>OY726531.1:50880951-51211595 GCA_963383655.1 Bathymodiolus septemdierum
TTTGGTTTTTTTTGTTTGTTTGTTTGTTTGTTTGTTTGTTATTTAATAGTGATAGATGAAAGGTGTAATCGATACGATAGACAAATTAACATGTGATTGTTCGAGCTTTTGTCTGCACGATTTTTATTAAATTTTTCAGTTTACTTTATATTCGCAGAAAATATAGTATAGTTAAAAACTTTGAATGTCCTTTAGTTTGCACTGACATGTGATCAATTATATTAACCTAACAATTAACAATACACGATCCCGTGTGTCATGCGCAGTGGACTTAAGTCGAGTAATGTAGGTTATGTCGAGTAATGTAGAGTAATGTCAATTTGTGCAACATCCCTAGACTGTGTGCGACAGATAGAAAACGGAAGATAACGATAACGAAAATATAAAAAACAACAGTAATTTAGAAAATTTTATTTTTAACGGTTATTGTATTGCAAAGACTAATTAATTTTTTATTAACAATGACGTCACCAATGACAAATCGAGTCAATACACTTTTAGAGCGCCAAACATATTTCAGTTCGTGGCACTGAACCCTTGTTGCTAAGTTGTTAATGCGCTCTGTATCCGTACTTTCATTTATTTCTGTCTGTTAATGTGTAAGATACATTTTAAAATTCTATTGTATGTAGCTACATAAATTAATATTGCGGAGCAAATGACAGACGCCAATGTTGTAGGGGCTGTCGAGGTCGTGCTGGATTTACAACTACCTGTGCAATCAGTGCCTATCACCACTAACGTTGCGAGTTCGAACCCGTTGATGACGAGGTGTACTCGATACAACAGTATGTGATAAAGTTTGTCAGTGACTTGCGACAGATCGATGGTTTTCCCTGTGTACTCCGTCGTTGTTGAACGTCGCATTACACTATAAACCAAATCATAAGACAAGACAATGATGATGTACCAAGTACTGTTTGTTCAAAGTCGGTCATTGTTGTTTAACGCAAAATTAGCAATTGTTCAGCTGGAACAAGCTACATTTGAATGAGATAATGATGAATTGACTTCAAAATAAAGAAAGAATTAATTGTAGATTAATATGAAATATATAGAGAAAACTGGAAGTGTCCGAATACTTTTGTCCACTGTCTGTAGATTTGAATGAGATAATGATGGTGTTGATATCTGCTTTGCACAAGGTCAACACGCCTACCTGGATTTTTATAATGCTAGCTCACTGAAACAACAGTCCTAGGGTATACATGTCTTGCTCCTAAATAGTGTGTGCTTAGCGGAGGCAACACACACACAATTTAAAGTCCTTGGTTTGACCCAACCGGGGCTTGAACACACAATCTGCCGCATTCGAGGCGAGCACGCTAACCATTAACACCACCTTATATGACAAATGAAGTATATATTTAAAAAGTTCTCCTCTAATGGTAAATTCCATACAGAACTATAGATCTAGGCTCACACCACATTGAAAAGAGAGGACGGAAATCTAAATAGGATGATGGGAGAGGAGGAGGTTGGAGAAGAAGGGTTTCAATGTGGGACGAATGTTTGGAAGTGGGAGAAAATGGAGAGACACACGAGAGAATTGGGATGAGAGAGCTAACCTTGAGAATACAAGTAACAAATAAATATCAGTATGAGGAGGCTTCACTAGGGAGTGTGGTAGAGGAAATAGGGCATGAGGTGGTAGAGGAAATAGGGCATGAGGTGGTAGAGGAAATAGGGCATGAGGTGGTAGAGGAAATAGGGCATGAGGTGGAGGAAATAGGGCATGAGGTGGTAGAGGAAATAGGGCATGAGGTGGTAGAGGAAATAGAGCATGAGGTGGTAGAGGAAATAGGGCATGAGGTGGAGGAAATAGGGCATGAGGTGGTAGAGGAAATAGGGCATGAGGTGGTAGAGGAAATAGGGCATGAGGTGGTAGAGGAAATAGGGCATGAGGTGGTAGAGGAAATAGGGCATGAGGTGGTAGAGGAAATAGGGCATGAGATGGTAGAGGAAATAGGGCATGAGGTGGTAGAGGAAATAGAGCATGAGGTGGTAGAGGAAATAGGGCATGAGGTGGTAGAGGAAATAGGGCATGAGGTGGAGGAAATAGGGCATGAGGTAGAGGAAATAGGGCATGAGGTGGTAGAGGAAATAGGGCATGAGGTGGTAGAGGAAATAGGGCATGAGGTGGTAGAGGAAATAGGGCATGAGGTGGAGGAAATAGGGCATGAGGTGGTAGAGGAAATAGGGCATGAGGTGGTAGAGGAAATAGGGCATGGGGTGGTAGAGGAAATAGGGCATGAGGTGGTAGAGGAAATAGGGCATGAGGTGGTAGAGGAAATAGGGCATGAGGTGGTAGAGGAAATAGGGCATGAAGTGGAGGAAATAGGGCATGAGGTAGAGGAAATAGGGCATGAGGTGGTAGAGGAAATAGGGCATGAAGTGGAGGAAATAGGGCATGAAGTGGTAGAGGAAATAGGGCATGAAGTGGAGGAAATAGGGCATGAAGTGGTAGAGGAAATAGGGCATGAGGTGGAGGAAATAGGGCATGAAGTGGTAGAGGAAATAGGGCATGAAGTGGAGGAAATAGGGCATGAGGTGGTAGAGGAAATAGGGCATGAGGTGGTAGAGGAAATAGGGCATGAGGTGGAGGAAATAGGGCATGAGGTGGTAGAGGAAATAGGGCATGAGGTGGTAGAGGAAATAGAGCATGAGGTGGTAGAGGAAATAGGGCATGAGGTAGAGGAAATAGGGCATGAGGTAGAGGAAATAGGGCATGAGGTGGTAGAGGAAATAGGGCATGAGGTGGTAGAGGAAATAGAGCATGAGGTGGTAGAGGAAATAGGGCATGGGGTGGTAGAGGAAATAGAGCATGAGGTGGAGGAAATAGGGCATGAGGTGGTAGAGGAAATAGGGCATGAGGTGGTAGAGGAAATAGGGCATGGGGTGGTAGAGGAAATAGGGCATGAAGTGGAGGAAATAGGGCATGAGGTGGAGGAAATAGGGCATGAGGTGGTAGAGGAAATAGGGCATGAGGTGGTAGAGGAAATAGGGCATGGGGTGGTAGAGGAAATAGGGCATGAGGTGGAGGAAATAGGGCATGAGGTGGTAGAGGAAATAGGGCATGAGGTGGTAGAGGAAATAGGGCATGAGGTGGTAGAGGAAATAGGGCATGGGGTGGTAGAGGAAATAGGGCATGAGGTGGAGGAAATAGGGCATGAGGTGGTAGAGGAAATAGGGCATGAGGTGGTAGAGGAAATAGGGCATGAGGTGGAGGAAATAGGGCATGAGGTGGAGGAAATAGGGCATGAGGTGGTAGAGGAAATAGAGCATGAGGTGGAGGAAATAGGGCATGAGGTGGTAGAGGAAATAGGGCATGAGGTGGAGGAAATAGGGCATGAGGTGGTAGAGGAAATAGGGCATGAGGTGGTAGAGGAAATAGGGCATGAGGTGGTAGAGGAAATAGAGCATGAGGTAGAGGAAATAGGGCATGAGGTAGAGGAAATAGGGCATGAGGTGGTAGAGGAAATAGAGCATGAGGTGGTAGAGGAAATAGGGCATGAGGTAGAGAAAATAGGGCATGAGGTGGAGGAAATAGGGCATGAGGTGGTAGAGGAAATAGGGCATGAGGTGGTAGAGGAAATAGGGCATAGGGTGGTAGAGGAAATAGGGCATGAGGTGGAGGAAATAGGGCATGAGGTGGTAGAGGAAATAGGGCATGAGGTGGTAGAGGAAATAGGGCATGAGGTGGAGGAAATAGGGCATGAGGTGGTAGAGGAAATAGGGCATGAGGTGGTAGAGGAAATAGAGCATGAGGTGGTAGAGGAAATAGGGCATGAGGTGGAGGAAATAGGGCATGAGGTGGAGGAAATAGGGCATGAGGTGGTAGAGGAAATAGGGCATGAGGTGGTAGAGGAAATAGGGCATGAGGTGGTAGAGGAAATAGGGCATGAGGTGGTAGAGGAAATAGGGCATGAGGTGGTAGAGGAAATAGGGCATGAGGTGGTAGAGGAAATAGGGCATGAGGTGGTAGAGGAAATAGGGCATGAGGTAGAGGAAATAGGGCATGAGGTGGTAGAGGAAATAGGGCATGAGGTGGTAGAGGAAATAGGGCATGAGGTAGAGGAAATAGGGCATGAGGTAGTAGAGGAAATAGGGCATGAGGTAGAGGAAATAGAGCATGAGGTGGTAGAGGAAATAGAGCATGAGGTGGTAGAGGAAATAGGGCATGAGGTAGAGGAAATAGGGCATGAGGTAGAGGAAATAGGGCATGAGGTGGTAGAGGAAATAGGGCATGAGGTGGTAGAGGAAATAGGGCATGGGGTGGTAGAGGAAATAGGGCATGAGGTGGAGGAAATAGGGCATGAGGTGGTAGAGGAAATAGGGCATGAGGTGGAGGAAATAGGGCATGAGGTGGTAGAGGAAATAGGGCATGAGGTGGAGGAAATAGGGCATGAGGTGGTAGAGGAAATAGGGCATGGGGTGGTAGAGGAAATAGGGCATGAGGTGGAGGAAATAGGGCATGAGGTGGTAGAGGAAATAGGGCATGAGGTGGTAGAGGAAATAGGGCATGAGGTGGAGGAAATAGGGCATGAGGTGGTAGAGGAAATAGGGCATGAGGTGGTAGAGGAAATAGAGCATGAGGTGGTAGAGGAAATAGGGCATGAGGTGGAGGAAATAGGGCATGAGGTGGAGGAAATAGGGCATGAGGTGGTAGAGGAAATAGGGCATGAGGTGGTAGAGGAAATAGGGCATGAGGTGGTAGAGGAAATAGGGCATGAGGTGGTAGAGGAAATAGGGCATGAGGTGGTAGAGGAAATAGGGCATGAGGTGGTAGAGGAAATAGGGCATGAGGTAGAGGAAATAGGGCATGAGGTAGAGGAAATAGGGCATGAGGTGGTAGAGGAAATAGGGCATGAGGTGGTAGAGGAAATAGGGCATGAGGTAGAGGAAATAGGGCATGAGGTGGAGGAAATAGGGCATGAGGTGGTAGAGGAAATAGGGCATGAGGTGGAGGAAATAGAGCATGAGGTGGTAGAGGAAATAGAGCATGAGGTGGTAGAGGAAATAGGGCATGAGGTAGAGGAAATAGGGCATGAGGTGGTAGAGGAAATAGGGCATGAGGTGGTAGAGGAAATAGGGCATGAGGTGGTAGAGGAAATAGAGCATGAGGTGGTAGAGGAAATAGGGCATGAGGTGGTAGAGGAAATAGGGCATGAGGTGGTAGAGGAAATAGAGCATGAGGTGGTAGAGGAAATAGGGCATGAGGTGGAGGAAATAGGGCATGAGGTGGTAGAGGAAATAGGGCATGAGGTGGTAGAGGAAATAGAGCATGAGGTGGAGGAAATAGGGCATGAGGTGGTAGAGGAAATAGGGCATGAGGTGGTAGAGGAAATAGGGCATGAGGTGGTAGAGGAAATAGGGCATGAGGTGGAGGAAATAGGGCATGAGGTAGAGGAAATAGAGCATGAGGTGGTAGAGGAAATAGAGCATGAGGTGGTAGAGGAAATAGGGCATGAGGTGGTAGAGGAAATAGAGCATGAGGTGGTAGAGGAAATAGGGCATGAGGTGGTAGAGGAAATAGAGCATGAGGTGGTAGAGGAAATAGGGCATGAGGTGGTAGAAGAAATAGGGCATGAGGTGGTAGAGGAAATAGAGCATGAGGTGGTAGAGGAAATAGGGCATGAGGTGGTAGAGGAAATAGGGCATGAGGTGGTAGAGGAAATAGAGCATGAGGTGGAGGAAATAGGGCATGAGGTGGTAGAGGAAATAGGGCATGAGGTGGTAGAGGAAATAGAGCATGAGGTGGTAGAGGAAATAGAGCATGAGGTGGTAGAGGAAATAGGGCATGAAGTGGTAGAGGAAATAGAGCATGAGGTGGAGGAAATAGGGCATGAGGTGGTAGAGGAAATAGGGCATGAGGTGGTAGAGGAAATAGGGCATGAGGTGGAGGAAATAGGGCATGAGGTGGTAGAGGAAATAGGGCATGAGGTGGTAGATGAAATAGGGCATGAGGTGGTAGAGGAAATAGGGCATGAGGTGGTAGAGGAAATAGGACATGAGGTGGTAGAGGAAATAGAGCATGAGGTGGTAGAGGAAATAGGGCATGAGGTGGTAGAGGAAATAGAGCAAGAGGTGGTAGAGGAAATAGAGCATGAGGTGGTAGAGGAAATAGGGCATGAGGTGGTAGAGGAAATAGGGCATGAAGTGGTAGAGGAAATAGAGCATGAGGTGGTAGAGGAAATAGGGCATGAGGTGGTAGAGGAAATAGGGCATGAGGTGGTAGAGGAAATAGGGCATGAGGTGGAGGAAATAGGGCATGGGGTGGTAGAGGAAATAGAGCATGAGGTGGTAGAGGAAATAGGGCATGAGGTAGAGGAAATAGGGCATGAGGTGGTAGAGGAAATAGGGCATGAGGTGGTAGAGGAAATAGGGCATGAGGTAGAGGAAATAGGGCATGAGGTGGTAGAGGAAATAGAGCATGAGGTGGTAGAGGAAATAGGGCATGAGGTGGTAGAGGAAATAGGGCATGAGGTGGAGGAAATAGGGCATGAGGTGGAGGAAATAGGGCATGAGGTGGTAGAGGAAATAGAGCATGAGGTGGAGGAAATAGGGCATGAGGTGGTAGAGGAAATAGGGCATGAGGTGGTAGAGGAAATAGGGCATGAGGTGGAGGAAATAGGGCATGAGGTGGTAGAGGAAATAGGGCATGAAGTGGTAGAGGAAATAGAGCATGAGGTGGTAGAGGAAATAGGGCATGAGGTGGTAGAGGAAATAGGGCATGAGGTGGTAGAGGAAATAGGGCATGAGGTGGTAGAGGAAATAGGGCATGAGGTGGTAGAGGAAATAGGGCATGAGGTGGTAGAGGAAATAGGGCATGAGGTAGAGGAAATAGGGCATGAGGTAGAGGAAATAGGGCATGAGGTGGTAGAGGAAATAGGGCATGAGGTGGTAGAGGAAATAGGGCATGGGGTGGTAGAGGAAATAGGGCATGAGGTGGAGGAAATAGGGCATGAGGTGGTAGAGGAAATAGGGCATGAGGTGGTAGAGGAAATAGGGCATGAGGTAGAGGAAATAGGGCATGAGGTAGAGGAAATAGGGCATGAGGTGGTAGAGGAAATAGGGCATGAGGTGGTAGAGGAAATAGAGCATGAGGTGGTAGAGGAAATAGGGCATGAGGTGGTAGAGGAAATAGGGCATGAGGTAGAGGAAATAGGGCATGAGGTAGAGGAAATAGGGCATGAGGTGGTAGAGGAAATAGGGCATGAGGTGGTAGAGGAAATAGGGCATGGGGTGGTAGAGGAAATAGGGCATGAGGTGGAGGAAATAGGGCATGAGGTGGTAGAGGAAATAGGGCATGAGGTGGTAGAGGAAATAGGGCATGAGGTAGAGGAAATAGGGCATGAGGTAGAGGAAATAGGGCATGAGGTGGTAGAGGAAATAGGGCATGAGGTGGTAGAGGAAATAGGGCATGAAGTGGTAGAGGAAATAGAGCATGAGGTGGAGGAAATAGGGCATGAGGTGGTAGAGGAAATAGAGCATGAGGTGGTAGAGGAAATAGGGCATGAGGTGAAGGAAATAGGGCATGAGGTGGTAGAGGAAATAGGGCATGAGGTGGTAGAGGAAATAGAGCATGAGGTGGTAGAGGAAATAGAGCATGAGGTGGTAGAGGAAATAGGGCATGAGGTGGTAGAGGAAATAGGGCATGAGGTGGTAGAGGAAATAGGGCATGAGGTGGAGGAAATAGGGCATGAGGTGGTAGAGGAAATAGGGCATGAGGTGGTAGAGGAAATAGGGCATGAGGTGGTAGAGGAAATAGGGCATGAGGTAGAGGAAATAGGGCATGAGGTGGTAGAGGAGATAGAGCATGAGGTGGTAGAGGAAATAGGGCATGAGGTGGTAGAGGAAATAGAGCATGAGGTGGTAGAGGAAATAGGGCATGAGGTGGTAGAGGAAATAGAGCATGAGGTGGTAGAGGAAATAGGGCATGAGGTAGAGGAAATAGGGCATGAAGTGGAGGAAATAGGGCATGAGGTGGTAGAGGAAATAGGGCATGAGGTGGTAGAGGAAATAGGGCATGAGGTAGAGGAAATAGGGCATGAGGTGGAGGAAATAGGGCATGAGGTGGTAGAGGAAATAGGGCATGAGGTGGTAGAGGAAATAGGGCATGAGGTGGTAGAGGAAATAGAGCATGAGGTGGTAGAGGAAATAGGGCATGAGGTGGTAGAGGAAATAGAGCATGAAGTGGAGGAAATAGGGCATGAGGTGGTAGAGGAGATAGAGCATGAGGTGGTAGAGGAAATAGGGCATGAGGTGGTAGAGGAAATAGAGCATGAAGTGGAGGAAATAGGGCATGAGATGGTAGAGGAAATAGGGCATGAGGTGGTAGAGGAGATAGAGCATGAGGTGGTAGAGGAAATAGGGCATGAGGTGGTAGAGGAAATAGAGCATGAGGTGGTAGAGGAGATAGAGCATGAGGTGGTAGAGGAAATAGGGCATGAGATGGTAGAGGAAATAGAGCATGAGGTGGTAGAGGAAATAGGGCATGAGGTGGTAGATGAAATAGAGCATGGGGTGGTAGAGGAAATAGGGCATGGGGTGGTAGAGGAAATAGGGCATGAAGTGGAGGAAATAGGGCATGAGGTAGAGGAAATAGGGCATGAGGTGGTAGAGGAAATAGAGCATGAGGTGGTAGAGGAAATAGGGCATGAGGTAGAGGAAATAGGGCATGAAGTGGAGGAAATAGGGCATGAGGTAGAGGAAATAGGGCATGAGGTGGTAGAGGAAATAGAGCATGAGGTGGTAGAGGAAATAGGGCATGAGGTAGAGGAAATAGGGCATGAAGTGGAGGAAATAGGGCATGAGGTAGAGGAAATAGGGCATGAAGTGGAGGAAATAGGGCATGAGGTAGAGGAAATAGGGCATGAGGTGGTAGAGGAAATAGAGCATGAGGTGGTAGAGGAAATAGAGCATGAGGTAGAGGAAATAGGGCATGAGGTGGTAGAGGAAACAGAGCATGAGGTGGTAGAGGAGATAGAGCATGAGGTGGTAGAGGAAATAGGGCATGAGGTAGAGGAAATAGGGCATGAGGTGGTAGAGGAAATAGAGCATGAGGTGGTAGAGGAAATAGAGCATGAGGTAGAGGAAATAGGGCATGATGTGGTAGAGGAAATAGGGCATGAGGTGGTAGAGGAGATAGAGCATGAGGTGGTAGAGGAAATAGGGCATGAGGTAGAGGAAATAGGGCATGAGGTGGTAGAGGAAATAGAGCATGAGGTGGTAGAGGAAATAGGGCATGAGGTGGTAGATGAAATAGAGCATGAGGTGGTAGAGGAAATAGGGCATGGGGTGGTAGAGGAAATAGGGCATGAAGTGGAGGAAATAGGGCATGAGGTAGAGGAAATAGGGCATGAGGTGGTAGAGGAAATAGAGCATGAGGTGGTAGAGGAAATAGGGCATGAGGTAGAGGAAATAGGGCATGAAGTGGAGGAAATAGGGCATGAGGTAGAGGAAATAGGGCATGAGGTGGTAGAGGAAATAGAGCATGAGGTAGAGGAAATAGGGCATGAAGTGGAGGAAATAGGGCATGAGGTAGAGGAAATAGGGCATGAAGTGGAGGAAATAGGGCATGAGGTAGAGGAAATAGGGCATGAGGTGGTAGAGGAAATAGGGCATGAGGTGGTAGAGGAAATAGGGCATGAAGTGGAGGAAATAGGGCATGAGGTAGAGGAAATAGGGCATGAAGTGGAGGAAATAGGGCATGAGGTAGAGGAAATAGGGCATGAAGTGGAGGAAATAGGGCATGAGGTAGAGGAAATAGGGCATGAGGTGGTAGAGGAAATAGGGCATGAGGTGGTAGAGGAAATAGGGCATGAGGTGGTAGAGGAAATAGAGCATGAGGTGGTAGAGGAAATAGGGCATGAAGTGGAGGAAATAGGGCATGAGGTAGAGGAAATAGGGCATGAGGTGGTAGAGGAAATAGGGCATGAGGTGGTAGAGGAAATAGGGCATGAGGTGGTAGAGGAAATAGGGCATGAGGTGGTAGAGGAAATAGGGCATGGGGTGGTAGAGGAAATAGGGCATGAGGTGGAGGAAATAGGGCATGAGGTAGTAGAGGAAATAGGGCATGAGGTGGTAGAGGAAATAGAGCATGAGGTGGTAGAGGAAATAGGGCATGAAGTGGAGGAAATAGGGCATGAGGTAGAGGAAATAGGGCATGAGGTGGTAGAGGAAATAGGGCATGAGGTGGTAGAGGAAATAGGGCATGAGGTGGTAGAGGAAATAGGGCATGAGGTGGTAGAGGAAATAGGGCATGGGGTGGTAGAGGAAATAGGGCATGAGGTGGAGGAAATAGGGCATGAGGTGGTAGAGGAAATAGGGCATGAGGTGGTAGAGGAAATAGGGCATGGGGTGGTAGAGGAAATAGGGCATGAGGTGGAGGAAATAGGGCATGAGGTGGTAGAGGAAATAGGGCATGAGGTGGTAGAGGAAATAGGGCATGAGGTGGAGGAAATAGGGCATGAGGTGGAGGAAATAGGGCATGAGGTGGTAGAGGAAATAGAGCATGAGGTGGTAGAGGAAATAGGGCATGAGGTGGTAGAGGAAATAGGGCATGAGGTGGAGGAAATAGGGCATGAGGTGGTAGAGGAAATAGGGCATGAGGTAGAGGAAATAGGGCATGAGGTGGTAGAGGAAATAGGGCATGAGGTGGTAGAGGAAATAGGGCATGAGGTGGTAGAGGAAATAGGGCATGAGGTGGTAGAGGAAATAGGGCATGGGGTGGTAGAGGAAATAGGGCATGAGGTGGAGGAAATAGGGCATGAGGTAGTAGAGGAAATAGGGCATGAGGTGGTAGAGGAAATAGAGCATGAGGTGGTAGAGGAAATAGGGCATGAAGTGGAGGAAATAGGGCATGAGGTAGAGGAAATAGGGCATGAGGTGGTAGAGGAAATAGGGCATGAGGTGGTAGAGGAAATAGGGCATGAGGTGGTAGAGGAAATAGGGCATGAGGTGGTAGAGGAAATAGGGCATGGGGTGGTAGAGGAAATAGGGCATGAGGTGGAGGAAATAGGGCATGAGGTGGTAGAGGAAATAGGGCATGAGGTGGTAGAGGAAATAGGGCATGGGGTGGTAGAGGAAATAGGGCATGAGGTGGAGGAAATAGGGCATGAGGTGGTAGAGGAAATAGGGCATGAGGTGGTAGAGGAAATAGGGCATGAGGTGGAGGAAATAGGGCATGAGGTGGAGGAAATAGGGCATGAGGTGGTAGAGGAAATAGGGCATGAGGTGGTAGAGGAAATAGGGCATGAGGTGGTAGAGGAAATAGGGCATGAGGTAGAGGAAATAGGGCATGAGGTGGTAGAGGAAATAGAGCATGAGGTGGTAGAGGAAATAGGGCATGAGGTGGTAGAGGAAATAGGGCATGAGGTGGAGGAAATAGGGCATGAGGTGGTAGAGGAAATAGGGCATGAGGTGGTAGAGGAAATAGGGCATGGGGTGGTAGAGGAAATAGGGCATGAGGTGGTAGAGGAAATAGGGCATGAGGTGGTAGAGGAAATAGGGCATGGGGTGGAGGAAATAGGGCATGAGGTGGTAGAGGAAATAGGGCATGAGGTGGTAGAGGAAATAGGGCATGGGGTGGTAGAGGAAATAGGGCATGAGGTGGTAGAGGAAATAGGGCATGAGGTGGTAGAGGAAATAGGGCATGAGGTGGTAGAGGAAATAGGGCATGAGGTGGTAGAGGAAATAGGGCATGAGGTGGTAGAGGAAATAGGGCATGAGGTAGAGGAAATAGAGCATGAGGTGGAGGAAATAGGGCATGAGGTGGTAGAGGAAATAGGGCATGAGGTGGTAGAGGAAATAGGGCATGAGGTGGTAGAGGAAATAGGGCATGAGGTGGAGGAAATAGGGCATGAGGTAGAGGAAATAGAGCATGAGGTGGTAGAGGAAATAGGGCATGGGGTGGAGGAAATAGGGCATGAGGTGGTAGAGGAAATAGAGCATGAGGTGGTAGAGGAAATAGGGCATGAGGTGGTAGAGGAAATAGGGCATGAGGTGGTAGAGGAAATAGGGCATGAGGTGGTAGAGGAAATAGGGCATGAGGTGGAGGAAATAGGGCATGAGGTAGAGGAAATAGAGCATGAGGTGGTAGAGGAAATAGGGCATGAGGTGGTAGAGGAAATAGGGCATGAGGTGGAGGAAATAGGGCATGAGGTAGAGGAAATAGAGCATGAGGTGGTAGAGGAAATAGGGCATGGGGTGGTAGAGGAAATAGGGCATGAGGTGGAGGAAATAGGGCATGAGGTAGAGGAAATAGGGCATGAGGTGGTAGAGGAAATAGGGCATGAGGTGACACAGGATATTTCCCTGTCCTTCCCCTTAATACTCTATATGGTGAGATTATTTGGCATACTAGTATTATACTCCTAAAAATACAAATAAAACTTCTTGATATGTACATATACGTTATTAGACAAAAATCTGAAGGGGCAATCAAGAATGGACAATCCCGAGACATCGTTAACATTGATCACACAAAACACAGGACGAAGATAAACAAAACAATAAACATAAGGCGGTAGTTTTTTTTTTATTACGAATGAGACATACAAAAATGTACGGCTTTGAACAATTTCTTTAAAATCAAGTGATGCTGACATTTGACATGATTTTCAAATTTAATATGTAATATCACAGCACTGATTAGGGAAGTGAAATGTAAATTTGTCACACAAATTACTAGTACATGAAAAATATAAACTCTACAAATAATATCATTTTCGTATATTTCGGATAAATAGATAATAAAATATACAAACCGTCTTCCTCCACAGCAGGTTAAAGACATTTTTATAAAAACTAAACAACAATTACAATATCTGAGATCATTTTCATATTTATGTTTTCATTTGATACAAAAATAGAATTTGACTAATGATCACATGATGATAAAGTAAACTTATTTTAGATTTTACACGTTTGGATATTTAAATGGACAACGGCAATACACAATTCTCACGTATATCTCAGGTAAATTATTTAAATATACCATACGGATATGCAAGACATAATTTTTTCGGGTTGAAATTTTATCCGGTGGAAAGAATTTAATATTAAATTTTATGTAACGGTAAATATTTTATAATAAAATACTTTCCATTGCTATAAAAAAGTATCCTAGTGTACAATAAACAGGTACATAATATTATTTCCGATGCTGATTATTAAATCATGAGACGCATCGGTAAATTATTTCCGACGATTAATCTATATTTATTTATTTATTCAAATTGCATATTACACCCATATGGGTCAAGCAATTACAATACAAAAGCATGCAAACATATAAAAGAAAAACAACACAAACATAATAAATATGTAAATGTAGGAGAAATATTTGACTGGCGTGAACCCTATCATCTCAAGTCTAGTGATTGTTTTATGAAGGTGCAAACAACCGATAAAAGATCTGAAGTTGGATTGAGTATGTAATCAAGTCTATTCATGGGTGACATATTAGTAAAAGATGATAAATGATAAATCACCTGAACCATCTAATAAGATAAGCCGGATAATATTTGATGCTAAGGTATGTAATATTATGTCCGACGCTGATTATTAAATCACGAGACGCATTTATAATATTATTTCCGACGCTCATTGATAAATCACCCGATCCATCAAATGAGCTAATTCGGATAACATTTTATACTAAGATATGTAATATTATTTCCGACGCTGATTAATAAATCACCAGACCCATCAGGAAAATATTTTATAAATAAAATGTACAGGTAAATATATATATACGGAAAATATATTATAGCCAGAACACTGTCAATTTAAATGACAGATTGAGTAATCTTCAAACCCAGAGCTCTCTCTGCTTCAAACCCATTATAAAATCAATAGTCATGCAAGTTTAAATATATTAAAAATTTGATTCATTGGTAATGGTCGATATTGAATAATGGAAGATGAGTACAATGATATTGTTACATATATACAAAACCAAAAGAAAATCTTATGAATATTATTAAAACATTGTAATTGTAATGATTTATATATTTATTTAAAAAATACTGCAGTAATAAAGAAGTGTTTCACTAGTATTAAGTACATATTTATTTGCAGCAATGTTAATTAATTAATTGAGAAAATTAGTAACTTATAAAATCAGATTATTTCTTCTATATTTTTTCGGTTGAAAAGTTATAATGTGCAATGTTATCCACGGATATATTTTGATATTAAATTTCTTCCACCTCACCTGGAAAATATATAATAGCATTGGAAGAAATTTAATGTTGAAATATTGTCCAAGGATAATATTTTATATTAAAATAATCCGCCGGAAAGAATTTTATGGAGGATAAAATAAAATGTTACATATACAGGTAGATGGAAAGTCTTAGTAATAATATATTTGTCAATGCGTTTAATATTTATTTGTTTGTTTGTGTTTAACGCCACTTTCAACAATATTTCAGTTACGTGACAGTCAGTTTTATTGGTGGAGGAAACCGGAGAACGCGGAGAAAACCACCGACCTGTCGCAAGTCAGTGACAAACTTAACACATAATGTTGTGCACCTCGTCCTGATCGAGATTCGAACTCAAAACATTAGTGGTGATATGCACTGATTGCATAGGTAGTTGTAAATCCAACTACCATACGATCACGGCCACGACGGTTCCCTCAATGTGTTTTAGTAATAATGTTGAGATTTTCATGGTCGAAATATACATCTGGTTCATTCATAGACAGCAAAGGATAAAGGATAAAGACCCCTCCGTATCACCCTCCCTTTATTAGCTCACCTTGCCAAAGGCAATGTGAGCTTTTGCCATCACTTGGCGTCCGTCGTCCGTTAACTTTCCGCATTTTAATCTTCTCCTCTGAAACCTCTCAGCCAAATGAACTGAAACTTGGGAGGAAGCATCTATGGAAGGTTCTCTCTAGAGATTGCTCATTTTGTCCCGATCTATTAACAAACATGGCCGCCACAGGCAATTTTTGTTTCTGATTGGCCGATTTTTAAAAAAAAAATTCTCCTCCCAAACCGCTTGGCCAAATGAACCGAAACTTGGTAGGAACCATCTGTGGCAGGTCCTCTATAACGATTACTCATTTCATCCCGATCCGTTAACAAACATGGTCGCTACAGGCAATTCTTGTTTGTGATTGGCCGATTGTTTTAACAATCTTTTCCTCCGAAACCGCTTGGCCAAATGAACCGAAACTTGGTAGGAAGCATCTATGGAAGGTCCTCTATAAAGATTGCTCATTTCATCCGAATCCGTTAACAAACATGGCCGCCACAGGCAATTGTTTCTGATTGGTCGATTTTTTAAAAAAAGTTCTCCTCCGAAACCGCAAGGCCAAATGAACCGAAACTTGGTAGGAACCATCTATGGCAGGTCCTCTATAACGATTACTCATTTCATCCCGATCCGTTAACAAACATGGTCGCTACAGGCAATTCTTGTTTGTGATTGGCCGATTTAAAAAAAATCTTTTCCTCCGAAACCGCTTGGCCAAATGAACCGAAACTTGGTAGGAAGCATCTATGGAAGGTTCTCTATAAAGATTGCTCATTTCATCCGAATCCGTTAACAGACATGGCCGCCACAGGCAATTCTTGTTTCTGATTGGTTCATTTCTAAAAACACTTTTCCATTGTAGTAAACTGTTAAAAGAGAGATAACTCTTGCATTAAACTGTTAAAAGAAAGATAAATCTTGCCATTATCTCCCTTAGAAATTAACTAATGCTGATATAGTGTAGCATGTTTATACTATACATTACATGTAGGTATTCACATTTTAATATTCTTTTTAGCTCACCTTGTCAAAGGCAATGTGGACTTTTGGCATCACTTGGCGTCCGTCGTTTGTTGTCTGTCATCTGTTAACTTTTCACATTTTAAACTTCTCTGAAACTCATCAGCCAAATGAACTGAAACTTAGTAGGAAGCATCTATGGAAGGTCCTCCCTAAAGAGTGCACATTTTGTTATGATCTATGACCCTCCACAGGCAATTCTTGTTTCTGATTGGCCAATTTTTTTTAATCTCCTCCTCTGAAACCGCATGGCCAAATTAACCGAAACATAACAGGAAGCATCTATGGAATGTCCTCTATTCAGAATGCTCATTTCGTTCCGATCGGTTAACAAACATGGCCACCACAGGCAATTCTTGTTTCTGATTGGTCGATATCAAAAATCTTCTCCTCTGAAACTGCCTAGCCAAATGAACCGAAACTTGGTAGGAAGCATCTACATGTATGGAAGGTTGTGTATTAAGTTTCCTCAAAGCAGAATGAAAGATGAGCGACACAGGCTCAGCCCACTGAGCCTCTAGTTTATTTTTATCTAGCTATAGGTCTTTAGTTTTACTCAAATTAAAAAACATCAAAATTACACACTTGGCATTAAAGAACGATCTGTTACTCGCTTAAATGTAGACATAGTCTATTATTATTTTATTTTATTTTACAATTTTCTCTGATTTTGAGTTGATTAAATGTATTTATATTTATCTCAAACACGTGTATGTGTTTACAACTAGTCATATGGTCACGCACCTTGATTTTTTGACAATTGGCAAGTACCATGCGTACTCTAAGCATGTTTATTATTTTTTTAATAAGGTTCAAAAGTTGAATGTTGACGTTACACGAAATATACGTGTGGAAAACATGCTTTCAGTTTCCTGTGCAGCTAATTAACCCCTTCCCCTTTTCTAACTATAATTTAGGAGGTGACAATTTCACTTGTTTATTTTTGTATTATTATCATTATTATTCTTATTATTATTGCATTGTAATCATTAAGATGTTCTTCTTTGTCGTTGTAGATAAGATGATTGCAGTTGCCAGAGCTGTGTTGTTGCGGACATTGTGTTGTGTTCTTTATGTTATAAATAAAAGTTAGCTGCACAACTGGGGAGCCATTTCCGAAATGCTACATGTTTTGAGTTTTTATTGTGTATTACTTTATGTTCGATTGAGGAACGAATTAGAATATAATTATTATTATCATATACCGTATTTCTTCTATTTAAAGCCCCTCTTCTAATTAACGCCACCCTCCCTTATTCTGGCCTATAGAACATTTTGACATCTAATTAACGCCCCCATTTCATTAAATGTAAACTCCACTAATCAACAACACAGCGTGTAAGAGTTCCCAAAATAGTTACAGCGTGTGAAGAGTTTTACACTTCACTAATCAGCAATAATTGTCCAGGTAAACAAACACGTTTTCTGTCAACATTAAAGAACTTGGCTGTCGTATGTTTTCCCTTTTCTTCGGCAAATTTAATTACTTTCAACTTAAAAGAAAAATTATATTTGTGTCTAGCTTTATTCTTAGATTCCGTTTTAAGTAGCAATGGGTTTTAGTAAAGTTCTTAATTTTTCAACATCAGCAGCTTGTCCCGAAAATATGTACGTACTACGTACACGGTAATTCTAATCCTATATTGAAAAACTTGTTGCCGGTTACAGTTGCAAATATTTTGCCACCTCTTTTAAGAAAAATTTAAATACTTTGCTGAGTTCGATGGGCACGTGTTCTTTATTTCCATCATTTCGAACGAGTTTCACAGCAAATTTGTCATTTGCATTATTTTCTTCTCTGTCACAACGAAGTTTCTCGCTGATCTCGTATGTCCAGATTGATTTATATACGTGATAACCTCGAATGGAACTTTCAAAATTAAACTCCATTTGCTGTTCCATGCACGTTTCTAGATGGAATTTATAAATTAAGGTCAGACCAACCCAACATGCACCGATTAACCGATATCAAAGACATTTCATTAGGTAATGTATATTGACATAGCACGTGTATATTTCTATAGTCTGTTTCATCAAATTAACCTCATCTAACGGCTATAAAAGTCAGAAATTCGTTTCTCTAATTGACGCCCCCTATTTTAAAAATGCATTCGCCCCCGGGGCGTCTATTAGAAGAAATACGGTATGTATATTATATGTAAGCAGAGTGTGATGTGTTGTTTATCTGAGATTGTCTTATGATTACCACGGCACTAATATACATTGTTTCGCTTGATAGCAAACCTTGCCCAAATCCCACTTTTCGACCCACTCCTATGCCTCGGCCTTGGAAAGGTTGCAGTTCTAAGAAGAGAAAGTGTGAATGATTTGTGAAGAGAAATAATGAATAAACACAATATATCAGATATATCGTGGCGGTCAGTTTTATTGGTGGAGGAAACCGGAGTACCTGGAGAAAACCACCAACACTGACAAACTGTATTACATAATGTAATATCGAATACACCTCGTCATGAGCTGGATTCGAACCCACAATGTTAGAAGTGTTAGATACTGATTGTACATGTAGTTTTAAATCCAATTACCATACGATCACGAACACGACGGTCATTTACCATACGATCACGAACACGACGGTCATTTACCACACGATCACGAACACGATGGTCATTTACCATACGATCACGAACACGACGGTCATTTACCATACGATCACGAACACGACGGTCATTTACCATACGATCACGAACACGACGGTCATTTACCATACGATCACGAACACGACGGTCATTTACCATACGATCACGAACACGACGGTCATTTACCATACGATCACGAACACGACGGTCATTTACCATACGATCACGAACACGACGGTCATTTACCACACGATCACGAACACGATGGTCATTTACCATACGATCACGAACACGACGGTCATTTACCACACGATCACGAACACGACGGTCATTTACCACACGATCACGAACACGACGGTCATTTACCATACGATCACGAACACGACGGTCATTTACCACACGATCACGAACACGACGGTCATTTACCATACGATCACGAACACGACGGTCATTTACCACACGATCACGAACACGACGGTCATTTACCACACGATCACGAACACGACGGTCATTTACCATACGATCACGAACACGACGGTCATTTACCATACGATCACGAACACGACGGTCATTTACCACACGATCACGAACACGACGGTCATTTACCACACGATCACGAACACGACGGTCATTTACCACACGATCACGAACACGACGGTCATTTACCATACGATCACGAACACGACGGTCATTTACCATACGATCACGAACACGACGGTCATTTACCACACGATCACGAACACGACGGTCATTTAACACACGATCACGAACACGACGGTCATTTACCATACGATCACGAACACGACAGTCATTTACCATACGATCACGAACACGACGGTCATTTACCACACGATCACGAACACGACGGTCATTTACCATACGATCACGAACACGACGGTCATTTACCACACGATCACGAACACGACGGTCATTTACCATACGATCACGAACACGACGGTCATTTACCATACGATCACGAACACGACGGTCATTTACCACACGATCACGAACACGACGGTCATTTACCACACGATCACGAACACGACGGTCATTTACCATACGATCACGAACACGACGGTCATTTACCACACGATCACGAACACGACGGTCATTTACCATACGATCACGAACACGACGGTCATTTACCACACGATCACAAACACGACGGTCATTTACCATACGATCACGAACACGACGGTCATTTACCACACGATCACGAACACGACGGTCATTTACCATACGATCACGAACACGACGGTCATTTACCACACGATCACGAACACGATGGTCATTTACCACACGATCACGAACACGACGGTCATTTACCATACGATCACGAACACGACGGTCATTTACCATACGATCACGAACACGACGGTCAATTACCACACGATCACGAACACGACGGTCATTTACCATACGATCACGAACACGACGGTCATTTACCACACGATCACGAACACGACGGTCATTTACCATACGATCACGAACACGACGGTCATTTACCATACGATCACGAACACGACGGTCATTTACCACACGATCACGAACACGACGGTCATTTACCACACGATCACGAACACGACGGTCATTTACCACACGATCACGAACACGACGGTCATTTACCATACGATCACGAACACGACGGTCATTTACCACACGATCACGAACACGACGGTCATTTACCACACGATCACGAACACGATGGTCATTTACCACACGATCACGAACACGACGGTCATTTACCATACGATCACGAACACGACGGTCATTTACCATACGATCACGAACACGACGGTCATTTACCATACGATCACGAACACGACGGTCATTTACCACACGATCACGAACACGACGGTCATTTACCATACGATCACGAACACGACGGTCATTTACCACACGATCACGAACACGACGGTCATTTACCATACGATCACGAACACGACGGTCATTTACCATACGATCACGAACACGACGGTCATTTACCACACGATCACGAACACGACGGTCATTTACCATACGATCACGAACACGACGGTCATTTACCATACGATCACGAACACGACGGTCATTTACCACACGATCACGAACACGACGGTCATTTACCATACGATCACGAACACGACGGTCATTTACCACACGATCACGAACACGACGGTCATTTACCATACGATCACGAACACGACGGTCATTTACCACACGATCACGAACACGATGGTCATTTACCACACGATCACGAACACGACGGTCATTTACCATATGATCACGAACACGACGGTCATTTACCACACGATCACGAACACGACGGTCATTTACCATACGATCACGAACACGACGGTCATTTACCACACGATCACGAACACGACGGTCATTTACCACACGATCACGAACACGACGGTCATTTACCATACGATCACGAACACGACGGTCATTTACCATACGATCACGAACACGACGGTCATTTACCACACGATCACGAACACGACGGTCATTTACCACACGATCACGAACACGATGGTCATTTACCACACGATCACGAACACGACGGTCATTTACCATACGATCACGAACACGACGGTCATTTACCATACGATCACGAACACGACGGTCATTTACCACACGATCACGAAAACGACGGTCATTTACCACACGATCACAAACACGACGGTCATTTACCACACGATCACGAACACGACGGTCATTTACCACACGATCACGAACACGACGGTCATTTACCACACGATCACAAACACGACGGTCATTTACCACACGATCACGAACACGACGGTCATTTACCATACGATCACGAACACGACGGTCATTTACCATACGATCACGAACACGACGGTCATTTACCACACGATCACGAACACGACGGTCATTTACCACACGATCACGAACACGACGGTCATTTACCATACGATCACGAACACGACGGTCATTTACCACACGATCACGAACACGACGGTCATTTACCATACGATCACGAACACGACGGTCATTTACCACACGATCACGAACACGACGGTCATTTACCATACGATCACGAACACGACGGTCATTTACCATACGATCACGAACACGACGGTCATTTACCATACGATCACGAACACGACGGTCATTTACCACACGATCACGAACACGACGGTCATTTACCACACGATCACGAACACGACGGTCATTTACCACACGATCACGAACACGACGGTCATTTACCATACGATCACGAACACGACGGTCATTTACCACACGATCACGAACACGACGGTCATTTACCATACGATCACGAACACGACGGTCATTTACCACACGATCACGAACACGACGGTCATTTACCACACGATCACGAACACGACGGTCATTTACCATACGATCACGAACACGATGGTCATTTACCATACGATCACGAACACGACGGTCATTTACCACACGATCACGAACACGACGGTCATTTACCATACGATCACGAACACGACGGTCATTTACCACACGATCACGAACACGACGGTCATTTACCATACGATCACGAACACGACGGTCATTTACCATACGATCACGAACACGACGGTCATTTACCACACGATCACGAACACGACGGTCATTTACCATACGATCACGAACACGACGGTCATTTACCACACGATCACGAACACGACGGTCATTTACCATACGATCACGAACACGACGGTCATTTACCATACGATCACGAACACGACGGTCATTTACCATACGATCACGAACACGACGGTCATTTACCACACGATCACGAACACGACGGTCATTTACCACACGATCACGAACACGACGGTCATTTACCATACGATCACGAACACGACGTCATTTACCATACGATCACGAACACGACGGTCATTTACCACACGATCACGAACACGACGGTCATTTACCATACGATCACGAACACGACGGTCATTTACCACACGATCACGAACACGACGGTCATTTACCACACGATCACGAACACGACGGTCATTTACCATACGATCACGAACACGACGGTCATTTACCACACGATCACGAACACGACGGTCATTTACCATACGATCACGAACACGACGGTCCTTTACCACACGATCACGAACACGACGGTCATTTACCACACGATCACGAACACGACGGTCATTTACCATACGATCACGAACACGACGGTCATTTACCACACGATCACGAACACGACGGTCATTTACCATACGATCACGAACACGACGGTCATTTACCACACGATCACGAACACGACGGTCATTTACCATACGATCACGAACACGACGGTCATTTACCACACGATCACGAACACGACGGTCATTTACCACACGATCACGAACACGACGGTCATTTATCATACGATCACGAACACGACGGTCATTTACCATACGATCACGAACACGACGGTCATTTACCACACGATCACGAACACGACGGTCATTTACCATACGATCACGAACACGACGGTCATTTACCACACGATCACGAACACGACGGTCATTTACCACACGATCACGAACACGACGGTCATTTACCACACGATCACGAACACGACGGTCATTTACCATACGATCACGAACACGACGGTCATTTACCACACGATCACGAACACGACGGTCATTTACCATACGATCACGAACACGACGGTCATTTACCACACGATCACGAACACGACGGTCATTTACCACACGATCACGAACACGACGGTCATTTACCATATGATCACGAACACGACGGTCATTTACCATACGATCACGAACACGACGGTCATTTACCACACGATCACGAACACGACGGTCATTTACCATACGATCACGAACACGACGGTCATTTACCACACGATCACGAACACGACGGTCATTTACCACACGATCACGAACACGACGGTCATTTATCATACGATCACGAACACGACGGTCATTTACCATACGATCACGAACACGACGGTCATTTACCACACGATCACGAACACGACGGTCATTTACCATACGATCACGAACACGACGGTCATTTACCACACGATCACGAACACGACGGTCATTTACCACACGATCACGAACACGACGGTCATTTATCATACGATCACGAACACGACGGTCATTTACCATACGATCACGAACACGACGGTCATTTACCACACGATCACGAACACGACGGTCATTTACCATACGATCACGAACACGACGGTCATTTACCACACGATCACGAACACGACGGTCATTTACCACACGATCACGAACACGACGGTCATTTACCACACGATCACGAACACGACGGTCATTTACCATACGATCACGAACACGACGGTCATTTACCACACGATCACGAACACGACGGTCATTTACCATACGATCACGAACACGACGGTCATTTACCACACGATCACGAACACGACGGTCATTTACCATACGATCACGAACACGACGGTCATTTATCATACGATCACGAACACGACGGTCATTTACCACACGATCACGAACACGACGGTCATTTACCACACGATCACGAACACGACGGTCATTTACCATACGATCACGAACACGACGGTCATTTACCATACGATCACGAACACGACGGTCATTTACCATACGATCACGAACACGACGGTCATTTACCACACGATCACGAACACGACGGTCAATTACCATACGATCACGAACACGACGGTCATTTACCACACGATCACGAACACGACGGTCATTTACCATACGATCACGAACACGACGGTCATTTACCACACGATCACGAACACGACGGTCATTTACCATACGATCACGAACACGACGGTCATTTACCATACGATCACGAACACGACGGTCATTTACCACACGATCACGAACACGACGGTCATTTACCATACGATCACGAACACGACGGTCATTTACCACACGATCACGAACACGACGGTCATTTACCACACGATCACGAACACGACGGTCATTTACCACACGATCACGAACACGACGGTCATTTACCATACGATCACGAACACGACGGTCATTTACCATACGATCACGAACACGACGGTCATTTACCACACGATCACGAACACGACGGTCATTTACCACACGATCACGAACACGACGGTCATTTACCATACGATCACGAACACGACGGTCATTTACCATACGATCACGAACACGACGGTCATTTACCACACGATCACGAACACGACGGTCATTTACCATACGATCACGAACACGACGGTCATTTACCACACGATCACGAACACGACGGTCATAGAATTGCTGGAGTAAACAGTGGGGTGTCTTATGTTAACGTCATATAATTTAATTTGCTGTGAATACTGCAATCTGATTGGCTGATCCGCCTGGAGAAAAAAATTGTTATACTGGATAACCTCGGTTGATATTGTGACGTCACCAATATATTCACTCACCAACGTCAAATTCAAATAGTCCCATGAAATAATCGTAATTAAAGTAGAGGAATCATTAAATTTTGTTGTAAAAGTTAAATTATAAGGAATGTTTTTAATATTTGAACAATTTATGCTTGTATAACCTGGTTTAGAACAGTTTGCGTAACCTGTTTAAAAAATATAAATATTCCTTAAGTGTCCTGACACAAGCAATTGAACATTTACTTTAGCTTTGTAGGTAAATATATACAAACAGTGGAGTGTCTTATGTAAACGTCATTTGTCCTGAAACGAGGACCTGTATTTTCACTTTGTACGTAAAATATATACAAAAAGTAGAGTGTCTTATGTTAACGTCATGTGTCTTGAAACAAGAACTTTCACTTTGTACGTAAATATATACAAACAGTGGAGCGTCTGATAATAACGCTATGTGTCCCGAGACGAGGACTTGTACTTGCACTTTCACTTTGTACGTAAATATATACAAACTGGAGTGTTTTATATCCTGAAACAAGGACTTGCACTTTCACTTTTACCTAATATACAAACAGTGAAGTGTCTTATGTTAACCCTTCACATAATGTACTTGTATGTATGATATTACAGTTAAACAAACCAATTAGATTTACTTGTCACGTGACTTAAGAAGGACCTGTCAAGTTGTTGTAAAGATAACATCAGTATTATACTACTTACATTGTATAATTTTATCAATGAAAATGGTTATTTATAGCTGGTGTCGACCATCATTGATTTTTTGTATGGTATCCAATAATAAATGTTGTTATTATCTTTGATGACGACCTATATTTAAAGTCCGGTGAGTGATTGTTGTTTAACGCCAACTCAGCAATTTTTCAGCTATATCACGGTGAGAACAAGTTCATTTTCAATGAGATGATGATGAGATCCACTTTTTACACGCTTAGTTGGATGTTAATAGTGTTAGCTCACTGAAACAACAGTCCGCGGATAGACATGTTGCTCTACTCGAACACCTTATCCTGATTCCGAGTCAACCAGTCATTGCTCTTTTTCTTAAATGATGTGTGCTTAGTGGAGAAGCAACAACTACCAATTTGATAGTCTTTGGTTTGACACAATCGGGACTCGAACCCACGATCTACCGCATTCTAGGCGAGCACGCTAACCATTACACCACCGATGCAGTTTATAAAAGTCCATGCAATACAGCCATACACATGTAACTCTCTCTTACGAATTTTATATAAAATACTGGTTCTAGGCTTCATGTGCAACTCAAGCGAACATTCCATTCAAATTGAGTATCAAATTAACCTGACAGACAGCTGGCGAGATTGATATAAACCTGTTACTTTGGCAACATGTTCTTATATATCACCTTGCACGCCCAAATATAGTAAAAGAAAAAGGGTAAATTGAGTGTACTCTCGTCAAACTTTTCATAGTAAAAACATAAAACCTTTGAATATTGTACCACCGAAAATGTCAATTACGAAATTAAGTGTACTCTCGTCAAACTTTTATTGTAAAAACATTAAACCCTTGAATTTTGTACCACCAAAAATACTATTAACGAAATTGACTGTACTATCTTGGGCTTATCTATTTCAGTGAAAACCGAACAACCTTTACGTATATGAATGTATGGACACCAGCAAGACATAAACAATCAATATTACAATATAATGGCTAACCATTTCAGTCTACCACACCATGTACATTAAATTGAGAATAAAAACGCAGATATCAAGCTTAGTGCGCATGACGAGTTTCTGGAATAACATTCATCTGGTGACGCTCAAAGACAACAGGAATAACATTCATCTGGTGACGCTCAAAGACAACATGAATAACATTCATCTGGTGACGCTCAAAGACAACAGGAATAACATTCATCTGGTGACGCTCAAAGACAACATGAATAACATTCATCTGGTGACGCTTAAAGACAACATGAATAACATTCATCTGGTGACGCTCAAAGACAACATGAATAACATTCATCTGGTGACGCTCAAAGACAACAGGAATAACATTCATCTGGTACTCTCAAAGACAACAGGAATAACATTCATCTGGTACTCTCAAGGGCAACAGGAATAACATTCATCTGGTACTCTAAAAGACAACAGGAATAACATTCATCTGGTACTCTCAAAGACAACAAGAATAACATTCATCTGGTACTCTCAAAGACAACAGGAATAACATTCATCTGGTACTCTCAAAGACAACAGGAATAACATTCATCTGGTACTCTCAAGGACAACAGGAATAACATTCATCTGGTACTCTCAAAGACAACAGGAATAACATTCATTTGGTACTCTCAAAGACAACAGGAATAACATTCATCTGGTACTCTCAAAGACAACAGGAATAACATTCATCTGGTACTCTCAAAGACAACAGGAATAACATTCATCTGGTACTCTCAAAGACAACAGGAATAACATTCATCTGGTACTCTCAAAGACAACAGGAATAACATTCATCTGGCGACGCTCAAAGACAACAGGAATAACATTCATCTGGTGACGCTCAAAGACAACATGAATAACATTCATCTGGTGACGCTCAGACAACATGAATAACATTCATCTGGTGACGCTTAAAGACAACATGAATAACATTCATCTGGTGACGCTCAAAGACAACATGAATAACATTCATCTGGTGACGCTCAAAGACAACAGGAATAACATTCATCTGGTACTCTCAAAGACAACAGGAATAACATTCATCTGGTACTCTCAAAGACAACAGGAATAACATTCATCTGGTACTCTCAAAGACAACAGGAATAACATTCATCTGGTACTCTCAAGGACAACAGGAATAACATTCATCTGGTACTCTCAGAGACAACAGGAATAACATTCATCTGGTACTCTCAAAGACAACAAGAATAACATTCATCTGGTACTCTCAAAGACAACAGGAATAACATTCATCTGGTACTCTCAAAGACAACAGGAATAACATTCATCTGGTACTCTCAAGGACAACAGGAATAACATTCATCTGGTACTCTCAAAGACAACAGGAATAACATTCATTTGGTACTCTCAAAGACAACAGGAATAACATTCATCTGGTACTCTCAAAGACAACAGGAATAACATTCATCTGGTACTCTCAAAGACAACAGGAATAACATTCATCTGGTACTCTCAAAGACAACAGGAATAACATTCATCTGGTACTCTCAAAGACAACAGGAATAACATTCATCTGGTACTCTCAAAGACAACAGGAATAACATTCATCTGGTACTCTCAAAGACAACAGGAATAACATTCATCTGGTACTCTCAAAGACAACAGGAATAACATTCATCTGATACTCTCAAAGACAACAGGAATAACATTCATCTGGTACTCTCAAAGACAACAGGAATAACATTCATCTGGTACTCTCAAGGACAACAGGAATAACATTCATCTGGTACTCTCAAGGACAACAGGAATAACATTCATCTGGTACTCTCAAAGACAACAGGAATAACATTCATCTGGTACTCTCAAAGACAACAGGAATAACATTCATCTGGTACTCTCAAAGACAACAGGAATAACATTCATCTGGTACTCTCAAAGACAACAGGAATAACATTCATCTGGTACTCTCAAAGACAACAGGAATAACATTCATCTGGTACTCTCAAAGACAACAGGAATAACATTCATCTGGTACTCTCAAAAACAACAGGAATAACATTCATCTGGTACTCTCAAGGACAACAGGAATAACATTCATCTGGTACTCTCAAAGACAACAGGAATAACATTCATCTGGTACTCTCAAAGACAACAGGAATAACATTCATCTGGTACTCTCAAAGACAACAGGAATAACATTAATCTGGTACTCTCAAAGACAAC
Source organism: Bathymodiolus septemdierum (assembly GCA_963383655.1). Taxonomy (NCBI): domain Eukaryota; kingdom Metazoa; phylum Mollusca; class Bivalvia; order Mytilida; family Modiolidae; genus Bathymodiolus; species Bathymodiolus septemdierum. The sequence continues at coordinate 50,909,601 of OY726531.1, forward strand.
AGGAATAACATTCATCTGGTACTCTCAAAGACAACAGGAATAACATTCATCTGGTACTCTCAAAGACAACAGGAATAACATTCATCTGGTACTCTCAAAGACAACAGGAATAACATTCATCTGGTACTCTCAAAGACAACAGGAATAACATTCATCTGGTACTCTCAAGGGCAGCAGGAATAACATTCATCTGGTACTCTCAAAGACAACAGGAATAACATTCATCTGGTACTCTCAAAGACAACAAGAATAACATTCATCTGGTACTCTCAAAGACAACAGGAATAACATTCATCTGGTACTCTCAAAGACAACAGGAATAACATTCATCTGGTACTCTCAAGGACAACAGGAATAACATTCATCTGGTACTCTCAAAGACAACAGGAATAACATTCATTTGGTACTCTCAAAGACAACAGGAATAACATTCATCTGGTACTCTCAAAGACAACAGGAATAACATTCATCTGGTACTCTCAAAGACAACAGGAATAACATTCATCTGGTACTCTCAAAGACAACAGGAATAACATTCATCTGGTACTCTCAAAGACAACAGGAATAACATTCATCTGGCGACGCTCAAAGACAACAGGAATAACATTCATCTGGTGACGCTCAAAGACAACATGAATAACATTCATCTGGTGACGCTCAGACAACATGAATAACATTCATCTGGTGACGCTTAAAGACAACATGAATAACATTCATCTGGTGACGCTCAAAGACAACATGAATAACATTCATCTGGTGACGCTCAAAGACAACAGGAATAACATTCATCTGGTACTCTCAAAGACAACAGGAATAACATTCATCTGGTACTCTCAAAGACAACAGGAATAACATTCATCTGGTACTCTCAAAGACAACAAGAATAACATTCATCTGGTACTCTCAAAGACAACAGGAATAACATTCATCTGGTACTCTCAAAGACAACAGGAATAACATTCATCTGGTACTCTCAAGGACAACAGGAATAACATTCATCTGGTACTCTCAAAGACAACAGGAATAACATTCATTTGGTACTCTCAAAGACAACAGGAATAACATTCATCTGGTACTCTCAAAGACAACAGGAATAACATTCATCTGGTACTCTCAAAGACAACAGGAATAACATTCATCTGGTACTCTCAAAGACAACAGGAATAACATTCATCTGGTACTCTCAAAGACAACAGGAATAACATTCATCTGGTACTCTCAAAGACAACAGGAATAACATTCATCTGGTACTCTCAAAGACAACAGGAATAACATTCATCTGGTACTCTCAAAGACAACAGGAATAACATTCATCTGGTACTCTCAAGGACAACAGGAATAACATTCATCTGGTACTCTCAAGGACAACAGGAATAACATTCATCTGGTACTCTCAAAGACAACAGGAATAACATTCATCTGGTACTCTCAAAGACAACAGGAATAACATTCATCTGGTACTCTCAAAGACAACAGGAATAACATTCATCTGGTACTCTCAAAGACAACAGGAATAACATTCATCTGGTACTCTCAAAGACAACAGGAATAACATTCATCTGGTACTCTCAAAGACAACAGGAATAACATTCATCTGGTACTCTCAAAAACAACAGGAATAACATTCATCTGGTACTCTCAAGGACAACAGGAATAACATTCATCTGGTACTCTCAAAGACAACAGGAATAACATTCATCTGGTACTCTCAAAGACAACAGGAATAACATTCATCTGGTACTCTCAAAGACAACAGGAATAACATTAATCTGGTACTCTCAAAGACAACAGGAATAACATTCATCTGGTACTCTCAAAGACAACAGGAATAACATTCATCTGGTACTCTCAAAGACAACAGGAATAACATTCATCTGGTACTCTCAAAGACAACAGGAATAACATTCATCTGGTACTCTCAAAGACAACAGGAATAACATTCATCTGGTACTCTCAAAGACAACAGGAATAACATTCATCTGGTACTCTCAAAGACAACAGGAATAACATTCATCTGGTACTCTCAAAGACAACAGGAATAACATTCATCTGGTACTCTCAAAGACAACAGGAATAACATTCATCTGGTACTCTCAAAAACAACAGGAATAACATTCATCTGGTACTCTCAAGGACAACAGGAATAACATTCATCTGGTACTCTCAAAGACAACAGGAATAACATTCATCTGGTACTCTCAAAGACAACAGGAATAACATTCATCTGGTACTCTCAAAGACAACAGGAATAACATTCATCTGGTACTCTCAAAGACAACAGGAATAACATTCATCTGGTACTCTCAAAGACAACAGGAATAACATTCATCTGGTACTCTCAAAGACAACAGGAATAACATTCATCTGGTACTCTCAAAAACAACAGGAATAACATTCATCTGGTACTCTCAAGGACAACAGGAATAACATTCATCTGGTACTCTCAAAGACAACAGGAATAACATTCATCTGGTACTCTCAAAGACAACAGGAATAACATTCATCTGGTACTCTCAAAGACAACAGGAATAACATTAATCTGGTACTCTCAAAGACAACAGGAATAACATTCATCTGGTACTCTCAAAGACAACAGGAATAACATTCATCTGGTACTCTCAAAGACAACAGGAATAACATTCATCTGGTACTCTCAAAGACAACAGGAATAACATTCATCTGGTACTCTCAAAGACAACAGGAATAACATTCATCTGGTACTCTCAAGGGCAACAGGAATAACATTCATCTGGTACTCTCAAAGACAACAGGAATAACATTCATCTGGTACTCTCAAAGACAACAAGAATAACATTCATCTGGTACTCTCAAAGACAACAGGAATAACATTCATCTGGTACTCTCAAAGACAACAGGAATAACATTCATCTGGTACTCTCAAGGACAACAGGAATAACATTCATCTGGTACTCTCAAAGACAACAGGAATAACATTCATTTGGTACTCTCAAAGACAACAGGAATAACATTCATCTGGTACTCTCAAAGACAACAGGAATAACATTCATCTGGTACTCTCAAAGACAACAGGAATAACATTCATCTGGTACTCTCAAAGACAACAGGAATAACATTCATCTGGTACTCTCAAAGACAACAGGAATAACATTCATCTGGCGACGCTCAAAGACAACAGGAATAACATTCATCTGGTGACGCTCAAAGACAACATGAATAACATTCATCTGGTGACGCTCAGACAACATGAATAACATTCATCTGGTGACGCTTAAAGACAACATGAATAACATTCATCTGGTGACGCTCAAAGACAACAGGAATAACATTCATCTGGTACTCTCAAAGACAACAGGAATAACATTCATCTGGTACTCTCAAAGACAACAGGAATAACATTCATCTGGTACTCTCAAAGACAACAAGAATAACATTCATCTGGTACTCTCAAAGACAACAGGAATAACATTCATCTGGTACTCTCAAAGACAACAGGAATAACATTCATCTGGTACTCTCAAGGACAACAGGAATAACATTCATCTGGTACTCTCAAAGACAACAGGAATAACATTCATCTGGCGACGCTCAAAGACAACAGGAATAACATTCATCTGGTGACGCTCAAAGACAACATGAATAACATTCATCTGGTGACGCTCAGACAACATGAATAACATTCATCTGGTGACGCTTAAAGACAACATGAATAACATTCATCTGGTGACGCTCAAAGACAACATGAATAACATTCATCTGGTGACGCTCAAAGACAACAGGAATAACATTCATCTGGTACTCTCAAAGACAACAGGAATAACATTCATCTGGTACTCTCAAAGACAACAGGAATAACATTCATCTGGTACTCTCAAAGACAACAGGAATAACATTCATCTGGTACTCTCAAGGACAACAGGAATAACATTCATCTGGTACTCTCAGAGACAACAGGAATAACATTCATCTGGTACTCTCAAAGACAACAAGAATAACATTCATCTGGTACTCTCAAAGACAACAGGAATAACATTCATCTGGTACTCTCAAAGACAACAGGAATAACATTCATCTGGTACTCTCAAGGACAACAGGAATAACATTCATCTGGTACTCTCAAAGACAACAGGAATAACATTCATTTGGTACTCTCAAAGACAACAGGAATAACATTCATCTGGTACTCTCAAAGACAACAGGAATAACATTCATCTGGTACTCTCAAAGACAACAGGAATAACATTCATCTGGTACTCTCAAAGACAACAGGAATAACATTCATCTGGTACTCTCAAAGACAACAGGAATAACATTCATCTGGTACTCTCAAAGACAACAGGAATAACATTCATCTGGTACTCTCAAAGACAACAGGAATAACATTCATCTGGTACTCTCAAAGACAACAGGAATAACATTCATCTGATACTCTCAAAGACAACAGGAATAACATTCATCTGGTACTCTCAAAGACAACAGGAATAACATTCATCTGGTACTCTCAAGGACAACAGGAATAACATTCATCTGGTACTCTCAAGGACAACAGGAATAACATTCATCTGGTACTCTCAAAGACAACAGGAATAACATTCATCTGGTACTCTCAAAGACAACAGGAATAACATTCATCTGGTACTCTCAAAGACAACAGGAATAACATTCATCTGGTACTCTCAAAGACAACAGGAATAACATTCATCTGGTACTCTCAAAGACAACAGGAATAACATTCATCTGGTACTCTCAAAGACAACAGGAATAACATTCATCTGGTACTCTCAAAAACAACAGGAATAACATTCATCTGGTACTCTCAAGGACAACAGGAATAACATTCATCTGGTACTCTCAAAGACAACAGGAATAACATTCATCTGGTACTCTCAAAGACAACAGGAATAACATTCATCTGGTACTCTCAAAGACAACAGGAATAACATTAATCTGGTACTCTCAAAGACAACAGGAATAACATTCATCTGGTACTCTCAAAGACAACAGGAATAACATTCATCTGGTACTCTCAAAGACAACAGGAATAACATTCATCTGGTACTCTCAAAGACAACAGGAATAACATTCATCTGGTACTCTCAAAGACAACAGGAATAACATTCATCTGGTACTCTCAAGGGCAGCAGGAATAACATTCATCTGGTACTCTCAAAGACAACAGGAATAACATTCATCTGGTACTCTCAAAGACAACAAGAATAACATTCATCTGGTACTCTCAAAGACAACAGGAATAACATTCATCTGGTACTCTCAAAGACAACAGGAATAACATTCATCTGGTACTCTCAAGGACAACAGGAATAACATTCATCTGGTACTCTCAAAGACAACAGGAATAACATTCATTTGGTACTCTCAAAGACAACAGGAATAACATTCATCTGGTACTCTCAAAGACAACAGGAATAACATTCATCTGGTACTCTCAAAGACAACAGGAATAACATTCATCTGGTACTCTCAAAGACAACAGGAATAACATTCATCTGGTACTCTCAAAGACAACAGGAATAACATTCATCTGGCGACGCTCAAAGACAACAGGAATAACATTCATCTGGTGACGCTCAAAGACAACATGAATAACATTCATCTGGTGACGCTCAGACAACATGAATAACATTCATCTGGTGACGCTTAAAGACAACATGAATAACATTCATCTGGTGACGCTCAAAGACAACATGAATAACATTCATCTGGTGACGCTCAAAGACAACAGGAATAACATTCATCTGGTACTCTCAAAGACAACAGGAATAACATTCATCTGGTACTCTCAAAGACAACAGGAATAACATTCATCTGGTACTCTCAAAGACAACAAGAATAACATTCATCTGGTACTCTCAAAGACAACAGGAATAACATTCATCTGGTACTCTCAAAGACAACAGGAATAACATTCATCTGGTACTCTCAAGGACAACAGGAATAACATTCATCTGGTACTCTCAAAGACAACAGGAATAACATTCATTTGGTACTCTCAAAGACAACAGGAATAACATTCATCTGGTACTCTCAAAGACAACAGGAATAACATTCATCTGGTACTCTCAAAGACAACAGGAATAACATTCATCTGGTACTCTCAAAGACAACAGGAATAACATTCATCTGGTACTCTCAAAGACAACAGGAATAACATTCATCTGGTACTCTCAAAGACAACAGGAATAACATTCATCTGGTACTCTCAAAGACAACAGGAATAACATTCATCTGGTACTCTCAAAGACAACAGGAATAACATTCATCTGGTACTCTCAAGGACAACAGGAATAACATTCATCTGGTACTCTCAAGGACAACAGGAATAACATTCATCTGGTACTCTCAAAGACAACAGGAATAACATTCATCTGGTACTCTCAAAGACAACAGGAATAACATTCATCTGGTACTCTCAAAGACAACAGGAATAACATTCATCTGGTACTCTCAAAGACAACAGGAATAACATTCATCTGGTACTCTCAAAGACAACAGGAATAACATTCATCTGGTACTCTCAAAGACAACAGGAATAACATTCATCTGGTACTCTCAAAAACAACAGGAATAACATTCATCTGGTACTCTCAAGGACAACAGGAATAACATTCATCTGGTACTCTCAAAGACAACAGGAATAACATTCATCTGGTACTCTCAAAGACAACAGGAATAACATTCATCTGGTACTCTCAAAGACAACAGGAATAACATTAATCTGGTACTCTCAAAGACAACAGGAATAACATTCATCTGGTACTCTCAAAGACAACAGGAATAACATTCATCTGGTACTCTCAAAGACAACAGGAATAACATTCATCTGGTACTCTCAAAGACAACAGGAATAACATTCATCTGGTACTCTCAAAGACAACAGGAATAACATTCATCTGGTACTCTCAAAGACAACAGGAATAACATTCATCTGGTACTCTCAAAGACAACAGGAATAACATTCATCTGGTACTCTCAAAGACAACAGGAATAACATTCATCTGGTACTCTCAAAGACAACAGGAATAACATTCATCTGGTACTCTCAAAAACAACAGGAATAACATTCATCTGGTACTCTCAAGGACAACAGGAATAACATTCATCTGGTACTCTCAAAGACAACAGGAATAACATTCATCTGGTACTCTCAAAGACAACAGGAATAACATTCATCTGGTACTCTCAAAGACAACAGGAATAACATTCATCTGGTACTCTCAAAGACAACAGGAATAACATTCATCTGGTACTCTCAAAGACAACAGGAATAACATTCATCTGGTACTCTCAAAGACAACAGGAATAACATTCATCTGGTACTCTCAAAAACAACAGGAATAACATTCATCTGGTACTCTCAAGGACAACAGGAATAACATTCATCTGGTACTCTCAAAGACAACAGGAATAACATTCATCTGGTACTCTCAAAGACAACAGGAATAACATTCATCTGGTACTCTCAAAGACAACAGGAATAACATTAATCTGGTACTCTCAAAGACAACAGGAATAACATTCATCTGGTACTCTCAAAGACAACAGGAATAACATTCATCTGGTACTCTCAAAGACAACAGGAATAACATTCATCTGGTACTCTCAAAGACAACAGGAATAACATTCATCTGGTACTCTCAAAGACAACAGGAATAACATTCATCTGGTACTCTCAAGGGCAACAGGAATAACATTCATCTGGTACTCTCAAAGACAACAGGAATAACATTCATCTGGTACTCTCAAAGACAACAAGAATAACATTCATCTGGTACTCTCAAAGACAACAGGAATAACATTCATCTGGTACTCTCAAAGACAACAGGAATAACATTCATCTGGTACTCTCAAGGACAACAGGAATAACATTCATCTGGTACTCTCAAAGACAACAGGAATAACATTCATTTGGTACTCTCAAAGACAACAGGAATAACATTCATCTGGTACTCTCAAAGACAACAGGAATAACATTCATCTGGTACTCTCAAAGACAACAGGAATAACATTCATCTGGTACTCTCAAAGACAACAGGAATAACATTCATCTGGTACTCTCAAAGACAACAGGAATAACATTCATCTGGCGACGCTCAAAGACAACAGGAATAACATTCATCTGGTGACGCTCAAAGACAACATGAATAACATTCATCTGGTGACGCTCAGACAACATGAATAACATTCATCTGGTGACGCTTAAAGACAACATGAATAACATTCATCTGGTGACGCTCAAAGACAACAGGAATAACATTCATCTGGTACTCTCAAAGACAACAGGAATAACATTCATCTGGTACTCTCAAAGACAACAGGAATAACATTCATCTGGTACTCTCAAAGACAACAAGAATAACATTCATCTGGTACTCTCAAAGACAACAGGAATAACATTCATCTGGTACTCTCAAAGACAACAGGAATAACATTCATCTGGTACTCTCAAGGACAACAGGAATAACATTCATCTGGTACTCTCAAAGACAACAGGAATAACATTCATTTGGTACTCTCAAAGACAACAGGAATAACATTCATCTGGTACTCTCAAAGACAACAGGAATAACATTCATCTGGTACTCTCAAAGACAACAGGAATAACATTCATCTGGTACTCTCAAAGACAACAGGAATAACATTCATCTGGTACTCTCAAAGACAACAGGAATAACATTCATCTGGTACTCTCAAAGACAACAGGAATAACATTCATCTGGTACTCTCAAAGACAACAGGAATAACATTCATCTGGTACTCTCAAAGACAACAGGAATAACATTCATCTGGTACTCTCAAAGACAACAGGAATAACATTCATCTGGTACTCTCAAAGACAACAGGAATAACATTCATCTGGTACTCTCAAAGACAACAGGAATAACATTCATCTGGTACTCTCAAAGACAACAAGAATAACATTCATCTGGTACTCTCAAGGACAACAGGAATAACATTCATCTGGTACTCTCAAGGACAACAGGAATAACATTCATCTGGTACTCTCAAAGACAACAGGAATAACATTCATCTGGTACTCTCAAAGACAACAGGAATAACATTCATCTGGTACTCTCAAAGACAACAGGAATAACATTCATCTGGTACTCTCAAAGACAACAGGAATAACATTCATCTGGTACTCTCAAAGACAACAGGAATAACATTCATCTGGTACTCTCAAAGACAACAGGAATAACATTCATCTGGTACTCTCAAAAACAACAGGAATAACATTCATCTGGTACTCTCAAAGACAACAGGAATAACATTCATCTGGTACTCTCAAAGACAACAGGAATAACATTCATCTGGTACTCTCAAGGACAACAGGAATAACATTCATCTGGTACTCTCAAAGACAACAGGAATAACATTAATCTGGTACTCTCAAAGACAACAGGAATAACATTCATCTGGTACTCTCAAAGACAACAGGAATAACATTCATCTGGTACTCTCAAAGACAACAGGAATAACATTCATCTGGTACTCTCAAAGACAACAGAAATAACATTCATCTGGTACTCTCAAAGACAAACTACAAAGTATTTGAAAGCAAACTTATTCAAAAACAAGAAACCAAAAGAGTCCAAACAGGATAGCCAAAATCGGATAAGATCAACTATGCTAGAGGGAGGAGAAACCTTAGTTTTAATAAGCCATATCGGCATACTAATAGCACAAGCCTGAGTACATCCTTCCGAACAGATGGAGAACATTACTGAATTAGAGAACTAGGTACTATAATGACTTATGGTTGTAATGTGAATATATATTTGATTTTATTCTTGGACTATTTTTTGTCGATTAACTGTAGCAATGAAACTAAATGTTCTTCTTACTTGATCATTTGTTATAAAACACATTGTATCTGGTGAACATTTTACAACAGAAGACTTTGTACTGCTGACGTTTTCAATGGGCTATTCCACAGAGCTGTCCAGAACGTCCCAATGTATGGGTATCGGTGTCCTCTTGATTAGTAACGTGTTTGGAGAATGTCATCCTCCAGCTATCCTGTTTAGGTACTTTGCTCTAAAGTTATATAGCTTTACAATCTTCAAATACGATACTCACTACCGTATAAGTGGTTTTTTCGCGGGAGCCAAATTTCGCGATTTTCTTCCAAATTGGTGGAATATATTTTAGCGGTATTTAATTTTCACGATCCTGAGCTTTAACCAAAATCAAATTTTATCGGATTGACCATTATGTTAGAATAACATTATTTGAATTGTTTGACCAATAATCGCATCTATTCACCTAAAATGAATAGATGAATTTATTGAAGAAATATCGGTTTTTGTGCGAGTTGTCGTTCTTTATATAGGTTATTGAATTCTATTGGCTGCACGCCTGAAGAGTTGTCTCCCTTATTGTATATACATCTTAGCGTCACAAAAAAACTGCCCCTTTTACGTTCAAGACATCTGAAAGGTAAGGTCATGCAAAACATGTATTTCTACATTGCTTACAATCAATCTGCAGACAAAAACCCACCACACCCACCCAAAATTATTGTTTTTGCACATAAAAAGGGATACAGATTGCTGCGGCTTTGCTTTGTTTTTCAGAGGTTTGGCGAGTTGTGAATGGAAGGTCAACAAGCTACCGGCACGGCTGCCAATGAATGTCTTCAACTTGAATGAAAAGACGATGATGAATTGGTGAAATTGCGCTACAATTGAAATGACTCTCGTTGGCATAAACGCGGCATCCAATTTTGTAAATTTACTTTCACTTGACTTCTGTTCCCAGGGTCAAGTATTTTACTTTAAAGTTCACTTTCACTTGACTTCTGTTCCCAGGGTCAAGTGTTTTGCTTTCAAGTTTACTTTCACTTGACTTCTGTTCCCAGGGTCAAGTCTTTTACTTTAAAGTTCACTTTCACTTGACTTCTGTTCCCAGGGTCAAGTATTTTACTTTCAAGTTTACTTTCACTTGACTTCTGTTCCCAGGGTCAAGTGTTTTACTTTCAAGTTTACTTTCACTTGACTTCTGTTCCCAGGGTCAAGTATTTTACTTTCAAGTTTACTTTCACTTGACTTCTGTTCCCAGGGTCAAGTATTTTACTTTCAAGCTTACTTTCACTTGACTTCTGTTCCCAGGGTCAAGTGTTTTACTTTCAAGTTTACTTTCACTTGACTTCTGTTCCTAGGGTCAAGTATTTTACTTTCAAGTTTTGAACATTATTTAAAGTGCTAAATATTGAATTGTGTGTTGAATATTGAATTGTGCGTCCATTATTGAACTTTGATATTGAACTACATGCCACGAGTTGTGCCGGTGCTTTTGCTGGGACTGCAGCGTACAAGTATTTGTTGGCAGTCCCAAACAATTTTGAAATAATTATCTGCAGCCGTGACCAAACTATTTCGCCAGTGTGAATAATAAATCACAAGTTTAATACTTTTTCTGTCTCTTATTTTTGCATTTTTTGCCCAAGAGGTTTTCAGCAATAATTCAAAATATGAAATGTATTAAGTTAAATGGAATAAGAACTTTTTGTATGCGATCGGCGATATTTTAAAATTGTATACATGTTCATTAATAGAAAATTACGTTAGGGTATTTGATATGATTTTAATATATTATTTATTTACATTTAAATAATTTACCTGTTATTTGTCACCATGGATGCCTTGTTTTCTCCTCTTTGTTAGATATTTTAAAAACGTTATTTCAACAACTTTAGGAATGACTATGACCATATAATTATTAAAAATATTCGCTACACAGTCATACTAGGGGAGATAGATCTTGTACAATTATTTAAGAAAATATTGATATTTATGTAGTAAAGTGTACGCGGATTCATATCTTCGCTGTTCGATGACTATCGCGAAAATTAGGTACCAGCGAAATACGGTATATATGATTATGATAATGCCATCCTTATAACCTGAAAACCCTGCACCTCCAGTGTTCGATTTACGGATTCTGATTACTCCTTTGATATATTCAAACTCTTCTTACAACAGACAAATACGAGAGGTACAGAAGTGAAGCAGAAGCTATATATTTCCGGGGTCAACTCTGCGGAGTCCTTCCTTTGTTGTTGATGAGATTAGTGGTGTTAAGTAAGTTTTCTGTGTACCATTTTTTTCATCTTTTTCATTTGACCATGGCATTGTCTCTTCTTTTTCGATATACGGCTCCTGAGGGCTACCCTATCTGCCACCCGGGGGACGGGGCTGAGCAGCTCTATGACTTGAGCCCTGTGAAGCTTCACCATTACCGCGGCGTGTATTGGAATCAAGCATACATTTCTTTAAGAATATAAATAATAATACACGTAGAGATAAGGAAGTTGATAAGGTTCATTTCTGGTGCAGTGATGTCACGTGTTTCCTGTGAGTGCTATTTTGACGTAGGATCACAATAACAGGAAATTTGTATTGTGTTATAGTTGCATCAATTCTTACTAAAAAAGGAGGATATCCAATTTAGTCCTCGTGACATGTTTCTGGTACATGTCATCAAGTGCACTCAGAATCAATAGATTGGAAAGTCAAATTATTATGTCTTTTGGAGCAGGTAAACAAAGGTCTTCTATGTCTGAGAGATGGCTAGGGCCATGGTGTTTAACGCCACTTTCAACAATATTTTAGTTGTATCCTGGCGGTCAGTTTTATTGGTGGAGGAAACTGGAGTACCCGGAGAAAACCACCGATTTGTCGCAAGTCACTGACATGTAATGTTATATCGAGTACACCTCGCCATGAGCGAGGCTCGACCTTGAAGCGTTAGTGGTGATAGACAATGATTGCATAGGTGATTGTAAATCCAACAACCATACGATCACGACCACGACGGTCCCTCTAATAAATATATGGTGATTTGTAACTAAACAACCCAGTTTTAAGTAAAGCATGTCTCTAATAAATACATGGTGATTTGTAACTAAACAACCCAGTTTTAAGTAAAGTATGTCTCTAATAAATATATGGTGATTTGTAACTAAACAACCCAGTTTTAAGTAAAGCATGTCTCTAATAAATACATGGTGATTTGTAACTAAACAACCCAGTTTTAAGTAAAGCATGTCTCTAATAAATACATGGTGATTTGTAACTAAACAACCCAGTTTTAAGTAAAGCATGTCTCTAATAAATACATGGTGATTTGTAACTAAACAACCCAGTTTTAAGCAAAGCATGTCTCCAATAAATACATGTTGATTTGGAACTAAACAACCCAGTTTTAAGCAAAGCATGTCTCTAATAAATACATGTTGATTTGGAACTAAACAACCCAGTTTTAAGTAAAGCATGTCTCTAATAAATACATGGTGATTTGTAACTAAACAACTCAGTTTTAAGTAAAGCATGTCTCTAATAAATACATGGTGATTTGTAACTAAACAACCCAGTTTTAAGCAAAGCATGTCTCTAATAAATACATGTTGATTTGGAACTAAACAACCCAGTTTTAAGTAAAGCATGTCTCTAATAAATACATGGTGATTTGTAATTAAACAACTCAGTTTTAAGTAAAGCATGTCTCTAATAAATACATGGTGATTTGTAACTAAACAACCCAGTTTTAAGTAAAGCATGTCTCTAATAAATACATGGTGATTTGTAACTAAACAACCCAGTTTTAAGTAAAGCATGTCTCTAATAAATACATGGTGATTTGTAACTAAACAACCCAGTTTTAAGTAAAGCATGTCTCTAATAAATACATGGTGATTTGTAACTAAACAACCCAGTTTTAAGTAAAGCATGTCTCTAATAAATACATGTTGATTTGGAACTAAGCAACCCAGTTTTAAGTAAAGCATGTCTCTAATAAATACATGGTGATTTGTACATAAACAACTCAGTTTTAAGTAAAGCATGTCTCTAATAAATACATGGTGATTTGTAACTAAACAACCCAGTTTTAAGTAAAGCATGTCTCTAATAAATACATGGTGATTTGTAACTAAACAACCCAGTTTTAAGCAAAGCATGTCTCCAATAAATACATGTTGATTTGGAACTAAACAACCCAGTTTTAAGCAAAGCATGTCTCCAATAAATACATGTTGATTTGGAACTAAACAACCCAGTTTTAAGTAAAGCATGTCTCTAATAAATACATGGTGATTTGTAACTAAACAACTCAGTTTTAAGTAAAGCATGTCTCTAATAAATACATGGTGATTTGTAACTAAACAACCCAGTTTTAAGCAAAGCATGTCTCTAATAAATACATGTTGATTTGGAACTAAACAACCCAGTTTTAAGTAAAGCATGTCTCTAATAAATACATGGTGATTTGTAACTAAACAACTCAGTTTTAAGTAAAGCATGTCTCTAATAAATACATGGTGATTTGTAACTAAACAACCCAGTTTTAAGTAAAGCATGTCTCTAATAAATACATGGTGATTTGTAACTAAACAACCCAGTTTTAAGTAAAGCATGTCTCTAATAAATACATGGTGATTTGTAACTAAACAACCCAGTTTTAAGTAAAGCATGTCTCTAATAAATACATGGTGATTTGTAACTAAACAACCCAGTTTTAAGCAAAGCATGTCTCTAATAAATACATGTTGATTTGGAACTAAGCAACCCAGTTTTAAGTAAAGCATGTCTCTAATAAATACATGGTGATTTGTACATAAACAACTCAGTTTTAAGTAAAGCATGTCTCTAATAAATACATGGTGATTTGTAACTAAACAACCCAGTTTTAAGTAAAGCATGTCTCTAATAAATACATGGTGATTTGTAACTAAACAACCCAGTTTTAAGTAAAGCATGTCTCTAATAAATACATGGTGATTTGTAACTAAACAACCCAGTTTTAAGCAAAGCATGTCTCTAATAAATACATGGTGATTTGTAACTAAACAACCCAGTTTTAAGTAAAGCATGTCTCTAATAAATACATGGTGATTTGTAACTAAACAACCCAGTTTTAAGTAAAGCATGTCTCTAATAAATACATGGTGATTTGTAACTAAACAACCCAGTTTTAAGTAAAGCATGTCTCTAATAAATACATGGTGATTTGTAACTAAACAACCCAGTTTTAAGTAAAGCATGTCTCTAATAAATACATGGTGATTTGTAACTAAACAACCCAGTTTTAAGTAAAGCATGTCTCTAATAAATACATGGTGATTTATAACTAAACAACCCAGTTTTAAGTAAAGCATGTCTCTAATAAATATATGGTGATTTGTAACTAAACAACCCAGTTTTAAGTAAATCATGTCTCTAATAAATACATGGTGATTTGTAACTAAACAACCCAGTTTTAAGTAAAGCATGTCTCTAATAAATACATGGTGATTTGTAACTAAACAACCCAGTTTTAAGTAAAGCATGTCTCTAATAAATACATGGTGATTTGTAACTAAACAACCCAGTTTTAAGTAAAGCATGTCTCTAATAAATACATGGTGATTTGTAACTAAACAACCCAGTTTTAAGCAAAGCATGTCTCCAATAAATACATGTTGATTTGGAACTAAACAACCCAGTTTTAAGTAAAGCATGTCTCTAATAAATACATGGTGATTTGTAACTAAACAACCCAGTTTTAAGCAAAGCATATCTCTAATAAATACATGTTGATTTGGAACTAAACAACCCAGTTTTAAGTAAAGCATGTCTCTAATAAATACATGGTGATTTGTAACTAAACAACCCAGTTTTAAGTAAAGCATGTCTCTAATAAATAGATGGTGATTTGTAACTAAACAACCCAGTTTTAAGTAAAGCATGTCTCTAATAAATACATGGTGATTTGTAACTAAACAACCCAGTTTTAAGTAAAGCATGTCTCTAATAAATACATGGTGATTTGTAACTAAACAACCCAGTTTTAAGTAAAGTATGTCTCTAATAAATATATGGTGATTTGTAACTAAACAACCCAGTTTTAAGTAAAGCATGTCTCTAATAAATACATGGTGATTTATAACTAAACAACCCAGTTTTAAGTAAAGCATGTCTCTAATAAATACATGGTGATTTGTAACTAAACAACCCAGTTTTAAGTAAAGCATGTCTCTAATAAATACGTGGTGATTTGTAACTAAACAACCCAGTTTTAAGTAAAGCATGTCTCTAATAAATACATGGTGATTTGTAACTAAACAACCTAGTTTTAAGTAAAGCATGTCTCTAATAAATACATGGTGATTTGTAACTAAACAACCCAGTTTTAAGTAAAGCATGTCTCTAATAAATACATGGTGATTTGTAACTAAACAACCCAGTTTTAAGCAAAGCATGTCTCTAATAAATACATGGTGATTTGTAACTAAACAACCCAGTTTTAAGCAAAGCATGTCTTTAATAAATACATGGTGATTTGTAACTAAACAACCCAGTTTTAAGTAAAGCATGTCTCTAATAAATACATGGTGATTTGTAACTAAACAACCCAGTTTTAAGTAAAGCATGTCTCTAATAAATACATGGTGATTTGTAACTAAACAACTCAGTTTTAGGTAAAGCATGTCTCTAATAAATACATGGTGATTTGTAACTAAACAACCCAGTTTTAAGTAAAGCATGTCTCTAATAAATACATGGTGATTTGTAACTAAACAACCCAGTTTTAAGTAAAGCATGTCTCTAATAAATACATGGTGATTTGTAACTAAACAACCCAGTTTTAAGTAAAGCATGTCTCTAATAAATACATGGTGATTTGTAACTAAACAACCCAGTTTTAAGTAAAGCATGTCTCTAATAAATACATGTTGATTTGGAACTAAGCAACCCAGTTTTAAGTAAAGCATGTCTCTAATAAATACATGGTGATTTGTACATAAACAACTCAGTTTTAAGTAAAGCATGTCTCTAATAAATACATGGTGATTTGTAACTAAACAACCCAGTTTTAAGTAAAGCATGTCTCTAATAAATACATGGTGATTTGTAACTAAACAACTCAGTTTTAAGTAAAGCATGTCTCTAATAAATACATGGTGATTTGTAACTAAACAACCCAGTTTTAAGCAAAGCATGTCTCTAATAAATACATGGTGATTTGTAACTAAACAACCCAGTTTTAAGTAAAGCATATCTCTAATAAATACATGGTGATTTGTAACTAAACAACCCAGTTTTAAGTAAAGCATGTCTCTAATAAATACATGGTGATTTGTAACTAAACAACCCAGTTTTAAGTAAAGCATGTCTCTAATAAATACATGGTGATTTGTAACTAAACAACCCAGTTTTAAGTAAAGCATGTCTCTAATAAATACATGGTGATTTGTAACTAAACAACCCAGTTTTAAGTAAAGCATGTCTCTAATAAATACATGGTGATTTATAACTAAACAACCCAGTTTTAAGTAAAGCATGTCTCTAATAAATATATGGTGATTTGTAACTAAACAACCCAGTTTTAAGTAAATCATGTCTCTAATAAATACATGGTGATTTGTAACTAAACAACCCAGTTTTAAGTAAAGCATGTCTCTAATAAATACATGGTGATTTGTAACTAAACAACCCAGTTTTAAGTAAAGCATGTCTCTAATAAATACATGGTGATTTGTAACTAAACAACCCAGTTTTAAGTAAAGCATGTCTCTAATAAATACATGGTGATTTGTAACTAAACAACCCAGTTTTAAGCAAAGCATGTCTCCAATAAATACATGTTGATTTGGAACTAAACAACCCAGTTTTAAGTAAAGCATGTCTCTAATAAATACATGGTGATTTGTAACTAAACAACCCAGTTTTAAGCAAAGCATATCTCTAATAAATACATGTTGATTTGGAACTAAACAACCCAGTTTTAAGTAAAGCATGTCTCTAATAAATACATGGTGATTTGTAACTAAACAACCCAGTTTTAAGTAAAGCATGTCTCTAATAAATAGATGGTGATTTGTAACTAAACAACCCAGTTTTAAGTAAAGCATGTCTCTAATAAATACATGGTGATTTGTAACTAAACAACCCAGTTTTAAGTAAAGCATGTCTCTAATAAATACATGGTGATTTGTAACTAAACAACCCAGTTTTAAGTAAAGTATGTCTCTAATAAATATATGGTGATTTGTAACTAAACAACCCAGTTTTAAGTAAAGCATGTCTCTAATAAATACATGGTGATTTATAACTAAACAACCCAGTTTTAAGTAAAGCATGTCTCTAATAAATACATGGTGATTTGTAACTAAACAACCCAGTTTTAAGTAAAGCATGTCTCTAATAAATACGTGGTGATTTGTAACTAAACAACCCAGTTTTAAGTAAAGCATGTCTCTAATAAATACATGGTGATTTGTAACTAAACAACCTAGTTTTAAGTAAAGCATGTCTCTAATAAATACATGGTGATTTGTAACTAAACAACCCAGTTTTAAGTAAAGCATGTCTCTAATAAATACATGGTGATTTGTAACTAAACAATCCAGTTTTAAGCAAAGCATGTCTCTAATAAATACATGGTGATTTGTAACTAAACAACCCAGTTTTAAGTAAAGCATGTCTCTAATAAATACATGGTGATTTGTAACTAAACAACCCAGTTTTAAGTAAAGCATGTCTCTAATAAATACATGGTGATTTGTAACTAAACAACCCAGTTTTAAGTAAAGCATGTCTCTAATAAATACATGGTGATTTGTAACTAAACAACCCAGTTTTAAGTAAAGCATGTCTCTAATAAATACATGGTGATTTGTAACTAAACAACCCAGTTTTAAGTAAAGCATGTCTCTAATAAATACATGGTGATTTGTAACTAAACAACCCAGTTTTAAGTAAAGCATGTCTCTAATAAATACATGGTGATTTGTAACTAAACAACCCAGTTTTAAGTAAAGTATGTCTCTAATAAATATATGGTGATTTGTAACTAAACAACCCAGTTTTAAGTAAAGCATGTCTCTAATAAATATATGGTGATTTATAACTAAACAACCCAGTTTTAAGTAAAGCATGTCTCTAATAAATACATGGTGATTTGTAACTAAACAACCCAGTTTTAAGTAAAGCATGTCTCTAATAAATACGTGGTGATTTGTAACTAAACAACCCAGTTTTAAGTAAAGCATGTCTCTAATAAATACATGGTGATTTGTAACTAAACAAACTAGTTTTAAGTAAAGCATGTCTCTAATAAATACATGGTGATTTGTAACTAAACAACCCAGTTTTAAGTAAAGCATGTCTCTAATAAATACATGGTGATTTGTAACTAAACAACCCAGTTTTAAGCAAAGCATGTCTCTAATAAATACATGGTGATTTGTAACTAAACAACCCAGTTTTAAGTAAAGCATGTCTCTAATAAATACATGGTGATTTGTAACTAAACAACCCAGTTTTAAGTAAAGCATGTCTCTAATAAATACATGGTGATTTGTAACTAAACAACCCAGTTTTAAGTAAAGCATGTCTCTAATAAATACATGGTGATTTGTAACTAAACAACCCAGTTTTAAGTAAAGCATGTCTCTAATAAATACATGGTGATTTGTAACTAAACAACCCAGTTTTAAGTAAAGCATGTCTCTAATATTTCACAGTGAATAGGTAATTAAATGACCTACTGATACCATCAATTGGTTCAAAGACTGATTATTAACCCGTTAAATTTGATTTTCCAATAGTAGATCTTCCTTTTTTCAGTAGCAAAATGTAATTCTTGTCTCTACAGCAAACGAATGTTTTTGTATTCCAGTTGATGTGCTCTTCAAAACCTGTTCTGGCCTGGCAAATACATTTATTAGGGGTACAAAAAACTGATAAAAACTGATACTTAAGTAGTCACTGCAGAAATACTATTGTCTCCTTCATGGACCTTTTGATACATATAAACTCTCAGTTTGTTACCAGTATGAGATTGAGAATCCCTGCTTCCTTTGCATTTTTTGGTAGGGGCGTCAGGTCTTCACTACCGGTGATGACCTCACTTTCAATATTTGTTGTCAGAGATTTTGTTCATTTGTATTGTTTTACTCCATGTTTGTACTTGTATTGTTTTTGGTATTCAGATCGTTCAGTTACTTAAATGCCTCGTAATTGGTAATGAGGGCTTGTTAAGGTAAAACATTACGACAAAAGAGATCATTTTATTTTTTCCGTTGTGAACTTTCCTTGATAGAGGGTTGCTGTTAACAAAGAAGGTATTGAACCAAGGGTTCCTGACAGCCGGAGCCTTTGAGCCGTAATGAAAGCGGGAGGTTTGGCGCTTTAAAATCTGATTCAACCCACCATTTCTTTAGAAATGCCTGTACCAAGTCAGGGTCATTACGTTTTTCACAGTTTTCCGGTTGTTGACTGATTTTGTGTTTATATAATTATGAGTTTTGACTTTCCCTTTGTAAAATTGTTCGGAGTTCGGTAATTTTGTTATTACCCTTATTTAAGTTGAAGCTGTCACTTTGGAAGTTTTACGGTCGCAACCGTGACTTGGTTAACCGCTACGTAATATCGGTGTAAGAATGACCACAGGTATGTTCCACTTGACGTAATAACAAGCCGGTCCTTTCCTCATTCATAACTTATCAGCGGGTTTGTAACAAGAGTAACAAGTTATTCTTCCGTAGCACCTGAGCTCAATCAGTTTTTTTTTTAGTTTTTTTTTTTTTTTGCTCTTTATTGCTCGATGTTTAGTTTTCTGTGTAATGCTTTGTAGATCGTAATTGCCCCTTTGTCGTCTTTTGCCCTCTTGGTTTAGGACATTGTGTTGTCTGTTCTTCGATATACGACTTCTGATTATCCCTTTGGTATCTTCAAACTTCTTATGTTGGAACTCTGCGTTCGTCATGAATACTCATTCACTTCGGAAATTTGTTTTTGTCTTAAATAAAATTTCGCTTCAACAATCATGGGGAAAATGGCGCATTATAGGAAATGGGGTTCTACTTTTTAAGTTTTTTTAAATCTAAATTCCAAATAAAATGTTAGAAAAGATGTGTAAGCTAAGACACTAATTCTTTCAACAGTTCAGACTGTCGAGACATTTTAAAGACTGTTCAGATTGTGTCGAGACAAATTCAGACATGTTGAGTCATTTCAGACACATTAAGACATTTCAGACTGTATCCAGACTAATTTCAGACATAATAAGACAATATTCAGTAATTTTAACACACAGTTCAGACATTTAAGCATGTTGAGAACTTTTTCCGACAATTAAGCACACAATCTGGTCTATTGACACTTTCTTGACTTTGTAGTGAGATATTCACAAAGATGAAAGGTAACTTGGTAGAAAGAATTACCCTTTGACCCTTTGTCAAAAATGTTTTAAAGTAGTTATTATGTACTACACTGGTTTATATACTTCATAGTAATGGTGGTGGTTGACGCCGCAACCGTGTTATTGGTGAATTTACACCAATGTCATTGTCAATCACCACTAATATTACAAGATGGAATATCACTCTTAGCAAGGTGTACTCGATACAATCTTATTTGATAGATACAGAATGTGGTTTTCTCTGGGTATTCCAGTTTCCTTCAGCAATAGAACTGACTTACTCGATATGAATGATATATTTTTGAAAGTGGTCTTAAACACTGATAATCATAGCTCAAAACAATGGAGTCCAGTTGCATGCATATATCTATTGTTTACATTACAAAAATATAATTTATTATTCATTGATGTTCATGGAGCAGTAATAACATATAAAACATAAACCATAACACACTTAGAACATAAACCATAACACACTTAGAACATATAAAACATAAACCATAACACACTTAGAACATATAAAACATAAACCATAAAGGTAATAACAAAATTACCGAACTCCGAACAATCTTACAAAGGGAAAGTCAAAACTCATAATTATATAAACAGACAAAATCAGTCAACAACCGGAAAACTGTGAAAACCGTAATGACCCTGACTTGGTACAGGCATTTCTAAAGAAATGGTGGGTTGAATCAGATTTTAAGGCGCCAAACCTCCCGCTCTCATTACGGTTCAAAGGTTCCGGCTGTCACTGTAACAGTATTTAAATACAGGAACAAAATAGGTAAAATAGTAGTCAAAGCAGTACCATATTCGGTGACGTAAATGTCAAAAATATTTTTACGTCACACATTGACAAAAAAAATTCTTGACATTTTTGACTTCTTTATCTTTATACATTTTCACTATATGAAAATGCATCGCTTATAATTTTTTCTGCAGAGACGGAATATATTTCGACAAGATATTGGTATCGGAATATAAACTTTTTAAGAGATCGAATAAGGCGAATCTTTTTATAGCCCTGGTCCAGTAGCCTGTTTCTCAGATGAAGATGACGTTTCAGGAAATCAGAATAATTGCTACTGGCCCTTGCACACTTAGAACATAAACCATAACACACTTAGAACATAAACCATAACACACTTAGAACATAAACCATAACACACTTAGAACATAAACCATAACACACTTAGAACATAAACCATAACACACTTAGAACATAAACCATAACACACTTAGAACATAAACCATAACACACTTAGAACACAAACCATAACACACTTAGAACATAAACCATAACACACTTAGAACATAAACCATAACACACTTAGAACATAAACCATAACACACTTAGAACATAAACCATAACACATTTAGAACATAAACCATAACACACTTAGAACATAAACCATAACACACTTAGAACATAAACCATAACACACTTAGAACATAAACCATAACACACTTAGAACATAAACCATAACACACTTAGAACATAAACCATAACACATTTAGAACATAAACCATAACACACTTAGAACATAAACCATAACACACTTAGAACATAAACCATAACACACTTAGAACATAAACCATAACACACTTAGAACATAAACCATAACACATTTAGAACATAAACCATAACACACTTAGAACATAAATCATAACACACTTAGAACATAAACCATAACACACTTAGAACATAAACCATAACACACTTAGAACATAAACCATAACACACTTAGAACATAAACCATAACACATTTAGAACATAAACCATAACACACTTAGAACATAAACCATAACACATTTAGAACATAAACCATAACACACTTAGAACATAAACCATAACACACTTAGAACATAAACCATAACACACTTAGAACATAAACCATAACACATTTAGAACATAAACCATAACACACTTAGAACATAAACCATAACACACTTAGAACATAAACCATAACACACTTAGAACATAAACCATAACACACTTAGAACATAAACCATAACACACTTAGAACATAAACCATAACACATTTAGAACATAAACCATAACACACTTAGAACATAAACCATAACACACTTAGAACATAAACCATAACACACTTAGAACATAAACCATAACACACTTAGAACATAAACCATAACACACTTAGAACATAAACCATAACACATTTAGAACATAAACCATAACACACTTAGAACATAAACCATAACACACTTAGAACATAAACCATAACACACTTAGAACATAAACCATAACACACTTAGAACATAAACCATAACACACTTAGAACATAAACCATAACACACTTAGAACATAAACCATAACACACTTAGAACATATAAAACATAAACCATAACACACTTAGAACAGTTCTAAAATCTAATAAAGCAATCGTCAAAATAGTGGCTAAGTACTCCCTTTGCTTGGTATAGTCACTGCAATTGTCGTCGACAATTGTATGGCTAATGCTGCCAGTGTCTCTGATATGTCCATTTTGGATTGTTCCTTCGGAGTTAAGATGTTTATTTTTCTTCTCAAATTAATATATGTCTTCTATTCTATATTAAGTATGTTAATTGTATTATCCAGGCAATTATTTATTTCTGTTCTTTGTTTTTCCCTAATTATATTTTCGTTGTCTTAAAATATGCTCAGATCTGCCAGTTTATGCGACATGCATTGTTTTTTTCTTTCTTAAAGTTATTTTATGTTTTTATATTTTGTCACACGAATTATGCTTTATTAATTAGAAAACGACCTCAAAGTTTCCAATCAAGATTGCATATCTATCTCCTTGTATATATTAAACTGACACTTTTCTTGTCGGTCAAGTGATTTAATTGAATAGATACAATGTTATATTTTATTTCCGGTATTACTACACTAATATTGGAATTTACATTCAGAGAAAGTATGTCAATGTTACGTGTAGTAAGGATATTAACCAATCATATGTAGGGATTTAATGACAGGGGGTTTCTCCTAATGATCATGAGAATGGTCTTATATAGGATTTAAATTTATTTTAAATGCCACGTGATTGTATTTTTGACTGGGAATTTCAGAATGCTGTGTTGTTATAAATTGAAAACATCTAGGATTTTACAGACAAGTGTTGAGAAGAGGAGGATTGTTGGCTTTGTTGATATTGGTGGAATTATTGACCATCGCTGTATAAACGGTCTTTTCGTAATTGTACAATTGGCTTTGTAAACCGTACATAATTTTGTAAGTAATTTGAAGTTATTGTCTTTTTAACTTGGCTTTAAATAACCTCGTTATGATAGTCTTTTTAACTTGGTTTTAAATAACCTAATTATGACAGACTTTTTAACTCGGTTTTAAATAACCTCATTATGACAGATTTTTTAACTCGGTTTTAAATAACCTCATTATAACAGTCTTTTTAACTCGGTTTTAAATAACCTCATTATGACAGACTTTTTAACTCGGTTTTAAATAACCTCATTATGACAGTCTTTTTAACTCGGTTTTAAATAACCTCATTATGACAGACTTTTTAACTCGGTTTTAAATAACCTCATTATCACAGACTTTTTAACTCGGGTTTAAATAACCTCATTATGACAGACTTTTTAACTCGGGCTTAAATAACCTCATTATAACAGTCTTTTTAACTCGGTTTTAAATAACCTCATTATGACAGACTTTTTAACTCCGTTTTAAATAACCTCATTATGACAGACTTTTTAACTCGGTTTTAAATAACCTCAGTATGACAGACATTTTAACTAGGTTTTAAATAATCTCATTATGATAGTCTCTTTAACTTGGTTTTAAATAACCTCATTATGACAGACTTTTTAGCTCGGTTTTAAATAACCTCATTATGACAGACTTTTTAACTCGGTTTTAAATAACCTCATTATGACAGTCTTTTTAACCCGGTTTTAAATAACCTTATTATGACAGACTTTTTAACTCGGGTTTAAATAACCTGATTATGACAGTCTTTTTAACTCTGTTTTAAATAACCTCATTATGACATACTTTTTAGCTCTGTTTTAAATAACCTCATTATGACAGACTTTTTAACTCGGTTTAAATAACCTCATTATGACAATCTTTTTATCTTAGTTTTAGAAACCTCATTATGCCATACATTTTTGTACTCGGGTATGTAGTTTCTTGGTTATTAGTGGAAGCAAAATGGCACCTATGTTATACTTTACACTGTATTAAAAGCCTTTTCTTTCGATGGCAAGCATAGCATTTTTTTTTTTTTTTACAAAACGTTTTTATTTTTATTTTACTGAAGTACTATTTTATTATTGTCTGAAACAAAAACATTCCACGGGGCTTTAATAATTTTACTATTTTGTCGAAAATGTTAGCATGCATTCACATGAAATGACTTTTGTCTAATATAATGTATTATGGAATATATTAAATGTTTAAAAATATTTTTATGATAATTGTCTTACAGTACATTGTATATGGAAATTAATAAAAACGTCAAGCAAGAAATACCACACTGTCTGTACAGTTCCAGAATCAAATCGAAAATTTGCAGAATGAGGCAAAATTGATCCCCGTAACACACAAATGTTTTCCGCATACAAACGATGTTCGGTTCGTCTTTACCTCCAGTTGTTTGTAGGAGGACTCATGTCTTATTTGCGTTATTTGCTTGTTTGCGTGTAGTGGTGTCCAACACACATTGTTGTTTTGTTTTTCTTTGTCTTGTTGTCAGTTTCTCTGGATTGTCCATTCTTGATTACCCATTCGATGTTCTCTAACGTTTATTCACAACAAAGACAACAAAAAAGATGAGCAACACAGACCCCACAAGAAACCGCGGGCCAACCCTACCCCCGCAAGAAACCGCGGGCCAATCCTTCCCCCACGAGAAAACCACGGGCCAATCCTTCCCCCACGAGAAACCACGGGCCAATCCTTCCCCCACGAGAAACCACGGGCCAATCCTGCATGGTGTTCACAAAGGGTAAGCAGCTCCTGCCTCTTATCATACACACTCCATGTTTCACATTTAGTCAAGACGTGTTACTCCATGTTTCACATTTAGTCAAGACGTGTTACTCCATGTTTCACATTTAGTCAAGACGTGTTACTCCATGTTTCACATTTAGTCAAGACGTGTTACTCCATGTTTCACATTTAGTCAAGACGTGTTACTCCATGTTTCACATTTAGTCAACACCTGTTACTCCATGTTTCACATTTAGTCAAGACGTGTTACTCCATGTTTCACGTTTAGTCAAGACGTGTTACTCCATGTTTCACATTTAGTCAAGACGTGTTACTCCATGTTTCACATTTAATCAAGACGTGTTACTCCATGTTTCACATTTAGTCAAGACCTGTTACTCCATGTTTCACATTTAGTCAAGACGTGTTACTCCATGTTTCACATTTAGTCAAGACCTGTTACTCCATGTTTCACATTTAGTCAAGACGTGTTACTCCATGTTTCACATTTAGTCAAGACCTGTTACTCCATGTTTCACATTTAGTCAAGACCTGTTACTCCATGTTTCACATTTAGTCAAGACCTGTTACTCCATGTTTCACATTTAGTCAAGACGTGTTACTCCATGTTTCACATTTAG
The DNA here is from genome assembly GCA_963383655.1 of Bathymodiolus septemdierum. Taxonomy (NCBI): domain Eukaryota; kingdom Metazoa; phylum Mollusca; class Bivalvia; order Mytilida; family Modiolidae; genus Bathymodiolus; species Bathymodiolus septemdierum. The sequence continues at coordinate 50,936,391 of OY726531.1, forward strand.
TCAAGACGTGTTTATAATTGTGTATGTTTGTATTTCTTCTTTTTTTTTAAACTGCAGTTAACTAAAGGAACATGGCTTTACCTCCTCCGCCCGAGCCCTCAGTGTCAGATGTCCTCCAAGGCTTGGTGATTAAACTTCGTGAGGGTACATCATATGCTGAACAGTTACAAAAGAAATTTGTAAGTACATTAAACAATATATTGTCTTGTTTATTTTCAATATTATTTTGTAAGAAATATTCATCCAATCGTCGGTAACCCACAGCTCCATCCATCAACCATGGATCAACTGTCAGATAAATCCTCGTTTCATAGAAAACAAAACTATTAATAGTTACGAATCAACATCATCGTTTGATATTGATAATTTTCTTCTTTGAGTTAACAAAGCTATACAGAAAAATGTCAGCTCTGATCATTTGCAAGGGGTCCCTTTCTTAATTTAGACACATTTAAAAGCTGTTATTTGATTGGCTATAAAGACAGTCGTCGAGACTTATCAGAGTGTTTTAAACACATCACATGACTACGAGGATTGCTCTGCTAGTTGACCCAACGGTGATGAAGGGAGGGTAATCGGAGTGTGATAATCTGTGTGTAACTGATGATTCTAATATGACGTCTCTAATACGGTACACATGTTAATACTCAACAACTCTATATTTAGCGCAAGTGCAATACACAACAAATCTGGCTGTTCCTATGTGACTCCCGCTGTGAATTTACCGTGACGACCGAGTGTAAACAAACAAAACACCGGCATATAGCGTATTTGCAAAGTCCTTAAAATACAAATTCCCCCTCAGTTATAAATAAATATTCTGTAACTAAGTATTTTTTTATCATTTGTTTTGAAAATTTATATTTGGGGATCATACATTCCATTGATATGTGTCGGCCATGAATAACAAAATGCACTAACTTACTGACTAACCTTGTTTTCCTTCGTATACATTGATAGCTAGACGGTGATGTAATTAAGTTACTGATATTTTCCAATTTGATGGCATTTTGAATTTTGCTACTCAAACTAGTAAAATGCTCACAAAATGGTAAAATAAATCAGTAACCAGCTTGTGTCAATCAGCGTCCCTTGTAAACAACGTCACAGGATGACGATATATTACAAGTCAAAGTCGATAGATGGTTGTCTTAAGTATTTTTCCGGAATTTTTGTCAACAATACAAGCTTGTTTTTTCATTGGCATTTATTTCTTTATTTCATATCTAACAATAATTGTCGATTATTAACAACTGTTCAAGCGTTCGATATTATGCTTGACGACCCCGCTCTGACATCTTGTTAGCACTTGAAATGATGAACGAATGAACTCCGACTTTTTTTTTTAAATATGTTTACGCAGGAATTGTTCAATCGAATCTATGTTGGAAAATACACAATAAATATGTTTTTCATGTTAACATCCATATCTTTGTTTTAAAATATCTCGTTCAAAAACAAATAATTCAAAATCAATTCAAAATTTCCGAAGGAGGTAAATGGAACAGCCACCAAATGCCGTGTGCATACAGTTCACGAAAAGTTAAAAATGACCGTATTTGTCCTATTAGAATCGAAATATTTCATGGCAGGCATAGAGTTGTGCAAATTTACACATGGGCTGGGCCTTTATATTCTTAGATTTTCAGGTGTAATAGAGCATGAAAGAAAACACAGTAATAAACCGTCAAAAACGAGTACAAATATATTTTTAACATATCATTGGAGGTAATCAGAAGATGTACATCGAAGGACAGACAATTTAATGGCCAAGAAAAGGACAAAAGGTCAAACAATGATGCACAAAACGCATACACAGAAAACTAAGGATCGAGCAACATGAACCACACTAAAGACTGGAGGTGAACTCATGTGTTCCGAACGGGTAGGCAGTTTCTGCTCCATTTATAGCACTCGTCGTGTTACTCTAGTTACAAACACGGTGAAAAGTCATGAATGTCCGTACTCATACTCGAAAACCGGCCAATCAGAACGATTATATATCAAACCACAACAGAATACTTGGGGTTCATGTTTTTCGATCTTTAGTTTTCTGTGTAGTGATTTGTCCGATAACGAGTAAAATACTCGTATTCAAATATTTTATGACAATAAGGCATGGACTTAAAAGTTCAGGATAATTTAATTTTCTTGTTCTTAACTTCAAGGTCAGCATTTGCATAAATAAATATTTATTTTTCTATTTTATGTATACAATATTTACGTCATTTCCTGTTTCCAAACTTACGTCATTTAATGAAGCAATGTTGTTTGTACTTTTTAGGGAAAAAAGAAGATACATAGCCCAATAATTAATTTACTAATCAATGAGTGTACACGTGATTTATCAGTAACACGAATCACTGAAAGAGAAGCACAACAATCAGTTGTCAATGTAAGTATTACAAATCCATATGGCATATCTATATGACGAGGAGAAGCCGAGTGTAAAAATGTTAGTTTTATTTTTGGTAATTAATTTCCAAACCCTTTGCAGTTTTAAATGATTTTTTTACGTATTTCCACAATGTGATTTTTGAAAAAGAATTGTATTTCTTTATTTCAATAGCAAGATAAAGAGCTAAATGTATTTTGAAACTCGTTCAGTTGCCAAAACTCCAAATATTTTGCCACTTTCGGAATCTAACACATTAATGATAAGCAATGTCTATTGTAGAAAGGTTTGTAAAAATGAAAATATAAATATATCATGCAGAGGTACAAAGGGACGAAAATCTGTTATTTCCTTATAAATTTTCACAAAGTGGTTTGGTATATTTGGAGTTTAGTTCGTGTGTGCTCAACTTGTGCTGCAAGTAATTCAATGGTGCCTCAGAATATACCATATGGTTAATTGATTAAAGTTGCTTAGCAATAAACATGTTAATATACATTTGTGTAGTATAATTACCTCACATCACTTATTTATCTTTATATAAATATGTTTTTCATTTCAGCACAAGCTCCATAGGCTATTCAGAAAATCCCGAAATAGGGTACGTAAGCTTTGGCGTGATCTTGATCATTTTCAAATCAATGAAGCACATTTCCTTAACACTACACAAAATACATTCTATGATTTACGACCTAAAGTGAATGACATTTTGACCGAATTGGAAATTGGTCTTCATGTACATTCCTGGCATGCGTCTGAAGATTCTCCTCCGAATAGTGAAAGTGATTCAGATGAAGGAGGTGGATCTGATACAACTTCAGAATCAGAAGACGGAAGTGACAATGATTCGAATAATGGGATCAATAATGGCGTAACAGACAAAATAGAAAAATTTGAAAGAGACTTCAAAAAGCTGTATAGCATATTCTTGGTATTAGGAGTAGAACGTGATAATTACATATTACTTCAAAATATATATACGTAATAGAGGACAGCCATTGTCGCAAAAATGCGTTGAATGAATATCGAATTATTTACAGAATAAATCCGACATGTAGGCAATGTTCTCATGGATGTGCATCTGAATGCTCAATTGAATAAATTGTTAACTTTATTTAACGAGAATGTACAAGAATTGTGGATTTATACAAATAATTAAGGATCCCATTAGGGAGACTTGATTATTGTGTACGAATTTGTATGTGACCATTTTGTAAACGAGAATTGTGGATTCGTACAAATAAGATCCCATTGGGGAGTTTATTATTTTTATGTGATTATTATGTAAACGAGAATGTAAAAGAATTGAATTGTGCAAGTTCTTGAACAATATCTTCATGAAAATGGCAATTAGTTGAATCATTGAATTTTTTCATTTTCATGTTAAATACATTCTATAATAATAACTTAATTTTTGCTTCTGTGGTGTTTAACGCATATTGTGTGGTGCTTTTGTTTTGTTTCTTTGTCTTGTTTACCCTATGTTGTCAGTTTTTCTACATTGTCCATTTTTGATTGCCCCTTCGGCGTTCTCCATTGTTTATTGTTATCCTTCTACTTATTCTTCGTCTACCAAAGCCTTCAACAAAATTACATCGTATTGGTGATTTACAATTACATCGTATTGGTGATTTACAATTACATCGTATTGGTGATTTACAATTACATCGTATTGGTGATTTACAATTACATCGTATTGGTGATTTACAATTACATCGTATTGGTGATTTACAATTACATTAGTTGGTTCAGGCACATTGTCTTTCAATTCCCCGTTCAACAATATTTCTTTTCAGTTATATAGTGCCGGTTAGTATTATTTGTGGAGGAAACGGCGTATTCCGAGAAAAAACCACTGAGTGGTCGTAAGCAAGCATAAAAACAGATAGGTGTATCGAGTACACCTCTTCATGGTGTTGAAATCTTACTCAAAACACTCCTCGCTGATTGCATAGTAGGTGAATAACATTCTACTTACAATACAAACATGACCACCACAATATACAAACACGACTATACACATGTTCTTACTAACTAACTTGTACCGTTCACGTTGTATTGTTATTGCATGGAAATGAAAATTGATATTTTCATCGTATTTTATTTCAATACTAAAATTATGTAGAATAAAGTGAAAAACAAAAAATACCACACTGCCGGAATATTTTCAAAATTCTACAGAAAAATCGTAGAAAAAGGCATAATGATCGATACCCATAACACAGAAATACACAAAGGTTCACTTTCCCTGCATGGTACTGACACTTCAATAAACATTGGCTGGGTTAAAATAGTTTTATGAGCCCAAACCCCCCTCAATCTGTAGAATTAAATACAAGGCGTCCTTCTTTTTTCATTCAAAATAATGAAAGTTCATTGCATTTCATCGTCAGTTCTTTATGACGAAAACAGTTGTTTAAAGATCTTCGAAAGTGAGAACATTTCAGTTTTGTGAAAGTCAAAATAAATTACTGTTGATAAAATGATGGTCACGTTACTAACATCAGAGGAACGTTTAATAGCATGCTTAGTACCATAAACGTTATGTAATTATTGACTTTTCTAAGCCAGATAATTATAGACACATATATATATATTTAAATATTACAGTGTGACTGTATTTAAAATTGCATTTTAATATTTATTATCTAACATACAGGGACTTTTAAAAGGTAAAACGTTGTTTAACGCCACTTTCAACAATATTTCAGTTATATCGTGACGGTCAGTTTTATTGGTAGAGGAACCCGGAGTACCAGGAGAAAACCACCGACCTGTCGCAAGTCACTTACAAACTTTATTATAATGTATCATCAATAAAGGATAACAAATGAAAGGCTGTCAGCTCATTTCCAAATGGGGTCCTTTACAAATAATAGCTTAATTGGATAATTGGGTAAGGTCAATCATCAACTAGCAGGAATGTGGGATTACTTAAATATCAAGAAATGCTAACGAATCATCATTCTTATTTATCTTTATTTCTCAAAGTGGCAGTGCATAGCACATATATACTAGTCAACAAAAGAAACGATACAAGGGTTTGATGCTCAATATTTTTTTACATAGAGAATGTATATATATTTAAAGTTTCTAAATAATTTACACAAAAAACTCTATTAATTTCCGAACATTGCGGCCTTCCTGACGGAAGTTTATTACGTATATGAAAAACAATTCTAATATGACGTCTCTAAAACGGCACACACGATAATACTCAACAACTCTATATTTAGCGCAAGTACAGTACACAACAAATCTGGCTGTTCCATGTGTCTCCTGCTGTGAAATTACCGTGACGACCGAGTGTAAACAAACAAAACACCGGCATGCAACGTATTTTTAAAGTCCTTAAAATAAAGATTTCCCCTCAGTTATAAATAAATATTCTGCAACTAAGTATTTTTTTATCATTTGTTTTGAAAATTTACATTTGGGGATCCCCAGTACGCACACATACATTCCATTGATATGTGTCGGCCATGAATAACCGGAAAATGCACTAACCTTCATGTTTTCCTACGCATACATTGATAACTGGACGGTGATGTAATTAAGTTACTGATATTTTCCAATTTGATGGCATTTTGAATTTTGCTACTCAAACAAGTAAAATGCTCACAAAATCGTAAAATAAATCAGTAACCAGCTTGCGTCAATCAGCGTCCCTTGTAAACAACGTCACATGATGACGATATATTACAAAAGTAAAAGTCGATAGATGGTTGTCTTAAGTATTTATTCCGGATTTTTTTTTTATGTAAACAATACAAGCCTTTTTTTCCATTGGCATTTATTTTTTTTATTTCATATCTAACAATAATTGTCGATTATTAACAACTGTTCAAGTGTTCGATATTATTTTTGACAACTCCGCTCCGCCATCTTGTTAGCGCACGAAATGGTGAACGAATGAACTCCGACTTTTTTTTTAAATATTTTTACGCAGGAATTGTTCAATCGAATCTATGTTGGAAAATACACAATAAATATGTTTTTCATGTTAGCATCCATATCTTTATTTTAAAATATCTCGTTCAAATTACAAATAATTCAAAATCAATTCAAAATTTCTGAAAGGAGGTAAATGGAACAGCCACCAAATGCCGTGTGTATACAGTTCACGAATGGTTAAAAATGACCGTATTTGTCCTATTAGAATCGAAATAATTCATGGCAGGCATAGAGTTGTGCAAATTTACACATGGGCTGGGCTTTTATATTCTTAGATTTTAAAATTCGAATATAAATGCCCAGCCCATGTGTAAATTTGCACAACTCTATGCCTGCCATGAATTATTTCTTAAACAACATGACGTTACAATGGAGATAAAAGAGTTTATGACGTTGATTTCGCGGAATTTTGTTGATGAAAAGTCAATGTCGATCCAATTTTGTGTTTAGGCCTAACGGCTCAAAAGTTTTAAGTTTTTTTTTATCCAAAGTGAAATTTTTAACGCAACGGTTTTTCTGACAAAAATGTTTTGCAACAGAATCTTCCACTCTCTGGGTTCTTATTTTTGAAAAATTTTCATTTTCACTGAAATGTTAAACATGGTTGCGGAATCCAGATAAGGACCATAAAGATAATATTTCAAAGTATTTGAGGATGATATATATATATATATATTATTATTTGATAATATTACGGTCATTTGATTTGTACAATGCCCATCACGAATGTTGATCACGTAATTTTATATATGTCAATATATTTAATTACATTTTAAATATAAATATCATGGTGAAAACATGTATGGTCAAATGATCGGACAAATGTTGTCATACATTGTGTAATCGGTTTACTTCCGATAAAATCTGTTAAACTAAGGTCTCACTCACGCAGCCACGTTCAATTTCTGAAATTTTGAAATTTGTGATTTTTTTCTTAAATTTTATGAAATTTTGGAAAATTTTGAAATTTTTGGGGTATACGATGTAGGGTATACGATATAGGGTATGCGATATAGGGTATACGATATAGAGTATGCGATATAGGGTATACGATATAGGGCATGCAATATAGGGTATAAACGATATAGGCTTGGAACAATCACTGATAATGCATATACAAAACACCTGTATTTTAATCTAAATATATGATATTATACAAATACAGCCTTTCTATGAAGTCGATACAAGTTTATATTAATAATTGATAATTTTACGGTCATTTGATTTGTTCAATGCCCATCACGTGGTGTTCTGTATTTTGGCAGGTTGACTTTTGCGGATTGCACGGTTACTAAAAATAGATTAAAAAATTCCAATATTTTCATGACGTTTAACGATTGAACATAATTCTGGTACTGTATTTGGCAACTCATTTGAACTTCAAGCACTGTCAAGTTCGCAGACAGAGACCGTATTTAATGATCTGTTACCTGACAATGATGGTGTAGATGACTTTCTTAAATCTCTTGATATTCCTGCACAAGAAACATGTAGTAATGTACCCATTTCTAAGTCGATGTGTCAATTTCCAGTACCAATGATTACTAATTGTCGAAATATCACCATAAACTATAACATTTTCCCTAGGAAATGATTATCATTCATGTCACTACATACATTTTTGCTTTGTTGTTATTCCTGTTGAATAGATTGTTTGTTGTTAAAGTTTGGGTCTTATATTATTTTTATACGACCGCAAAAATTTTGGGGTCGTATTATGGTATGGCGCAGTCGTCGTCGTCTGTGTACATTTTGTTTCCGGTCGATATACATCTCTTAGGTCGATATAAACTTGTATCGACTTCATAGAAAGCTGTATTTGTTCCAAGCCTATATCGGTTATACCCTATATCGCATACCCTACATCGTATACCCCAAAAATTTCCCAAAATTTCCTAAAATTTTTAAAACAATTCACAAATTTCAAAATTTCAAAATTTTTAAAAATTTCATAAAATTTCAAATTCTCAAAAAAATAATTTCATAAAATATATGTATTATCAAAGGCATGGTTGAAATATATGATATAATGAACATTGCATATCAAAATCTGTATCACATGTCGTATCAACCCTCGATCTAGATCACCCTCGGGCCGGTGGCCCTTGGGGTGATATAGGGTTCTCGGGTTGATACGGCATGTGATACAGATTTTGAAATGTAATATTCAGTATATATACATTAAAGTAAATCGATCAATGGAATTAGCCTGGGTAACAGAATATTTATATAGCTACTAAGATTACATTTTAGGCAGGATTTGTTTTCGTTTGCACTTAGTCAATAGATTTGTTTTTTATTATATCTGAACGTTTTATTAGATGTTTCGGAAGGAGTGATAAAATGTACTTGAAAATTATTTGGGGTGAGCAGATATTTATTATCAATCTGTATGAAAAACTGATTCATTCTGAGATTATGCTTTGTTTTCTTATTAACACGTTTTTTTTTAAATTTAGTTGTCATTTCACATTTAGTCGTTGTTTTACGTACTGTCTTAGCACCGGTGTTCGCGCATCCGGTGATTTCGCGCATACGTGTTTTACATATGTCAAATGCAAAATCATTGGAAAAGTTAAGATGGAAACTATTCCTATGTGAGTATTAACTATAATTATATTGAAAGATATTAAATGTTTTAAAATTTTAACTTATTTTTGAAGGAGTAGGTATAAATTTCAATTTCGAAAACTTTCAAAATAAAATCTTTCCTTTATTCATTTTAAGACCCATCCAAAATATGCATGCGCGATATGATTACCGAACGTTGTTTCATTTGTCAAAAATCGAGGGTTGTTTTTTTCACTTCATTTTCACTGAAATGTTAAACATTGTTGCGGAATCCGGATAAGGACCATAAAGATAATATTTCAAAGTATTTGAGGATGATTCAAATCAATTCAATGAAATTTTGGTAAACAGTGAAATTAACCACTGAATTCCCCTTAGGTGCGCGATAACACCGGACGGCTCTGACCGATCATTTGACTTGGGGGGAGGCTGGGGGTGGTATGTTTTCCAATCAAGCCAACTAAAATGGGTGTTTTTTCTACAAATGTCAATTTCTAGGTGCAGATCGGGATATGAAGTAGACCTATCTGTATCTGTGGTATCCTTTATTTCAAGTTCAAAATATTGTATATTCAGTGAAAATACACCATCTATGCTTCAGAACAAGGAATAAAATGACCTAATTGGCTTCTTTTAGTTGGTTTTTCTCTCTTCTTGAGAAGCCACTGCATTAAGTCTGCTTCATACAAATAACGTCGGTGAGAAGAGGAGTATAGTTTGTACTCATAGGAATGCAGACGGCAGTGTCCTTGTTAGAAGGAAATGGAAGGGCACAGCACCACGCCTTCTGCTCACTCTATGTCCCTTTTCATAATTTCAGTATGCTCTTATACAATTGTCAATTAAACAGTTACATCCGAGCCAGGTAATTGATGTTAGCTATGAAACATCATAAATCAAATTTAGTGGGGCTCGTGTTGTTTAATATGAGACAGGCAAAACCTGTTTGAAGGACGAAGTCATATAATTTTAAGAGGGAGGCGTGAGAAGGGAATGTATTATTTTTTTTTTCAGGACTTTTTAAAGTTTTTTTTTAATTATTTGGCTGGAATTATCTCTCTTTGACTTATGGCTGTTCCGTTCATTTTACCTAAGCCGCTCTTCCGCCGAGAATCTCGTAGAAAGAGATTTTTTAATTAGAATTTTATTTCAAGTTTATTTCGATTTAGCATACAGTAAATTATCCTGTATGGCCGTATGAAAACACTAACAGATATGTAAGCTTGGTATTGGCCAATTTGGCCACATTTTAATATAGGAATATACAATGTAGATATATACAAAAAACAATACAACAGAAAATACAAAAATATCAAAAATATAGACAATTCTGAATGTTTTGGTGTAAAATTTGTTAAAATCTCCAAAAATGACTTCACAATTTTTTTTTGAAAAAATATGGTTTTGGTTGAATATATAGGGATTTTTTTTTACATGTGGCAATACTACTTTTGGCCATATACTGTATAGCTGAATATTCACACCATTTCTCATTATTTTCAAGATCTACGGGATACATGTAGTCATAAATTATTTTCCCAACCAACAAATTCACGAAAACTTCCTTACGACCGTGACGATATGTGCATAACTGCCACGATGAATAAACTGCGTCACCGTGTTTACAAATGCAATGACGTCTTGTTTACGTTTTTTTTTACTCCGATTGACCTTTGAACCATAATGGCGGCGGTAACGTGAAATTGGTCTATTTGGAAGAAAATCGCGAAATTTGGCGGGTACCTGTAAAATGCGAAAAGAAATCGAAACAAATCGAAACGAAATTTACCGAAACGAAACGAAATTTACCGAAACGAAACGAAATCGACCGAAACGAAACGGAATAATTCAAAATGAAATAAAACCTATTTTAACGAAACAATTTCTTGGGGAAATACAAGACAAAAATTAAATGAAAAAAATAGAGAAAGTATATTTAAGCGTAGAAAAGGATAGTAGAAAAGTTCATTGTTTTCCAGGTTATATTAAAAAAAATCGTTCTTCATCTAGCAATGACGAACTGATTGATTCATGATTGTTGACTGCTAAACGCCACATCAGTGATATTCCAGCTATACTGTGCCGAATGAGAAAATGAAAATGACTGTTACGTGGGGGGATATTACTTCCTATATACATGGCGATGTTCTGACAATCGAGGTCCTATTATTGATTATATGTCTGGCATGGGGTAATCTTTTTGTCACAAATGGCTGAAAAGGGGTATATGTTTTTGCTTGGATTATTCTTCAAAAATTGGGGTTTAAAGAGGCTTTAGTTAGACAACAGTCTTGAGATTGGGTCTAAAATTGGCATGAGAATCCGTATGTATAGGGGTCGGGGTACAGCGGCCCCGGAAGACCTTCCCACCATTTTGTAAGGTAGGCCGGGTACTGTTACGAAATAAAAACGAAACAAATCGAAATTTACCAAAGCGAAACGAAAGCGAAACGAAACGAAATAAATCCGTTTTGTTTCGGTAAATTTCGTTTCGTTTCGCATTTTACAGGTACCCGAAGACGATAGCTAGATTTGCATATTAAGATATTTTATCAAAAAATCAGTGGATCATTTAATAATATACAGTGCTGGATTCAGGGCGAGTTCCTGATGTTGGAATCCACGCCCTTTTTTTCCTGACAAATTTCTAAAATCACTAGAAAATAAATGTTATAATAATGAAACCAAAAGTTAAGCAAAGGTTGCGGTCCAACAGTTACACCACCCTTTTTTCTTGGCAAATATTAAGAATGGACGTTTTAGAAAACATCGACCAAGTGTTGAAAATTCACTCGTTTTTATCGTTGTGAGCGTCAAATATAACCGAGAAAGCGAGAAAAACATAGAAAATTGTTTCTTTCATATAAATTTGAGGCCCGGTGCTTGAACTTCTTGTAACAAAGGAGTATTGCAGAAATTAAAACGACACGGAAATGGCGGAAGTTGTTTAAAAAAACACGAAAAATTAAAAATTAAAATATTTGCCGAAAGGGTGATGAAAAATCATATATATATAGTTCCATAGATTTCTATATTGGTATTTCAAAGAATCTTTTTCTGTAATTAAACATACAATAGAACTTTTTTCTGTCAGATAGATCGTGTCAAATTTTGGTTGGATTCAAAGGGAGGTAACTAGAATCATCACATACTCAGGAATTTTTAACGTTCTATTTATAGAACGAGTGTAAACACATGTTTTCTTAATAAAACAAATATTATTTTGTATTAAAAATGTTGAAATTAGTCAGAATAATTGTCTATCATATCTACAGCTATTAAATAATTGACCAAATATAATTTAACAGATGAGTCCAAATTTGAGATAACTGGAAAAGATTTTATGGAAAAATTACATTAGTAATTACTCTAAAGGTAATCCTCTTAAGTTGACTTTTCGGTCGAAATACATGTAAATTTGTCGTTCCATGAAGGTATGACAAAACAAGAATCAACTGTAATGGTCTACTAAATCAATCGAATGAACTTGAAAAAAAAACCAGTCATATTTTCATATGCAATGGTAAATCTTGGAATATTAAAAATTATTTTCAACTGTTTTTTAACATATAAGGCTATTCAAACACGTCCACTGGTTTTATTGGTGGATTCACCATACAAATCATGCATAGCGCCCCCTAGCGACCCACCACGAGCATGTTGATGTCAATGTACTTGATACAAGTGATACTTTTTTTAATATAAATGACGTTGTAAAAGACGAATGAAAATGATGATAATGAAAAAAATATAAAATATTATCACATGCATAGTACATCCTCGTAATGACTCTTGAGCAGAACTCGTGTTAGCCAATATTTACTATTTTATAGATGTTTCTTAAAAAAAAAGAGCGAGGGGTCCTTTTTTTTTTAAACGAAAGCAGATCATACTGTACTAAGATCCATTATTTAATTACTTTTTACCAAATAAAATTCACAAAAACTTCAACTAAATTTTGTTATTAAAAAAAATAAAACATGTGAATAATAGGAGAAAACCGGCTGAGGCTCTAATTTAAAATTCTATCGGACCGTCGGACAAAATATTGACTAGGTCCGATTTAAACTACTTCGCGTCAGACCCGATGTCCGGAGCAATTTTTCAGTAACTTGGGACCGACAAAACGCTTGAAGATGACCGGCATCATTACTTAATTTCGCTTTTCAAACTTGTCGTTGTTTGCAATCTTCAATCTCCGATTTTTGTTTATTTTTGTCTATATAATCAAATTTTGACTTCACATTGACTACTAAATGTGTAACCGATTCCAGACGGACGCGCATCGATTTTCCGGAAATTACGATTTTATTTTTAAAAAAAATATTACTTTTTGGCAATATTATTTTTTGACTCAGCGGCTTTTTTAAGGATCGTTCGGTGAAAGGGGAAACAAACTTAATTTTAATTTAAGCCTAGGTTGTCAGTCATCCAATTGATTCGGTCCAGACCTAATGGCAATGCTACTTATAAGAGGTAACACCTTGAAACATGTGCATAGCTAGCATTATGCAAACTTGGTATCTTTGTTTATTTCATACACAAGTCTATTGTATTGTATGTATATTTCCACATGTCACACAAAAATGTGTTGTACTAACTTTGAGTATTCCAAGGTATCACTTGAAGCTGTAAACAAACCATTTTATGGATTTAGCCAGTATACATTGTACATGTATGTGTAATTCAGTTGAAGTCGTAAAAAAAATGTAGGTTCGGCAAATGTTTGATAGGTCTGACACATTGTCCACATCTGCCAGACCTATTGTCTGACAGACAGGAAAGAGATTTCGACAGCTCTGCATTACCATAGAAAATTTGCATACACAAATGTATCAGAATTTAAAATTAACCTTATTTTTTCTAGAAGATCCTTTCCCTTAAATTAAATGGTCTTTCTAATGTTTATTGTTTACATTTGTATTAAGAATAAACAATGAATTCCAATGAAACTAGAATAGGATACCGCAACCTCATGATCATTAATTAGCGAATTATTATTAAAAAAAAAAATTCCATGGCCCCCTCCCCCATAAAAATCAAATGATTGCTCCCTGAAAGTATGATGTAACATTACCATGACCATAATAATGTGTACAGACAGATGAAACGGTGAAATGATAATGAGATACATGTACCAGAATAGAGAACTGAGGGAGAATGCAAGCCGAAATGTATTAAATAGGAAGATTTTGTTTTCATGGACATTTTTTTAAGGCCGCATGATTTAAATTTTCAGCACAAAAACAAAATCTATCAGATCATTTTTTTTAAAAGATTGATAAAAAATAGAGGGATTTGGGAAGCATGCATATTTAGATGAAAAACTGTATGACAACCACAGAGTTTTGCTCCTGGCTTTCAACATACACCTGAGAAAAACAATACCCAAAAGCCAGATTGGGTAAAAAACAAATACAAGTATGACAACAGAAAATGTGAAACTGCAATTAAAAATTAGTTTGTTTTGAGAAAAATCATGTCTACCCCTTCCCCCCCCCCCCCCCCCCCCCCCCTTTACAAAAACCAAGCACCCCATAAACATTGTAGATCAACAGAAGGGCAGACAAGAGTGGAGCACTTCCTAGACCTCCTAGGGAGGGTACTAAACTGGTTTAAGTCAGTCACAGGTTTCTGAGCCAGCTTTGAAAAGGCAATTTGTTTCCGAAGACATAATATGACTGTTTGGTTATCTTTAATTTCCTTTTTCTGTTTGAACAGTCACTTTCGGTGCTGTGAAAGTCTTCAGATTCCGTCTTTTTCTATTACCATTTTAAGTGGATACCTGGTACCGTCCCTTACTAAAAGGCCTGCACCCGTTGACAGTTTGACTTTGGTGGCATATTTCAGAAAAGGGGGGGGGGGGGAGTGCATATAACCAAGTTCGGGTTGTAGTTGTGAATCCACGCGATTGACAGAATGGGATAAATGCATCGAATTTCTAGACAATTTGCATTGTACATCAAAGCAGTGTGTTTTACCTCACATGCCTACCGTTATTCCATTGTTTACATGTGTAAATATTCATTGTACGAGCAAAAAGGGAGGAGCAAATTGTTCAACCCTGACTTTGTTTGGGTGACGCTGGAATATGGACTATTTTTCTTAAACTGTTACGAGTGATGTAAATTCCCTTTTACCCAATGAAGTGTAGATATTATTCTGTCCAAGGAACCAGTTTTTTTTTATTTTTTCCTACACTAGAACTTTATTCTGTCAGAAGCAAAAAGTGTAAACATACGCGACAAGAAAAAATTACCATTTTCCGAGGTAAAGAAAAAAACCGTTATTTTTACATTCATCGCAGCCGATTTTTATACCAGACTGAAAATCATGACCATTAATAAATATAAATGTGATTTTTAATCATATTTCAATAATTGTCATTGAATTAATAGAACAAAAACGTAGTTTTCCAAGTACGTATAATTGTTTGGGTTTGTGGAGCGCCATCTAGCGGAAAATATTTACGATTATCTCCCTTGGATTTTTAAATATTCCACGGGCGGAAAAGTAATTAAATTGCGAGTCTGCTTTCCCATTGGATAGGAAATAAATGTTATAATATTGAAACCGAAAGTTAAGGAAAGGATACCCCACAACACCCCCCTTTTCTGGCAAGTATTATGAATGAATAGGAAATAATTGTTATAATATTGAAACCAAAAGTTAAGCAAAGCATGCCGCGGCCCTCTCCTTTTTCCTGGCAAATATTAAGAATGGATAGGAAATAAATGTTATAATATTGAAACCGAAAGTTAAGGAAAGGATACGTCACAACACCCCCCTTTTCTGGCAAGTATTAAGAATAGATAGGAAATAAATGTTATACTATTGAAACCAAAGAACTAGCAAAGGATGCGTCACAACACCCCCTTTTTTTCCGGGCAAATATTAAGAATGGATAGGAAATAAATGTAAAACTATTGAAACCAAAAGTTAGGCAAAGGATGCGGCCAAACACCCCTTCCCCCTTTTTCTGGAATATATTAAGAATGGATAGGAAATAAATGTAATAACATTGAAACCAAATATAAACATAGGAAGCGCCCCCCCCCCCCTCCCCCCCCCCTTTTCCGGGCAAATATTAAGAATGGATAGGAAATAAATGTAAAACTATTGAAACCAAAAGTTAGGCAAAGGATGCGGCCAAACACCCCTTCCCCCTTTTTCTGGAATATATTAAGAATGGATAGGAAATAAATGTAATAACATTGAAACCAAATATAAACATAGGAAGCGCCCCCCCTCCCCCCCCTTTCCGGGCAAATATTAAGAATGGATAGGAAATAAATGTTATAATATTGAAATCAAAAGCTAAGCAAAGCATGTGCCCCCCCCCTTTTCCTGCACCATTGTTAAGAATGGATAGGAAATACATGTTATACTATTGAAAATAGAAGCTAAGCGCAGGATGGGACCCAACACCCCCCTATTTTTTCTGGAAAATAATAAGAATGGAAAGGAAATAAATGTCATAGTATTGAAACCAAAAGTTAAGCAGATGATGAGGCCAATCCCCACCCCTCCCTTTTTAATCCTGACAAATATTAAGAATGGATAGGAAATAAATGTTATAATATTGAAATATTGAAACCAAAAGTTAAGCAAATGATGAGGCCAATCCCCCCCCCCCCCCCCCTTTTTTTATCCTGACAAATATTAAGAATTGATATTAAATAAATGTTATAATATTGAAAATAAAAGTAAAAGAATAATGAATCACATCGTTGCGCACAAATATTAAAAAATAATAACAACAATAATAATAATAATATTCCTGAGCCTGTAGTTTTAGTGTTTACCTTTAAACAAGACACGTATATTATATATATCATTCATTTAAATACCATGTACATGATACACAAACCTTCATGTGTACATGTAAAATTGATGTGGGCAGTCGCACGCTAAATATAACGTATTCATCTTCTATTTTTAGACCAGTGTGATTTCCGTATTGGGATTTCCTTATCGTTTAAAGTACCACTTGTGACTTTCTTTGGATGTCTTAGGTATATTATCAATATATATTGAAAATTCCCAGGCATCAAAGTTTGCTTCGATTTCGTATGTCTTGAGAAAGTAACGCATTGTGTGGCTAATCAGCAATTTGATTATTTCCTGAAATTTCGTTTCATTGTATATTCAACAATAATTAGCTTCTGCAAAATTTTGATCCGTAAATGAGAAAAAAACCGGAAAATAAATATATTTATATAATGATAGTTCTTCTATTATTTATACAGATCTTCAAAAGCCATAGAACTAAGTCTCGCACACGTCTGAAATGAAAATGTCTTATCTACAAAATAGCCTTGTCTTAGGTATGTAATATAGATAGTCGAGTATGTTGGTCAAGGGAAATCTATTATCATGCATGCGAAATTAAATGATTTCTTCAAGACATATTTTTCAACAGTAAAATCACATAACAATTAATGACTTGTATAAATAATATTTGAACTGGATTTGCAATATAATTATAATTTCAATTTGGGTGAGTGGTTGTTTTTTTTAACGCCAAATGAGCAATATTTCAGATATATCATGGCGAGAACAAGTTGCATTCGATGAAATGATAATAATGTCCGCTCTACACTAGACCAACACTCTTAGTTAGATTTTTTTTATAGTGATAGCTCCTATCTGACTCATTATCCTGATTCCTTCCTTCTCAATACTGCGTGCTTAGCGGGGAAGCAACACATGCTAGTTTGTTAGTCTTTGGTTTGACCCGCCCGGAGCTCGAACCAACGATCTAGCACACTCGTGGCGAGCGCGCTAACCATTACAGCACTGGGGTTGTCTATTGGTGGTGGGTTTGGGTTTTGGTGTTTAACGCCACTTTCAACAATATTTCAGTCATATCGAGGCGGTTAGTTTTATAGGTGGGGAAAACCGGAGTACACAGAGAAAACCACCGACCTGTCGCAAGTCACTAACAAACATTATCATAAAATGTTGTAATCGAGAACATATGCTGCCTGTTGTATGTGAAACATAGTGTAATCGAGAACATATGCTGCCTGTTGTATGTGAAACATAGTGTAATGGAGAACATATGCTGCCTGTTGTATGTGAAACATAGTTAGTAATAACTCAAATTGAACAATTGTTCAGCTATGTCATAAGATGGACATGTTTCCATTGAATAAGATGAAGATGATGCATGTTTTTTTTTCATTAGACTGATGCTCTGACATGTTTTAGTAGTACTAGATCACTATGACAACAGCAATAAGCATAACTCAAGTTAGCAATTTTTTCAGCCATATCATGGGGAAACCAAGTTACTTTTTGAAAGAATGTTGATAATATTTTCTTTTTCAAGACAAACATACTGTGTTGTTTACTGCTAGCTCACTGAATCAACAGGTCACTTAGACACGTGTTTCCTGACTCCGACTCAGTCTCGTTGCTGCTTTACGTTCGCTATGCGCGTTAAGCGGAGCAACAGCAAATGTCAAACTGATAGCCCCATTTGCTACTTTTTGCAGATAAAATATGCTTAAACTAATCCAAAGTAATAAACCATGATCTACCACACTCGAGGAGAGTACATTAATCACAGCACAACTCCAAGGACGATAACTCATACTCGAATTGTTACCTTACCAATATTCCACTTGTATTTTCAGCCTTTCTCACTGCTTTATCTACCATTTATGGACTTCCGGTTGGGAACGAAAGATGGAAAGCGCCATGTGGGACTCAATTGGAGTTAATTTCAAATATTATTTCCAAGATGGACAAGTCGATAAAAACAGCAAATCAAACAAAATACAAATTTGTAAGTAAAATTTATAGATAAATTTTATTCTATAGGTATATTACCGAAGTTTCGGTAACCAAATACTAGAATGTAAATACACGTCGAAAAAGTGAAATCCTCTGTATGTAAGATGATATACACTGAGAATTCGCTGATTTTTATGATATGACTAAAAGACAAATGCAGGTTTTGTATCATGTTTTAGCTTGTAAGTAAGTTTTTGTATCATGTTTTAGCTTGTAAGTAAGTTTTTGTATCATGTTTTAGCTTGTAATTAAGTTTTTGTATCATGTTTTAGCTTGTAAGTAAGTTTTTGTGTCATGTTTTAGCTTGTAATTAAGTTTTTGAACAAAATTGGTTGTTGGTGGTTTTTCAATTGCCTTCAGTATAGGTAATCCCGTATTATATCTCTTTTTACAAAATGTCAAATACTAGGTGCAAGGTCCCTTCCTTATCACATACCTAAATTCCTTCGGCTTAGCGTCCATAACTGCCGTGTTTGCTTTTTATTATTCTAAAATATCTTACGAATTATGATTAAAAACCTTTAATAATTAGATATGCTTCCAATCTCGCTCATGGCGAGGTGTACACGATACAACATTATATGATAAAGTATGGCTCAGAGTCAATCGGTATACAACATCAATAAAACTGACTGCCACGATATAACTGACATATCGTTGAAACTGGCTTTAAACACCATAACCCTATATGCTTGCTTGACAGGTCTTTAAGTTTTAATTACACCTTATATAAGAATGCTGGATTCTGATTTGGTTAATAGCCGTGATATTTTTTACAAATTCAGGCCTTGCATTGTGAATTTGCAGAATTTTTACTTCATGTAGGTCTATTTGCATAAGATTTAACTTTTTTTCATGGTATTTGCAAAATCGTATTTGCCGTTTTTACCCTTCACCGAGACGCTTGTAACAAAATTTGTAAAACGTTATTAGTTGTGCGTTTTATGTAACATCATTCGGTAGAATTAAACAGATACATCATGTTAGGTCATGAAAACGACAAACAAATGGTATTATTTATTTAGCCAGTGTTCTAAATAATATTCGGTGTAATTAAACAGATATATCATGCTTGGGAGGGGTATTTGCGAAAAATACCAGTCTTGAGACTAAATTTCCCTTGCCTTTCGGCTCGGGAAATTTTTCGTCTCTCGACTGGTATTTTTGGCAAATACCCCTCCCAAGCATGATATATCTGTTTATATTCATTCAACAAAATGTAGTGTTCACCATCTTGTTTTATATATTTATATTCGTATTATATTGATTTTTCTAGGCAAATGAAAGAATCCAGGATCTAGATTTACTTGAAGTGTTAGAGGCTGGTTATACTCATCTTCTAGAAATTCCTACAATAACTGATCCAACAGCCAACAATGTAGGTTTATTTATTTACAAATATGTGTTTCCCCCACCAATAAAACTGACCACCACGATATAACGGAAATAGTGTTGAAAGTAGCGTTAAACACCATAAACCCCCAAAGATGTGTTTAATGTCTTGGTGTATACAGGTAGTGTACTGTCTGTATTTTCTGTAAAAATGGAAAATTATCTAACAAAAAAAATCAGAAGAAAAATTAAGAAAAAATAATACAAATGCGTCCGTAATTTGTTTTAGTAATTGTTTATACTAGGGTCAAACAAAGGAACAAAAATAGTCTTTTGATGAGTGCGAGTTTTGCACTATTACTCGAATGCTAAAAGTGTTCTGGATTACGGAACTCACACTTTAAATTTTAATTTTCTACAATATTTAGCTGTAAGTAACTGATTATCTATATTACATAACGTTGTATCGAGTACACCTCTACAAGAATGAGAGGTGAGATCACAAACTTTATCAATGATTGACAGTGAAACAATTGGTAGACGTTAGTCATACTAGCAAACGATAGCAGCCACGAGTGCTTGAGTAAGTGGGTGCTGTTCAACGCCAAATGAGCAATTTATTTCAGCTAGATCGAGACTAGAACAAGGTTTTTTTTAATTATGCTATGATAATGTTTGTTTTCTATAGCACAAACATCTTGTGCTACATTATGTTTAGTGCTAGCCCGTCTGAAACGACAATTATCCAGGTTCCTAAACATTTAGACTGCTCATACTCATTAAGTCTACCTGTTGTGTGCTTAAAGATGAAACTGTAAATTCCAATTTTATAGACTTTGGGTGACCCGGAGATTGAGTCCACGATTTTGCGCACTAGAGACAAGCATGCTTACAATAAAACCACCGAGGCGGTGCCGAAGCAAAAATGCTCAATTATTATTCAATTTTTTTTTAATATTTTATCTTTCTGAATATAAATACATTAAAACCACATATTATCTTTTTTGAAATGTATTTCATTAAATTTTTATAGGTTAGCTTACATCACCAGGAGGCGTACAAACATTTGTCAATTGCTGCTATTTTTCTCGAACAAGTGAAAATCAACGAAACAATATATCAAGAAACCCATGACGATGCTTTTACAGACGAGATTCTAGAACTGGAAAGTACATTATATGAAATATTATGCCACATTCAATCGGATCTGGCACAATTAAACAGTTATATAAAGAGCCATCAGTCACGTGGCATTATGTCGGAGGGGATACGAAAAGAATCCGGAAATCTATCCAGATATATTCGAGATTACATAATTTTAAAAGACGTTGTTGAAATATTTAGATTGTTTTTGGTTAGTTATACAGATATTCGAGAAGTTATGCAAAATGCTCATCTTCCCAAAGATGACTGAAAAACAAGACTTTCATAGTAACACACCCGAGTAATGGAACTAATTTGTAGATTATATTAATCAATTTCAAGTGAGTTTTGTAAATATAATGAATAAATATATATATTTGTAAAGTTTTGTAAATCTAATGAATAAATATATATTTTTGTAAAGTTTTGTAAATCTAATGAATAAATATATATTTTTGTAAAGTTTTGTAAATCTAATGAATAAATATATATTTTTGTAAAGTATTGTGTAACTTAATTACTAAGCCAGCTTTTGGTTTGATCCAAACATTTCATTGATAGAGAAAACCTGAGTGACGGGATATGAAACCACTTTACCACAAGATTTGTATCGAGCACACTTTTACACAGGCGGGAATCAAACTAACACTTTAAACCGGGACCGTGGGTATAAATAGCTGTGGGCGGAGCAAACATTCAGATTGTTCATTTTTTTGACCACGGTTATCTCGAGGAGGAAAAATCAATGATACATAGTTCCACAGGTACTTTTGGAGCAAAATATTTGACAGGCATGCTCACAAGTGTTCCTCCCTACGAAAATGTCAGTCTTATTAAAAATAATATTCTTCATCAGTCTAAAAACTATAAAAATCACTTCGAAAGTTCAAATTTCTGAGGTATGTGACCTTTAGGTCACGTTAGTCATGCGACATACAGTTTCATAAATATGCTGTTCATATCATATCAACAAATTTTGTCGGTAGGCACTACCGCAAATTCACCTTTAAGGGCGAGTTTGATTGGAGCTAGATTCTCGACTAGATAGAGTCTCATTTGACAAACTTACACTTTAAGGGTGAGCTTAGGTGGAGCTAAATTCCTACTAGAGTCCCATATGTACGACAAGCTCTATCAAATATTCATACACTAGCAAATATCTTTAGTCGAGATCCAGCATATTCAAAAGCACGACTGCTTTGGGGGAGTTTACAAACCGCAAAGCGGTTTATGAAAAGCGTAATCTTTTCCAAAGCAGGTTATGCAAGTATAACCTGTTCACAAATTTCAAATATTCCTTATAATTTAATTTTTACAAAAAAATTATTGATTCCTCGATTTTAATTACGATTATTTCATGGGACTATCCGAATTTTTCTATGGCGAATGAATACGTTGGTGACGTCAGAACACCAAACCAGGTTATCAAGTATAATCAATGTTGCTCCAGCCAGATAAGCCAATCAGATTGCAATATTCACATCAAATTAAATTATTAATAAATAATCGTTTTAATTTCTATATACTAGTAGTGTTTTGTAGAATGTTGTTTGTCCTTTTATTCTTTTTAATTGACCGTTGTATTATATGTCCTTCTTCTTCTATTGATGGCTACTGATTACCTCATTAGGCTATGGGTTATGGTGTTTCACGCCACTTTAGGCTATGGGTTATGGTGTTTCACGCCACTTTAGGCTATGGGTTATGGTGTTTCACGCCACTTTAGGCTATGGGTTATGGTGTTTCACGCCACTTTAGGCTATGGGTTATGGTGTTTCACGCCACTTTAGGCTATGGGTTATGGTGTTTCACGCCACTTTAGGCTATGGGTTATGGTGTTTCACGCCACTTTAGGCTATGGGTTATGGTGTTTCACGCCACTTTAGGCTATGGGTTATGGTGTTTAGCGCCACTTTAGGCTATGGGTTATGGTGTTTCACGCCACTTTAAGCTATGGGTTATGGTGTTTCACGCCACTTTAGGCTATGGGTTATGGTGTTTCACGCCACTTTAGGCTATGGGTTATGGTGTTTCACGCCACTTTAGGCTATGGGTTATGGTGTTTCACGCCACTTTAGGCTATGGGTTATGGTGTTTCACGCCACTTTAGGCTATGGGTTATGGTGTTTCACGCCACTTTAGGCTATGGGTTATGGTGTTTCACGCCACTTTAGGCTATGGATTATGGTGTTTAGCGCCACTTTAGGCTATGGGTTATGGTGTTTCACGCCACTTTAGGCTATGGGTTATGGTGTTTCACGCCACTTTAGGCTATGGGTTATGGTGTTTCACGCCACTTTAGGCTATGGGTTATGGTGTTTCACGCCACTTTAGGCTATGGGTTATGGTGTTTCACGCCACTTTAGGCTATGGGTTATGGTGTTTCACGCCACTTTAGGCTATGGGTTATGGTGTTTCACGCCACTTTAGGCTATGGGTTATGGTGTTTCACGCCACTTTAGGCTATGGGTTATGGTGTTTCACGCCACTTTAGGCTATGGATTATGGTGTTTCACGCCACTTTAGGCTATGGGTTATGGTGTTTCACGCCACTTTAGGCTATGGGTTATGGTGTTTCACGCCACTTTAGGCTATGGGTTATGGTGTTTCACGCCACTTTAGGCTATGGGTTATGGTGTTTCACGCCACTTTAGGCTATGGGTTATGGTGTTTAGCGCCACTTTAGGCTATGGGTTATGGTGTTTCACGCCACTTTAGGCTATGGGTTATGGTGTTTCACGCCACTTTAGGCTATGGGTTATGGTGTTTCACGCCACTTTAGGCTATGGGTTATGGTGTTTCACGCCACTTTAGGCTATGGGTTATGGTGTTTCACGCCACTTTAGGCTATGGGTTATGGTGTTTCACGCCACTTTAGGATATGGGTTATGGTGTTTCACGCCACTTTAGGCTATGGGTTATGGTGTTTCACGCCACTTTAGGCTATGGGTTATGGTGTTTCACGCCACTTTAGGCTATGGGTTATGGTGTTTCACGCCACTTTAGGCTATGGGTTATGGTGTTTCACGCCACTTTAGGCTATGGGTTATGGTGTTTAGCGCCACTTTAGGCTATGGGTTATGGTGTTTCACGCCACTTTAAGCTATGGGTTATGGTGTTTCACGCCACTTTAGGCTATGGGTTATGGTGTTTCACGCCACTTTAGGCTATGGGTTATGGTGTTTCACGCCACTTTAGGCTATGGGTTATGGTGTTTCACGCCACTTTAGGCTATGGGTTATGGTGTTTCACGCCACTTTAGGCTATGGGTTATGGTGTTTCACGCCACTTTAGGCTATGGGTTATGGTGTTTCACGCCACTTTAGGCTATGGATTATGGTGTTTAGCGCCACTTTAGGCTATGGGTTATGGTGTTTCACGCCACTTTAGGCTATGGGTTATGGTGTTTCACGCCACTTTAGGCTATGGGTTATGGTGTTTCACGCCACTTTAGGCTATGGGTTATGGTGTTTCACGCCACTTTAGGCTATGGGTTATGGTGTTTCACGCCACTTTAGGCTATGGGTTATGGTGTTTCACGCCACTTTAGGCTATGGGTTATGGTGTTTCACGCCACTTTAGGCTATGGGTTATGGTGTTTCACGCCACTTTAGGCTATGGGTTATGGTGTTTCACGCCACTTTAGGCTATGGGTTATGGTGTTTCACGCCACTTTAGGCTATGGGTTATGGTGTTTCACGCCACTTTAGGCTATGGGTTATGGTGTTTCACGCCACTTTAGGCTATGGGTTATGGTGTTTCACGCCACTTTAGGCTATGGGTTATGGTGTTTCACGCCACTTTAGGCTATGGGTTATGGTGTTTCACGCCACTTTAGGCTATGGGTTATGGTGTTTCACGCCACTTTAGGCTATGGGTTATGGTGTTTCACGCCACTTTAGGCTATGGGTTATGGTGTTTCACGCCACTTTAGGCTATGGGTTATGGTGTTTCACGCCACTTTAGGCTATGGGTTATGGTGTTTCACGCCACTTTAGGCTATGGGTTATGGTGTTTCACGCCACTTTAGGATATGGGTTATGGTGTTTCACGCCACTTTAGGCTATGGGTTATGGTGTTTCACGCCACTTTAGGCTATGGGTTATGGTGTTTCACGCCACTTTAGGCTATGGGTTATGGTGTTTCACGCCACTTTAGGCTATGGGTTATGGTGTTTCACGCCACTTTAGGCTATGGGTTATGGTGTTTCACGCCACTTTAGGCTATGGGTTATGGTGTTTCACGCCACTTTAGGCTATGGGTTATGGTGTTTCACGCCACTTTAGGCTATGGGTTATGGTGTTTCACGCCACTTTAGGCTATGGGTTATGGTGTTTCACGCCACTTTAGGCTATGGGTTATGGTGTTTCACGCCACTTTAGGCTATGGGTTATGGTGTTTCACGCCACTTTAGGCTATGGGTTATGGTGTTTCACGCCACTTTAGGCTATGGGTTATGGTGTTTCACGCCACTTTAGGCTATGGGTTATGGTGTTTCACGCCACTTTAGGCTATGGGTTATGGTGTTTCACGCCACTTTAGGCTATGGGCTATGGTGTTTCACGCCACTTTAGGCTATGGGTTATGGTGTTTCACGCCACTTTAGGCTATGGGTTATGGTGTTTCACGCCACTTTAGGCTATGGGCTATGGTGTTTCACGCCACTTTAGGCTATGGGCTATGGTGTTTCACGCCACTTTAGGCTATGGGCTATGGTGTTTCACGCCACTTTAGGCTATGGGTTATGGTGTTTCGCGCCACTTTAGGCTATGGGTTATGGTGTTTCGCGCCACTTTAGGCTATGGGTTATGGTGTTTAGCGCCACTTTAGGCTATGGGTTATGGTGTTTCGCGCCACTTTAGGCTATGGGTTATGGTGTTTCGCGCCACTTTAGGCTATGGGTTATGGTGTTTCCCGCCACTTTAGGCTATGGGTTATGGTGTTTCACGCCACTTTAGGCTATGGGTTATGGTGTTTCACGCCACTTTAGGCTATGGGTTATGGTGTTTCACGCCACTTTAGGCTATGGGTTATGGTGTTTCACGCCACTTTAGGCTATGGGTTATGGTGTTTCACGCCACTTTAGGCTATGGGTTATGGTGTTTCACGCCACTTTAGGCTATGGGTTATGGTGTTTCACGCCACTTTAGGCTATGGGTTATGGTGTTTCACGCCACTTTAGGCTATGGGTTATGGTGTTTCACGCCACTTTAGGCTATGGGTTATGGTGTTTCACGCCACTTTAAGCTATGGGTTATGGTGTTTCACGCCACTTTAGGCTATGGGTTATGGTGTTTCACGCCACTTTAGGCTATGGGTTATGGTGTTTCACGCCACTTTAGGCTATGGGTTATGGTGTTTCACGCCACTTTAGGCTATGGGTTATGGTGTTTCACGCCACTTTAGGCTATGGGTTATGGTGTTTCACGCCACTTTAAGCTATGGGTTATGGTGTTTCACGCCACTTTAGGCTATGGGTTATGGTGTTTCACGCCACTTTAGGCTATGGGTTATGGTGTTTCACGCCACTTTAGGCTATGGGTTATGGTGTTTCACGCCACTTTAGGCTATGGGTTATGGTGTTTCACGCCACTTTAGGCTATGGGTTATGGTGTTTCACGCCACTTTAGGCTATGGGTTATGGTGTTTCACGCCACTTTAGGCTATGGATTATGGTGTTTAGCGCCACTTTAGGCTATGGGTTATGGTGTTTCACGCCACTTTAGGCTATGGGTTATGGTGTTTCACGCCACTTTAGGCTATGGGTTATGGTGTTTCACGCCACTTTAGGCTATGGGTTATGGTGTTTCACGCCACTTTAGGCTATGGGTTATGGTGTTTAGCGCCACTTTAGGCTATGGGTTATGGTGTTTCACGCCACTTTAGGCTATGGGTTATGGTGTTTCACGCCACTTTAGGCTATGGGTTATGGTGTTTCACGCCACTTTAGGCTATGGGTTATGGTGTTTCACGCCACTTTAGGCTATGGGATTATGGTGTTTCACGCCACTTTAGGCTATGGGTTATGGTGTTTCACGCCACTTTAGGCTATGGGTTATGGTGTTTCACGCCACTTTAGGCTATGGGTTATGGTGTTTCACGCCACTTTAGGCTATGGGTTATGGTGTTTCACGCCACTTTAGGCTATGGGTTATGGTGTTTAGCGCCACTTTAGGCTATGGGTTATGGTGTTTCACGCCACTTTAGGCTATGGGTTATGGTGTTTCACGCCACTTTAGGCTATGGGTTATGGTGTTTCACGCCACTTTAGGCTATGGGTTATGGTGTTTCACGCCACTTTAGGCTATGGGTTATGGTGTTTCACGCCACTTTAGGCTATGGGTTATGGTGTTTCACGCCACTTTAGGCTATGGGTTATGGTGTTTCACGCCACTTTAGGCTATGGGTTATGGTGTTTCACGCCACTTTAGGCTATGGGTTATGGTGTTTCACGCCACTTTAGGCTATGGGTTATGGTGTTTCACGCCACTTTAGGCTATGGGTTATGGTGTTTCACGCCACTTTAGGCTATGGGTTATGGTGTTTCACGCCACTTTAGGCTATGGGTTATGGTGTTTCACGCCACTTTAGGCTATGGGTTATGGTGTTTCACGCCACTTTAGGCTATGGGTTATGGTGTTTCACGCCACTTTAGGCTATGGGTTATGGTGTTTCACGCCACTTTAGGCTATGGGTTATGGTGTTTCACGCCACTTTAGGCTATGGGTTATGGTGTTTCACGCCACTTTAGGCTATGGGTTATGGTGTTTCACGCCACTTTAGGCTATGGGTTATGGTGTTTCACGCCACTTTAGGCTATGGGTTATGGTGTTTCACGCCACTTTAGGCTATGGGCTATGGTGTTTCACGCCACTTTAGGCTATGGGTTATGGTGTTTCACGCCACTTTAGGCTATGGGCTATGGTGTTTCACGCCACTTTAGGCTATGGGCTATGGTGTTTCACGCCACTTTAGGCTATGGGCTATGGTGTTTCACGCCACTTTAGGCTATGGGCTATGGTGTTTCACGCCACTTTAGGCTATGGGTTATGGTGTTTCGCGCCACTTTAGGCTATGGGTTATGGTGTTTCGCGCCACTTTAGGCTATGGGTTATGGTGTTTAGCGCCACTTTAGGCTATGGGTTATGGTGTTTCGCGCCACTTTAGGCTATGGGTTATGGTGTTTCGCGCCACTTTAGGCTATGGGTTATGGTGTTTCCCGCCACTTTAGGCTATGGGTTATGGTGTTTCACGCCACTTTAGGCTATGGGTTATGGTGTTTCACGCCACTTTAGGCTATGGGTTATGGTGTTTCACGCCACTTTAGGCTATGGGTTATGGTGTTTCACGCCACTTTAGGCTATGGGTTATGGTGTTTCACGCCACTTTAGGCTATGGGTTATGGTGTTTCACGCCACTTTAGGCTATGGGTTATGGTGTTTCACGCCACTTTAGGCTATGGGTTATGGTGTTTCACGCCACTTTAGGCTATGGGTTATGGTGTTTCACGCCACTTTAGGCCATGGGTTATGGTGTTTCACGCCACTTTAGGCCATGAGTTATGGTGTTTCACGCCACTTTAGGCCATGGGTTATGGTGTTTCACGCCACTTTAGGCCATGGGTTATGGTGTTTCACGCCACTTTAGGCCATGGGTTATGGTGTTTCACGCCACTTTAGGCTATGGGTTATGGTGTTTCACGCCACTTTAGGCTATGGGTTATGGTGTTTCACGCCACGTTAAGCTATGGGTTATGGTGTTTCACGCCACTTTAGGCTATGGGTTATGGTGTTTCACGCCACTTTAGGCTATGGGTTATGGTGTTTCACGCCACTTTAGGCTATGGGTTATGGTGTTTCACGCCACTTTAGGCTATGGGTTATGGTGTTTCACGCCACTTTAGGCTATGGGTTATGGTGTTTCACGCCACTTTAGGCTATGGGTTATGGTGTTTCACGCCACTTTAGGCTATGGGTTATGGTGTTTCACGCCAATTTAGGCTATGGGTTATGGTGTTTCACGCCACTTTAGGCTATGGGCTATGGTGCTTCACGCCACTTTAGGCTATGGGTTATGGTGTTTCACGCCACTTTAGGCTATGGGTTATGGTGTTTCACGCCAATTTAGGCTATGGGCTATGGTGTTTCACGCCACTTTAGGCTATGGGCTATGGTGTTTCACGCCACTTTAGGCTATGGGTTATGGTGTTTCACGCCACTTTAGGCTATGGGTTATGGTGTTTCACGCCACTTTAGGCTATGGGTTATGGTGTTTCACGCCACTTTAAGCTATGGGTTATGGTGTTTCACGCCACTTTAGGCTATGGGTTATGGTGTTTCACGCCACTTTAGGCTATGGGTTATGGTGTTTCACGCCACTTTAGGCTATGGGTTATGGTGTTTCACGCCACTTTAGGCTATGGGTTATGGTGTTTCACGCCACTTTAGGCTATGGGTTATGGTGTTTCACGCCACTTTACGCTATGGGATATGGTGTTTCACGCCACTTTAGGCTATGGGTTATGGTGTTTCACGCCACTTTAGGCTATGGGTTATGGTGTTTCACGCCACTTTAGGCTATGGGTTATGGTGTTTCACGCCACTTTAGGCTATGGGTATGATGTTTCACGCCACTTTAGGCTATGGGTTATGGTGTTTCACGCCACTTTAGGCTATGGGTTATGGTGTTTCACGCCACTTTAGGCTATGGGTTATGGTGTTTCACGCCACTTTAGGCTATGGGTTATGGTGTTTCACGCCACTTTAGGCTATGGGTTATGGTGTTTCACGCCACTTTAGGCTATGGGTTATGGTGTTTCACGCCACTTTAGGCTATGGGTTATGGTGTTTCACGCCACTTTAGGCTATGGGTTATGGTGTTTCACGCCACTTTAGGCTATGGGTTATGGTGTTTCACGCCACTTTAGGCTATGGGTTATGGTGTTTCACGCCACTTTAGGCTATGGGTTATGGTGTTTCACGCCACTTTAGGCTATGAGTTATGGTGTTTCACGCCACTTTAGTCTATGGGTTATGGTGTTTCACGCCACTTTAGGCTATGGGTTATGGTGTTTCACGCCACTTTAGGCTATGGGTTATGGTGTTTCACGCCACTTTAGGCTATGGGTTATGGTGTTTCACGCCACTTTAGTCTATGGGTTATGGTGTTTCACGCCACTTTAGGCTATGGGTTATGGTGTTTCACGCCACTTTAGGCTATGGGTTATGGTGTTTCACGCCACTTTAGGCTATGGGTTATGGTGTTTCACGCCACTTTAGGCTATGGGTTATGGTGTTTCACGCCACTTTAGGCTATGGGTTATGGTGTTTCACGCCACTTTAGGCTATGGGTTATGGTGTTTCACGCCACTTTAGGCTATGGGTTATGGTGTTTCACGCCACTTTAGGCTATGGGTTATGGTGTTTCACGCCACTTTAGGCTATGGGTTATGGTGTTTCACGCCAATTTAGGCTATGGGTTATGGTGTTTCACGCCACTTTAGGCTATGGGTTATGGTGCTTCACGCCACTTTAGGCTATGGGTTATGGTGTTTCACGCCACTTTAGGCTATGGGTTATGGTGTTTCACGCCACTTTAGGCTATGGGTTATGGTGTTTCACGCCAATTTAGGCTATGGGCTATGGTGTTTCACGCCACTTTAGGCTATGGGCTATGGTGTTTCACGCCACTTTAGGCTATGGGTTATGGTGTTTCACGCCACTTTAGGCTATGGGTTATGGTGTTTCACGCCACTTTAGGCTATGGGTTATGGTGTTTCACGCCACTTTAAGCTATGGGTTATGGTGTTTCACGCCACTTTAGGCTATGGGTTATGGTGTTTCACGCCACTTTAGGCTATGGGTTATGGTGTTTCACGCCACTTTAGGCTATGGGTTATGGTGTTTCACGCCACTTTAGGCTATGGGTATGATGTTTCACGCCACTTTAGGCTATGGGTTATGGTGTTTCACGCCACTTTAGGCTATGGGTTATGGTGTTTCACGCCACTTTAGGCTATGGGTTATGGTGTTTCACGCCACTTTAGGCTATGGGTTATGGTGTTTCACGCCACTTTAGGCTATGGGTTATGGTGTTTCACGCCACTTTAGTCTATGGGTTATGGTGTTTCACGCCACTTTAGGCTATGGGTTATGGTGTTTCACGCCACTTTAGGCTATGGGTTATGGTGTTTCACGCCACTTTAGGCTATGGGTTATGGTGTTTCACGCCACTTTAGGCTATGGGTTATGGTGTTTCACGCCACTTTAGGCTATGGGTTATGGTGTTTCACGCCACTTTAGGCTATGGGTTATGGTGTTTCACGCCACTTTAGTCTATGGGTTATGGTGTTTCACGCCACTTTAGGCTATGGGTTATGGTGTTTCACGCCACTTTAGGCTATGGGTTATGGTGTTTCACGCCACTTTAGGCTATGGGTTATGGTGTTTCACGCCACTTTAGGCTATGGGTTATGGTGTTTCACGCCACTTTAGGCTATGGGTTATGGTGTTTCACGCCACTTTAGGCTATGGGTTATGGTGTTTCACGCCACTTTAGGCTATGGGTTATGGTGTTTCACGCCACTTTAGGCTATGGGTTATGGTGTTTCACGCCACTTTAGGCTATGGGTTATGGTGTTTCACGCCACTTTAGGCTATGGGTTATGGTGTTTCACGCCACTTTAGGCTATGGGTTATGGTGTTTCACGCCACTTTAGGCTATGGGTTATGGTGTTTCACGCCACTTTAGGCTATGGGTTATGGTGTTTCACGCCACTTTAGGCTATGGGTTATGGTGTTTCACGCCACTTTAGGCTATGGGTTATGGTGTTTCACGCCACTTTAGGCTATGGGTTATGGTGTTTCACGCCACTTTAGGCTATGGGTTATGGTGTTTCACGCCACTTTAGGCTATGGGTTATGGTGTTTCACGCCACTTTAGGCTATGGGTTATGGTGTTTCACGCCACTTTAGGCTATGGGTTATGGTGTTTCACGCCACTTTAGGCTATGGGTTATGGTGTTTCACGCCACTTTAGGCTATGGGTTATGGTGTTTCACGCCACTTTAGGCTATGGGTTATGGTGTTTCACGCCACTTTAGGCTATGGGTTATGGTGTTTCACGCCACTTTAGGCTATGGGTTATGGTGTTTCACGCCACTTTAGGCTATGGGTTATGGTGTTTCACGCCACTTTAGGCTATGGGTTATGGTGTTTCACGCCACTTTAGGCTATGGGTTATGGTGTTTCACGCCAATTTAGGCTATGGGTTATGGTGTTTCACGCCACTTTAGGCTATGGGTTATGGTGCTTCACGCCACTTTAGGCTATGGGTTATGGTGTTTCACGCCACTTTAGGCTATGGGTTATGGTGTTTCACGCCACTTTAGGCTATGGGTTATGGTGTTTCACGCCAATTTAGGCTATGGGCTATGGTGTTTCACGCCACTTTAGGCTATGGGCTATGGTGTTTCACGCCACTTTAGGCTATGGGTTATGGTGTTTCACGCCACTTTAGGCTATGGGTTATGGTGTTTCACGCCACTTTAGGCTATGGGTTATGGTGTTTCACGCCACTTTAAGCTATGGGTTATGGTGTTTCACGCCACTTTAGGCTATGGGTTATGGTTTTTCACGCCACTTTAGGCTATGGGTTATGGTGTTTCACGCCACTTTAGGCTATGGGTTATGGTGTTTCACGCCACTTTAGGCTATGGGTTATGGTGTTTCACGCCACTTTAGGCTATGGGTTATGGTGTTTCACGCCACTTTAGGCTATGGGTATGATGTTTCACGCCACTTTAGGCTATGGGTTATGGTGTTTCACGCCACTTTAGGCTATGGGTTATGGTGTTTCACGCCACTTTAGGCTATGGGTTATGGTGTTTCACGCCACTTTAGGCTATGGGTTATGGTGTTTCACGCCACTTTAGGCTATGGGTTATGGTGTTTCACGCCACTTTAGGCTATGGGTTATGGTGTTTCACGCCACTTTAGGCTATGGGTTATGGTGTTTCACGCCACTTTAGGCTATGGGTTATGGTGTTTCACGCCACTTTAGGCTATGGGTTATGGTGTTTCACGCCACTTTAGGCTATGGGTTATGGTGTTTCACGCCACTTTAGGCTATGGGTTATGGTGTTTCACGCCACTTTAGGCTATGGGTTATGGTGTTTCACGCCACTCTAGTCTATGGGTTATGGTGTTTCACGCCACTTTAGGCTATGGATTATGGTGTTTCACGCCACTTTAGGCTATGGGTTATGGTGTTTCACGCCACTTTAGGCTATGGGTTATGGTGTTTCACGCCACTTTAGGCTATGGGTTATGGTGTTTCACGCCACTTTAGGCTATGGGTTATGGTGTTTCACGCCACTTTAGGCTATGGGTTATGGTGTTTCACGCCACTTTAGGCTATGGGTTATGGTGTTTCACGCCACTTTAGGCTATGGGTTATGGTGTTTCACGCCACTTTAGGCTATGGGTTATGGTGTTTCACGCCACTTTAGGCTATGGGTTATGGTGTTTCACGCCACTTTAGGCTATGGGTTATGGTGTTTCACGCCACTTTAGGCTATGGGTTATGGTGTTTCACGCCACTTTAGGCTATGGGTTATGGTGTTTCACGCCACTTTAGGCTATGGGTTATGGTGTTTCACGCCACTTTAGGCTATGGGTTATGGTGTTTCACGCCACTTTAGGCTATGGGTTATGGTGTTTCACGCCACTTTAGGCTATGGGTTATGGTGTTTCACGCCACTTTAGGCTATGGGTTATGGTGTTTAACGCCACTTTCAACAATATTTCAGTCAGATCGTGGTGGTCACATAATGTTATATCGAGTACACCTCACCATGAACGGGGTTCGAACTCACAACTTTAGTGGTGATAGGCACTGATTGCATAGGTAGTTGTAAATCCAACTACCATAAGATTATGATCACGACATTCTCGATTACCCCTTTGTATGGTTAAACTATTCTTTGTGTCTTACAATCTTATAAATAACATCAAAGAGAAAGCACAGATTTTAATTAAACAATTTTCGACAGTTTTCACGAGGGAGCAAGTCAACAAAATGCCTAAAACACACAGAAGAGTCCAACAATACATTCCAAACATCAAAATCACACAAGATGGAGTAGCAAAACTCCTGAGGAATATAAACTCCTCCAAGGCATCGGGTCCAGATAACATACCAAATAGAGTCCTAAAACAATGTGTAGACCACCTGGCCCCTGCATTAACCATCATATTCCAACGTTCAATAGACCACGGTAAACTTCCAAATGACTGGCTAAATGCAAATGTTTCCTGTATATTCAAGAAAGGGGATAAACACGCCGCAGAAAATTATAGACCAGTATCGCTCGCATCAGTACCATGAAAGCTACTAGAACATATAATATGCGGACACATGATGAAACATCTAGAGAAGCACAACGTCTTAACTTCACTAAACCATGGGTTCAGGTCGGGTTACTCCTGCGAAACGCAACTTGTAGTTACCATACACGACATGCTGCAATCATTCGACCAAGGGAAACAAGTAGACATAGGAATCCTAGACTTCTCTAAAGCCTTCGACACAGTCCCCCCACGAGAGGCTCCTCCATAAAATAGATCAGTATGGAATAAGAGAACCGCTCCACACATGGCTCACATCCTTCCTAACAGAAAGGAAAATGCGAGTGGCACATGAAGGCGAATACTCTGACCAGGTTACAGTTGACTCCGGGGTACAACAGGGAACAGTGTTGGGACCGATACTTTTCCTGTACCGCATAAATAACCCACCAAACTCTGTCAAATCATCAGTGAAACTATTCGCAGATGACTGCCTTTTGGATCGAGAAATTAACAGCGAAAATGACCATACCACCCTACAAAACCTCGAGAAATGGGCATCAGGCTGGGGAATGCGTTTCAATGCCAAAATGTGTTACAATCTAAGCATGAAGAAAAAGAGCTACCAGTCCTATACATTAAACAACCAAATCCTGGAACAAGTATCATCAAACCCCTACCTAGAACTACAAATAGCAGAAGACCTCAAATGGAAGGAACATATAAACAATACCTGTAAAAAAAAGCCAGTTCTACACTTGGATTCCTCAGTATAAATCTACAACACTGTCCTAGAGAATGCAGAGGAACCGCATACATTGCTCTCGTAGGATCAATTATGAAATATGAATCAGTCATATGGGATCCATATACAAAACAGGAAATAACAAAACCGGTGAGTATTCAAAGAAGGGGAGCCAGGTTCATAACCAAAGATTACAAAAGCAGGGAAGAAGGATGCATGACTAATATGCTTAATGAGCTAAACCTACCAACCTTACAGTCCAGAAGACAGAAACAACATCTGATATTCTTTCATAAAGTGGTTGAGGGGCAGGTACCAGCAATGCCACCGGACCTATTTGTAAATTACCAGAAACCAAACAAAGGTCAAATCAGAGCAAAAACATTTGACAATTGTGTAACTACACAATGTACCAATATAGTGACTTCCTCGGCAAGAAACAACAGTAAATGTATAGCGATCCCAGGGCCGAGTAGAACCGATCAATATAAACACTCATTCTTTATACGGACAGCTATTGATTGGAACCACCAGGAAAACACTGTGTCCGCAGAGAAACTCGGAAGTTTCAAGTCCGCACTCGCGGTACATCGCGATTAAGTAGCTCTCCAACCGTCATATCATAGCCCAGCAGGGATCCTATGACGTAACATTACAGATACAGAATCTATAGTCATAGCTTCCATTATTTATTCCAGTTCTAAAATGGTCAAAAATCTATTCATACACACAAATATCATTATAATGTAATTATTTTACATTGTTAAGGGATAGGGTACCACCCCAACCCCCTGGTTATATAAGTGCTTAAAGTCACTTAGAAAATCAGTGATTTCGTGGTTGTCAGTTTTATTGGTGGTGGAGACAGCGACATACCGCTGATAAATTTCATCACATAGAAGACCTCACTAAGAGTGTGAACAATATCCAGTGTTTCTGACATTTAAGTAAATGAAAATGATAGGATTAGGGTTATGGTGCTTAACGTCACTTTCAACAATATTTCAGTTATATCATGGTGGTCAGGTTTATTGGTGGAGGAGATCGGAGTACCCGCTGAAAACCATCGACCTTCCGCAAGTCACTGACAAACTTAGTCCGAGATTCCTCTGCCGTCCGACGGCATTATATATTTTTGCTAGAGCCGTGGGACGTCAGAGAGCTATGCATACGGAAAACAGCGGATTTGCTTCTCCAACTCTGGGTCAGCACATTTCCACGTTTCGTGGCTATCGGATTTTATTTTCTATCAGAAACCCTTATATAAATCGCTTCACCAATCATTTTTCTATTCATTCATAACCATCTTACCCTCAAAAAGTGGTGTTACACTCCATTACAGCACGATTTTGCCTTAGATCCTATTATTCCGCCATTTGACTTCCATTTTTCAAACATTTGTCACGTGACTACGAGAAAACAACGATTACCGCAATGTATCATGGGAGATGATTTGCATAGAAACAAACAAACAAATATTTTTATTGCCAATCATAGGCGCCTGTTAAGGCAGAATAATTAACATAAAATAAAAAAAAAATGTTGTAGTACCTTGTCCAAAAAGGGGGGACGTAACACATGCTCTTTCCGAATCCCGTTGGTAACACTCTGCCATTGAATCTTTTCTTTCCAACACATTCTGTATTATTTTCTTCTGCTCTGCTTTGATCTGTAGATGGACTGTTTGTCCTGCAGAATACGCTTAAATGTATCGTCTTCCATGTGATTTGAATGTCGTTTATGTATGCAAATAATGCTCCAAATAATTTGGCACTCTGCATTAATTAGCTCCCATCATGCAATGCGTTGCTGTCATCATTCAGTTAGTATCGCGAG
The DNA here is from genome assembly GCA_963383655.1 of Bathymodiolus septemdierum. Lineage (NCBI taxonomy): Eukaryota > Metazoa > Mollusca > Bivalvia > Mytilida > Modiolidae > Bathymodiolus > Bathymodiolus septemdierum. Next base: position 50,973,514 of record OY726531.1, read on the forward strand.
ATCACGTTTGTAGATTCGAAAATGGAAGTCAAATGGCGGAATAATAGGATCTAAGGCAAAATCGTGCTGTAATGGAGTGTAACACCACTTTCTGAGGGTAAGATGGTTATGAATGAATAGAAAAATGATTGGTGAAGCGATTTATATAAGGGTTTCTGATAGAAAATAAAATCCGATAGCCACGAAACGTGGAAATGTGCCGACCAAGAGTTGGAGAGGCAAATCAGCTGTTTTCCGTATGTATAGCTCTCTGACGTCCCACGGCTCTAGCAAAAATATATAATGCCGTCGGACGGCAGAGAAATCTCGGACTATGACAAACTGTATCATATGATGTTATATCGAGTACACCTCGTACGAGTGGGATTCGAACAAACGAAAAGGTCATGATAAAGACTAAATAACATATAAAAATAAAATATTTTCTTTTATTTTGAATGATAGCACATTTCACTGCAAATATTGTAAATCTAGTACATACTAAATTTCCATTTTAAATCCATGAACTATTGATAGTTATTTGTACTTTTATTATTTATCCAATAGATGCACGTGCATATTTGAGCACTTTCCCTTGTGATCTTTTATTTTCATAAGTCATCGTGACGATCAAGGACATGTGATTCTTTTTTTTAAGATATTATAATATCATAAACCTTAAAGTTGTTAGTTAATTGAGAAAGATTAGTGGGTTTTTCCCTCCATGCTACGATATATAACGGCGGAAATACTGTTAAAAATAGCGTTAATAAAAACGTAATATAAAACTTAGTGTGCACTACGCGTTTCTGAAATAACCTTCGTCAATACGACTCAAAGACAAAATATTGGAAAGCCAAATATCTTAAACTCCAGTCTGAAAATCAGTCTTAAACTCCAGTCTTAAAATCAGTCTTAAACTCCAGTCTTAAACTCAGTCTTAAACTCCAGTCTTAAACTCAGTCTTAAACTCCAGTCTTAAAATCAGTCTTAAACTCCAGTCTTAAACTCCAGTCTTATAATCAGTGAAAATGATGTTCTCTATAATATATGACAAACAAACATTCAACCGAAATGTAAATCATAGCGCCTTTTGCTTTTTGGCCCACATGCTGATTGTTGATTGGTTATGGTGTTTAACGCCACATTCAACAATATTTCAGTTATATCATGGTGTTCAGTTAACCGGAGTAACCGGAGAAAACAACCGATCTGCCGCAAGTCACTGACAAACTTTATCACATAATGTTATATCGAGTACAGGCCCAAATAAATAATAATAATAATGTTATTTTAATAGACCAATACAAATTGTCTAGTCAGAAGATATTTTCGGGCAAACGAATGAAAAGGGTTGAAATATCTGATACTATACAGCGTTATACATCTGTCACATGAATCATGTTACCAACATATGGTACTTATGCTTAATATGCCCATATGCGAAAAGTAAATTGTCCATGTTTTATATTATCCCTTGAGAATTGAATGAATGATTACTTTTTTGATTTTCTCTACTGAGATTTAATATTACGGGGACGCCATCTTTGTTTCTAATGCAACCCTGAGTTATTTATCTCGCTTCGTTAATTTTACTTCTATACTTAAAGCAACAGTCTATTTATGTTTAGGCAAATCTGAGGTTTGTTTGAGAGCTAAATCAAATATGACAAAGTTGTCTGCCAATGTTTCGTCTTCATTCAACCTGGCTGACATCTTAAAGAATTCAGCAGCTTCTATCATATACTTCTACTTAAGCAAGATCCGACTTTTTAAGGCAAATACAGTCATTTTCTTTGCTTAAATTAAATTTTGATAATTTTCAGGGATGATTTTGGTTAGAAAATAAAATAACTCAAAATCAATGAAATATAGCTGAAAAAATCCATAACCCCCTAATTTCAAATGGTCAATTTTTGACCTGTTCTGGTCATGTGCAGCAACTTTCGACAATTTCTCTCCAGAGGAAAGTAGCTGAAATTACTTAAATAACTGGAAAAACAATCATCCCTGATACATGTAATTAATAGAAGACTTAATTAATTAAAATTCCGTACAGCAAGAGATGCCATAGAAAAAATTCCGTACAGCAAGAGATGCCATAGAAAACATTCCACCGCGACTGACTTCCACTTATTTTTTGCTTAGTTTTAATTTTTGTATATTTACGTTAGTGTTTTTTTTTCTTTGAGATGGGGTGGGTGTGGAGGGGGCTACCAAGAGTTTGATGGGTTGTCCATATGCGATTTCTGTATCATTTTCACTATATTATAGTTCAAGTTTCACTCTTAATGTTTTGTCTGAATTATGTTTTTATATAATTATCAAATGTTCATGCATATTCCACTTTTGTTTATATACCAATGCTATAGTTCGCTTGACTTCTATAAGTGTTCAAATAAGGTAAGAGTCCAACCATCAAATCAAAATAACAGACATGTGCTTTCAATGTATATTCATTGTACCATGTGACATAGGACATTTAAATATTAAAAGGCTACTCATTAACTGACCATTAAGATGATGGTCAATATACAATTACGGCCCTCGAAAGGGGTGAATATCCAAAATTGTCAAACCCACTAGGGTTATTTCCCCGCCCGAGGGAAATAACCCTAGAGGGCTTGGCAATTTTGGATATTCACTGATTCAGAGGGCCGTAACTGTTTTATTATACCGAACAGACAGTTGAAATATACTGTTTAATAATTGAATTGTTAAAGTATTATTCCATTAGGGTTATTCACTGGACGTTGTAATTTTCGAGGGTTATTCACCGTTGAATAATAGGGTTATTCAATGGACGTGTGTAATTCTTGAGGTTATTCACCGTTGGCGGCGATTAGAAGCAAAAATATCCAGATTATTTTATGTCATGTGATTATCTTTTAACCAATAGAATTGATTCTTTATTATGTGAGGCATAATAATTGTTATTGATGTCCTTTAATATTTAAATGTTCTATGTCACATGGTACAATCAAGCACATGTCTGTTATTTTGTTTTGATGACTTGGCTCTTATACTATTTGTACTCACTCCATTCAGATTTTTGCACTTCACAAATATAATTAACATAGATACCTAATGGGCAACTTTTTTTAATAATGAATCAAAAATTTAGAAATTAATTGTCAGAGTTCGTATATATCATATGTTAAAATACATCAACAGAAAAAAAAGTGGATTTGAAAACAGGATTTAAACAAAAAAAATTCTGGACATTTATAGAAATCAAACGGACTATACTTAATGGGGGAAAACCAACTACATGAACAATGGTCAATCCCAAAACGTTCTTTTATTTAAAAAATAAGGAAATTAACTTTCTTTCTGAATAAACAAAACACAATTATCATATCCTTGATTTAAAGTTTAATATAAAAAGGGGTTATACTATTATTTCCGTTAAATCGTTTTCCGGTCGTAAAGATGTTTGAATTTCCGTCTAACATTTCCGAAAGGCTCGAGTTCGAGAGTTGTGTATTTCGACATATTACCATTGCACCACGAGTTGTATTAGTAGTTTCCGTTTTTATTTCAATTAGTTCCTAGTATTGTGTGTCTTTACGTTCTGAGTTTCGTGTTTTGATGTCCGTTACGATTTCTGCATACAAACGATGTTCGGTTCGTCATTATCTCCAGTTGTTTGTAGGAGGGTTCATGTCTTATTTACGTTATTTGTGTTTGCTTCCGCATAGTGGTGTCCAAACCATATGGTGTTGTGTTTTTGTTTTGTTTTTCATCGTCTTATTGCCAGTTTCTCTGGATTTTCCATTTGTGATTGCCCCTTGGGTATTCTCTAGCGTTTATTTGATCTTCTATCGTATTTTAATTGAACTGTAAAAAATAACTTAATTCCAAAATTCATATTACTACATCTATTAAGAATATTTTATCGTTTTTTCTAAAAAAAGAAAAACTAATTCAAGACATATAGGGTCTTTCTTTGTGTCTACTATATATAATGTGTTCACGCCACGATAGATTTTAAGCAAACTCTCGATAAGCTGTACATCGTGCAAAAGTTAATAGAAACGATTGTTGTCAAAAACTGGCATACTGACACAATACAAAAATGCATACAGAGCAATCCACTGGAACATTCGAAAGTGCAATAGAACATCTAGCAATCTACTAGAATATTCGAAAGTGCAATAGAACATCTAGCAATCCACTAGAACCTTCGAACGTGCAATAGAATATCAATCAATCCACTAAAACCTTCAAACGTGCAATAGAACATCTAGCAATCCACTAGACCCTTCGAACGTGCAATAGAACATCTAGCAATCCACTAGAACATTCAAACGTGCGATAGAACATCTAACAATCCGCTAGAACCTTCAAACGTGCAATAGAACATCTAGCAATCCACTAGAACATTCAAACGTGCAATAGAACATCTAACAATCCGCTAGAACCTTCGGACGTACAATAGAGCATCTAGCAATCCACTAGAACCTTCAAACGTGCAATAGAACATCTAGCAATCCACTAGACCCTTCGAACGTGCAATAGAACATCTAGCAATCCACTAGAACCTTCAAACGTGCAATATAACATCTAGCAATCCACTAGAACCTTCAAACGTGCAATAGAACATCTAGCAATCCACTAGACCCTTCGAACGTGCAATAGAACATCTAACAATCCACTAGAACCTTCAAACGTGCAATAGAACATCTAGCAATCCACTAGAACATTCAAACGTGCAATAGAACATCTAGCAATCCACCAGAACCTTCAAACGTGCAATAGAACATCTAGCAATCCACTAGAACCTTCGAACGTGCAATAGAACATCTATCAATTCACTAGAACCTTCAAACGTGCAATAGAACATCTAGCAATCCACTAGAACCTTCAAACGTGCAATAGAACATCTAGCAGCCCACTAGAACCTTCGAACGTGCAATAGAACATCTAGCAATCCACTAGAACTTTCAAACGTGCAATAGAACATCTAGCAATCCACTAGAACCTTCGAACGTACAATAGAGCATCTAGCAATCCACTAGAACCTTCGGACGTGCAATAGAACATCTAGCAATCCACTAGAACCTTCAAACGTGCAATAGAGCATCTAGCAATCCACTAGAACCTTCAAATGTGCAATACAATATCTAGCAATCCACTAGAACCTTCAAACGTACAATAGAACATCTAGCAATTCACTAGAACCTTCTAACGTGCAATAGAACATCTAACAATCCACTAGAATATTCGAACGTGCAATAGATCATCTAACAATCCCTTAGAATCTTCGAACGTGCAATATTACATATAACAATACACGAGAATCTTCGAAAGTGCAATAGAGCATCTAGCAATCCACTAGAACCTTCAAACGTGCGATAGAACATCTAACAATCCGCTAGAACCTTCGGACGTGCGATAGAACATCTAGAAATCCACTAAAACCTTCGAACGTGCAATAAAACATATAGCAATTCACTAGAACATTCGAACGTGCAATAGAACATCTAGCAATCCACTAGAACCTTCAAACGTGCAATAAAACATCTAGCAATCCACTAGACCCTTCGAACGTGCAATAGAACATCTAGCAATCCACTAGAACCTTCAAACGTGCAATATAACATCTAGCAATCCACTAGAACCTTCAAGCGTGCAATAGAACATCTAGCAATCCACTAGACCCTTCGAACGTGCAATAGAACATCTAGCAATCCACTAGAACTTTCAAACGTGCAATAAAACATCTAGCAATCCACTAGAACATTCAAACGTGCAATAGAACATCTAGCAATCCACTAGAACCTTCAAACGTGCAATAGAACATCTAGCAAATCACTAGAACCTTCATACGTGCAATAGAACATCTAGCAATCCACTAGAACCTTCAAACGTGCAATAGAACATCTAGCAATCCCCTAGAACCTTCAAACGTGCAATAGAACATCTAGCAATCCATTAAAACCTTCGAACGTGCAATGCAATATCTAGCAATCCACTAGAACATTCAAACGTGCAATACAATATCTGGCAATCCACTAGAACCTTCAAACGTGAAATAGAGCATCTAGCAATCCACTAGAACATTCGAACGTGCAATAGAGCATCTAGCAATCCACTAGAACCTTCGAACGTGCAATAGAACATCTAGCAATCCACTAGAACATTCGAACGTGCAATAGAGCATCTAGCAATCCACTAGAACATTCGAACGTGCAATAGAGCATCTAGCAATCCACTAGAACATTCGAACGTGCAATAGAACATCTAGCAATCCACTAGAACCTTCCAACGTGCAATAGAACATCTAGCAATCCACTAGAACATTCCAACGTGCAATAGAGCATCTAGCAATCCACTAGAACATTCGAACGTGCAATAGAGCATCTAGCAATCCACTAGAACCTTCGAACGTGCAATAGAACATCTAGCAATCCACTAGAACATTCCAACGTGCAATAGAGCATCTAGCAATCCACTAGAACATTCGAACGTGCAATAGAACATCTAACAATCCACTAGAACCTTCGAACGTGCAATAGAACATCTAGCAATCCACTAGAACATTCCAACGTGCAATAGAGCATCTAGCAATCCACTAGAACATTCGAACGTGCAATAGAACATCTAACAATCCACTAGAACCTTCGAACGTGCAATAGAACATCTAACAATCCACTAGAACATTCGAACGTGCAATAGAGCATCTAGCAATCCACTAGAACATTCCAACGTACAATAGAACATCTAGCAATCCATTAGAACCTTCAAACGTGCAATAGAACATATAGCAATCCACTAGAACCTTCATACGTACAATAGAACATCTAGCAATCCACTAGAACCTTCGAACGTGCAATAGAGCATCTAGCAATCCACTAGAACCTTCAAACGTGCAATAGATCATCTAACAATCCCCTAGAACCTTCGAACGTGCAATAGAGCATCTAGCAATCCACTAGAACCTTCAAACGTGCAATAGATCATCTAACAATCCCCTAGAACCTTCGAACATGCAATATTACATATAACAATACACGAGAACCTTCGAACGTGCAATAGAGCATCTAGCAATCCACTAGAACATTCGAACGTGCAATAGATCATCTAACAATCCCCTAGAACCTTCGAACGTGCAATAGACCATCTAACAATCCCCTAGAACCTTCTAACGTGCAATAGACCATCTAACAATCCCCTAGAACCTTCGAACATGCAATATTACATATAACAATCCCCTAGAACCTTCGAAAGTGCAATAGAGCATCTAGCAATTCACTAGAACCTTCAAACGTGCGATAGAACATCTAGCAATCCACTAGAACCTTCGGACGTGCGATAGAACATCTAGCAATCCACTAGAACCTTCGGACGTGCGATAGAACATCTAACAATCCGCTAGAACCTTCGGACGTGCGATAGAACATCTAGAAATCCACTGGAACCTTCGAACGTGCAAAAAAACATCTAGAAATCCACTAGAACATTCGAACGTGCAATAGAACATCAAGAAATCCACTAGAACATTCGAATGTGCAATAGAACATATAACAATCTATATGTATATACTCTATATATACAGTTACTACTGGAATATTGCTACATATAAATGGAAAGTTGACATTCTGGTGGGATAGTACATACATTTATCTGACCTCCTACACCTACACTATTTAAAGGAACTTATAAATAAAGAAACGGAATATACAGCACAAACATGTGTTTCCAGCCATTGTTTAATGGTTTATGGTGCTTAACCCCACTTTCAACAATATTTCACTTATATCATGGCGTTATATAATTGTTTGTCCTACATATATAAAGTACTAACGATTAGATATGATATGCTTCCAGCCATTGTTTAATTGTTTGCCCTACCTATATATGTGGGTCGACACTTGAATTCAATTTGTTTCATTCATATTTTGATTTCCGATTCTTAATAGTGAATCACTGATATTCATAACAGTTGTATACAACAGCGTAAGCTGTCGGAAATAATAATAATACATGTAATGATAATAATAATAAGAGTAATAATAATACTAAATACTTTACTTTAAGAGGGTAACACAATTAACATAAATCTAATCTTCCCCGAGGCCCTCGAAGAATGAGGTGGTTGGCTTTATGGTGTTAAAAGCCATTTTCAACAATATTTCAGTTATATCGTGGCGGCCAGTTTTATTGGTAGAGGAAACCGGAGAAATCCACTGACCTGCCGCAAGTTACTGACAAACTATATCACATACAGTTGTATCGTCTAAGCGGGATTCGAACTCACAACGTTAGTGGTGATAGGTACTGATTTTATAGGTAGTTGTAAATCAAACTCCCATACAATCACGACCACGACATCCCCTATCTCGAAGAATGAAAATAAACACAGTAATACAAATGTCAATAAATTATAAATATACCTGGTAACTTGCATTCAAACTACACATACAACATGTTTTATATGGTATATTAAAATATATTGATTACGCTTTTGTTGTAATAACAAATATTCAGAATATTTCTTTTTGAAGATTTCTACAATTTTTACTGTTTTCAAATTTGAAGGTAATGCATTCCATAAAATAGTACATGAATAATGCAATGTTTTTTTCCATAAAATTTGAATTTGGTCTAGGTGCAAATAAATTGGTAGTATAAATATCTCCTTCATAAAATATCAATGTCAATATTGTTCCAACATTTTTAGTCACAGACTTCCTGAGGAAGTTTAAGACTTTCGTCACTCAATATGGTTTTTTCTGAGGTTTTTTTTTGCTTTTTTTTTAATTGTGAAAAATCGGATTTCATAACGATTTGTTTTAAAAAAAAAATCAAAAGATACCGAGACGAAATTCAAAGAGAAAATTACAAAATATAGCAAAAAGAAAAATGACAAGGGCGAAATTGGAAATATTCTGTTTAAACACGTTTTTGCCAGTCTATAACTTAGCTAAAAAAAATGTTCACGGGACCCCTGGATCCACCTATGAAGATACATTCGATAAGATGATATTAATGTCCGCATTCTACTAGACCAACACGCTTAGTTGGATTTTTGCTAGCACTATACAAATTCGATTCAACGTGTTGCCCTAGTAAAAAAAGACTTCATTAATTCATCATTTCTCGAAGTCAATTGGTCTCGACACGAAATATCTGAAAGTTACTTGGCGTTAAACAGCAATCGTAACTGTAATTATTAAAAATTATACTCCACAATTTTTAAATACGCACTTGTCCTAAATCGTAATTTTATTTTTTGATTTTGTTTTTTTGTGTTCATTTTTTTTATTTTTAAATATCTTTTGTTTTTTTTATGTTTTTTGTGTTTTATTTTTATTTGCTTGTCCTGTGAAATTTGAATTAATTTTATGTGATGTTTTCCCTTGTCTGCGAAATAAAGTTAGACCTTATGCTAATTTATTTCTTGTAATAATATCTTTAAGATACTATTGGTGTATTATTTCATAATAAACGTATATCCGACAATATATTAATTTAATATGTAATTTCTTCCGCTATTGCTTAAGAAATGATTTATTTTTATATTTAGATTAACTAACAAAATCGTTTTTTTAATTTGCTGATGTTAAAAGATGATCGACGCTCGGATGTGATATTTATAAATTATTTCAGCATACCGATTTCCTGTTAAAAAAATATGTTTTTACGTTCGCATGGTAAAAAAAAAAAACCTTTTAAATGTTTCAATAGGAAAATATACAACCACAACAAAAATCCCCAAACATCGTTTAAAACGTTGCTCATTATAACATAGCTATGATAACTCAGATAATTAATCGTGAAAACACATCTAAACCTCACGCAAAAATGTATCTTTACTCCATTATCACATCAGGTAGGTAATTCTCCCATATAAAGTTGCGAAATAATTATATAATAATGTTGTGTTAATATGCGAAAATAGTGTTCAGCGTTGAAGACATATTGCACGACCCGAAGAGGAGTGCACTATGGCCGTGGTGCACGATCCGATTTTTTTTGGGGGGGGGAGGGGACTATGTCTTATTATTACTCTTCATGTAAGAAACTTTCATTATAATTGACATGATATTATCGAAACATAATTTTACAAAGAATAAATAGCGTCGTTGTACTATGCACTTGCATAGTACTATTGTTGGAGTCATTACTATGCTGATGGGCGGAGCTTAGAACAAAGTGACGTCATTTACATAGGCGGGGTCTAAACCGGATCACCTGAACGTTTTTAACAGTGTACAATTTACAATGTATTATACGTTTTTCTTTAACGTTGATGCTGTCGTCTGTCAAAACAATGGCCAGTTCCAGGTTTGGGAATTAAATATTTGACAGTTCATTGTTATCGTTGAAATTAAATATTTCTTGAATTTAAATGAATATGATTTTCCAATCTTTATACTATCAATACATTTCAGACAAATTTCATTTGTTTAAATCACCAAAGACATTCAGAGTAATAATAACAATAATATTGTGTTGTCCATGTTATATGCCGAAATATGCCCCAAGGTTAGAAGGCATAATGATCTCCCCTTCCGGGTCGTGCATTATGCCTTCTAACCTTGGGACATATTTCGGCATATAACATGGACAACACAATATTATTGTATAACAATCTGGACACTATTTTCGACTGGTAATTGATTAACACAATATTATTAATATTATTATACTCCCTTCTTTATAAATTGTGCAATAGTATCTCTACAAATCTTCACTGTGTCCTATTGTTTGTTTGTTTTCTTTGTATATATGGAATATGCAGAGTTAATATTGAATATCTATATTGGTTTGGTCAGCAACTGACAAAGTGTCTAATAGTCTCGTAAGCAATCTACGGTTGTGATGTCGACAATAGTTCTATAATATAAAGCCTCGTGTTCACGTTTTTTATCGACGTTTTTGTTTGGATTTTTAAAAATATTTTGAGATTGATTGCCAAACATTGCCGAACTCGCATTTCGGCAATACATTAAAAATGCTAAAAAGCGAATACAAACGCTGAAATGCTCGGTTTCGTGTACCGAATTAAAGTCGGTAGTACTCGCCGAGAAATTTATTCTGTTAGCTTTTTATTTAAGTAGAAAAAAACCAAAAGTAACTAAAATAATAACATGGCAAGTATATTTCATTGTTCTTATACATAAGAAATAGTCAAGAGCCCCCTGTCCTCAGTTCTAATGACTGTTTTATAAAAGAAACTAGTTTTTCTACTTGTCCTGGCGTTGATGGGTTTGACAGGATATTTATTTGGTCTTTTTCAGGTCTTCTTGTAATGATTTCTAACGGATTTCCAGTTGGAAATGAAAGGTGGACAAACCCGTGCGGAAGTGTTATGTCACGTGATCAACCACCTCTACCACCACAACAGGAAGTTCTAACTGGATTAATTATCAGACTAAACGAAGGAATTCAAATAGCCAGTCAGTTACAAAATAAATATGTAAGTATAGCCAACATATAACTGTACATTCACTATAAAGTGAGTGTTGTTTTAAACTATGTGAACAATGTTACACCTACATTGTATATCATGGCGAGAACAAAGTACTTCTTGCTGAAAGGACGATAACGTCTGGGCATTCTTTGTACATGACCAATACTGTGATTTTGATAGTACTAGTTCTCTGATCCTGCTATTGCATTGTTTATATCTATGTTGTTGTTCATTACCAATTATCAAGAGGGGGCGTTGTAATCCCATTAACCGGCTTAACCCCAGCACATTTGGGTGCCTGTCTCATGCCAGGACTTGCAGCAGCTAAACATAGAAATCCATCGTAATATTTACGACCCCTCATTATCTATCTACATGTACAATTTATCTTACCTACATTAAAACAATAAAGTTATACTGTATTGAAATATGAGGTTTTATTGGCATGAATCCAAGAAACATGGGGAGAATGTGAGATTCACTTTCCTGACTTGGTACAGTCGCTTCAATAAAAATGGCGGGGTTAAACTTGTTTTATGGGCCAAAATGATCCGATAGAGTTATAGTTTTATGGGTTTGTAAGAACAATATCGTGTATCAATCTCTGGAATAACTTGGGGCTTGTAGAAATATATTAGATTAAAAATCCCCACTCATTAATATTAAAGTGGAAAATTTACGACCCAATCATATACACATGTATCTGAAAGATGAAAAAGTCGATGAAATCCAGCTACGTCTGTGTATAGGAACTGATCCCATGTGACTAGACTAGTAAACCTTAAAGTTTATGCGTACTACGTCATGTGGTAAAAACACATTTATTAGATTAGATTAAACATATTTTATTGCTAAATATTATAACAATTGGATTGGACACAAATTATAACAATTTACAAGGGTCCTCTCCACATAATAAATAATTACAATAGTACATGCGTCAGCAATAGTAAAATGCAATATACAACATTATAAATAAGTTCTTTGAAAAATGAAAAAAAAGGAGACACAACAAAAAACAACATTTATTACAATATCATTATATTTTATTCAACAGGCAAACTTAATTTTAAGCTTATGTGTATTACGTCATACATATCGCAATATCATTATATTTGACTCAACAGGCAAACGTAAATTTAAGTTTATGCGTATTACGTCATACATATCGCAATATCATTATATTTGACTCAACAGGCAAACGTAAATTTAAGTTTATGCTATTACGTCATACATATCGCAATATCATTATATTTGACTCAACAGGCAAACGAAAGAGTACGTAATCCATCATATACAGCCTTGTTAAATGAAATGCACCTGGAAGGCTTTGAAATAGAAGTGATCACAGAAGATGCTATTTCATCAGCGATTCAAAATGTAAGTGGGTAATTGTAATAAATGGCTTAGGGTTAAGATTATCGTGTTTAGCGCCACTTTCAACAATAGTTCAGTTATATCGTGGAGATCAGTTTTATTGGTGGAGGAAACCGGAGAACTCGGTTAAAACCACCGACCTGCCGTATGTCACTGCCATATTTATAACATAATGGTGTATCGAGTACACCTTGTCTGAGCGGGATTCGAACTCACAACGGTATTGGTGATAGGCACTGATTGCATAGATAGTTGTAAATGCAACTACCATCCGATCACGACGGCCCCAAAATGTAAGTGGGTAAATGTCATAAATGGTTTGTTATATATAATGGCATGAATTTTTCATTGACAGGTGGGTTCTAGCTATGAGATATGTTTTCTGGGGTCAAATTTTCAATTCAAAATAATATTTGTAGAATGCAAAAAAGAAAGTATATTAATTGTGCATTTTAAATATAACAACAAATAAAAAGACAAGGAAATAAATAAATCTGATTGTGACTTCTTAATCTCCCGGCATTTTCTATCAAAAATATACAAATGTATATGAAGCTTGAAGATATCAAAAGCGTAATAAGAACTGGTGAAGGACAAACAATGAAATGAACAAAAGATGAAAAAAAAAGAAGTGGGATACAAACAATGATCCACAAAACACTACACAGAAAACTAAATTATGAGCAAAACGAACCTCACTAAAAACTGGGATGAACTCATGTGCTTCGAAAGAGTAAACAGTTTCTCCAGTTGCACCGCGGTGTTACGCATGTGAAATTTTGTTGATAAGGAATGAACGAGGAAAGGACAGGCTCCGCCTTTAACAATTAGGATCCATTAGAGTCGATTTTAAAAGTTCATTAGAGCTTGTTATATGTATGATTTATATCGACTCTAAATAAAGCTTTGAATTGAATAATTGGGTTTTTTTTCGTTTTTCTAATATATATCCGTTTTCATCTTCAGATAAGCAGATCTCTTCTTAATTCATTCAAACACATATCTATAGCCGCCATATTCATTGAACAAGTGAAATTTGACGAAAACAATTTCGAACATGGCGCTTTAATAAGTGATATCACAGTGATGGAAACAAAGCTATATACAGTCTTGTGTCATGTGCAGATGGCAATCAACCAATTAGAAATCGATATAGAAAATTACCAATCACGTGATGTTATGTCAACTGAGTTACGAACAATACAAAATAAGGCGGACAGAAGCGATCGAGATTATATAATCGTAAAAGACACTAGATTAACTTTCCAATCAGCTCTGGTGAAATACGAAGCCGTTAAAGACAGCTTGAATTCTTAGAAGATTTTGTGGTAATAAAACATTCGAGTTTTGGAACTGATAGTAGATTATATTAATCCTTGACGAGCACAAGCATATCTATACATTTTGTTATTGTTTTTATGTTATATAATAATTATAATGACTGTATAATAGTTTTGTTGTATGTTTTCAAATCTTGAAATTGGCACTTTTCAGCCTCTTTTGGTCGAGTTTATCTCAAGAATAATAAAATATAGAGGAAATCCTCTGACATACTACCAAAAGCTTTCAACACAATCCATTCAACAACAAATAAAAACCACATCAAAATTGGATGAAAAATAAAAATTCTATTTACCTTTCAAATATGCGAAAATTCATAATTTGGTTCCTTTTTTGAAATAAAATATCCCCAAAAATGTTTATGACCCATCAAACACTCATAAAGATGAACACTTCGCAAAAAAATTGGATGAAAGTTAGTTAACTCCTTTTATGTCAAAAACAGTATAAACGTTATGTATGTTTCTTAACGAATGCATTAAATAAATAATTCCCCTCAAAACAATAAATAATTTACACCATTATGTATAGACACAGCTTTTTTGACACCTATAGGCCTCTTGTTTCTTTTGTGTACTTCTGATCAACAAACAAACCACCAAAGACTTGGTAGATGGACCATTAATTGAATATTCCTAACTACTTTGGTTCCAATTGGTCCAGTGGATTCAGAGATTAAAATTGTTTTTGTTATATAATAATTATAATGACTGTATACTAGTTTTGTTGTATTGTTCTGTTAATGTTATATACATGCTTCTAAATTTAATATTAAAATGTGTGTTTTTTCAATTTGTAATTTTGTTTTAGTTGAATTATCGATCTCTATTCTTTCAATATGGGAGTAATTACTCCCAGCTCCCAGTCTCAATGAAGCAGCATAATATATGTGGGTGAATATTTATAAACGACTGCCAAATTAAAGCTAAAATATTGTTGAAAGTGGCATTAAACCAAGACGAATCCATGATGCAGATTATTGGTACCGATTAATTTTCACTCCGTATAATGCAGGGTAGATTATATTATCATGAAAGAAGATTGAAGGGGTAATCAGAATCCATAAATCGAAGGACAGACAATACAATGGCCAAACAACGAACTACAAAACATTACACAGAAAACTACAGATCTAGCAAAATGAACTCCACTAAAAGCCGGTGTGAACTCAGGTGCTCTGGAAGGGTAGGCAGTGCTGCTCCACTAGTGGCATCCATATTGTTACTGTAGATACAACCGGGTGACAAGACATGAATGAATGAAGAAATGACCGGATATTTTTTTTACGACATTCAGAACATATCCATGATCATTTGTGACACATATATTCCGTAATGCGAGTGTTTGTCAAGCTAATTAGTGATGTCACAGTCCCTAATTTGCATAATCAATCCCAATTTACATGTCAACATAAATTGTAAATTTTTAACCTTTAAATTTTAAAACGTATTTACCTCTCAATCAATTTCCAGTCTGTGAAGTGTTCAATAAGATATGTCCATTAATATTTAAAAAAATGAATTTTATATACAGATTTGAAATTCTGCATTTTTGCACCCAATTAAGACTGCTTTCATAAAAAAAAAAAGAAGATATAATATATAAAATTCATACTGTGATGAAGAGATATTTTAATTTTTTAAATATTTTTGATTTAAGGAAGAATTTTATGATTATTCTGTCCAATATGACTCTCCATAAGAAATAAATTGAAACTAGAGGCTCACCTGAGCCTGTATCGTTCACCTGATTATTCATATGCAAGTTTGCATTCAATGTTTCATGAAGTCTACAATCTAAGAACTATTATCATGTTCATTTTTATAAGATGGGCGCTCGTTCCTTTTAATCCCCCCTTTCTCTGGAACAGTAAAAGCTACAACAAATCTTTTGTAACACTTCAAACAGGAATTTTCAGAAATTCAACTGAAAATACATTATTTACTGCATACAAATACGACTTTAAATAAATAAAAAAAGTAAACATTTTGATCTTTTTTGGCTCCCTTTGACCATTTTTATCTAAAAAAAAAAAACTGATAACAGCTAAGTCCAATCATGCAGGAACTTTTATCAGGAAGCTACACACATAAACTTTATCGAACTTGGCACAGTATGAAATAACACAGCAAGTCAACAAGGGGTTCCTCCTGCACCAATTTTATTACAATTAAGTTAAACTAAAACACCATAACTGATATAGGAAATCCACTGGAATACTACCTTAAACTCTTGTCATAAGCAATTCAAAGAAAATAAGTTACAATCTGTTGAGATGATGATGTCCACTTTTACTAGACCACCGTGCTCAGTTAGATTTCAAAGTGTTTTCAAATCTTGGAAATTGGCACTTTTTAGCCTCTTTTGGGTTGAGTTTTTCTCAAGAAAAATAAAATATAGAGGAAATCCTCTGACATACTACCAAAAGCTTTCGACACAATCCATTCAACAACAAATAAAAACCACATCAAAATTGGATGAAAAATTAAAATTCTATTTACCTTTGAAATATGCGAAAATTCATAATTTGGTTCCTTTTTTAAATAAAATATAAAAAAAAATGTTTATGACCCATCAAAAACTCATAAAGATAAACACTTCGCAAAAAAATTGGATGAAAGTTAGTTAACTCCTTTTATGTCAAAAACAGTATAAACGTTATGTATGTTTCTTAACGAATGCATTAAATAAATAATTCCCTTCAAAACAATAAATAATTTACACCAATATGTATAGACACAGCTTTTTTGACACCTATAGGCCTCTTGTTTCTTTTGTGTACTTCTGATCAACAAACAAACCACCAAAGACTTGGTAGATGGACCATTAATTGAATATTCCTAGCTACTTTGGTTCCAATTGGTCCAGTGGATTCAGAGATTAAAATCTAAATGCTTACGGACGACACTGACAAAGATGGATGCCAAGTGATGGCAAAACCTCACATGACCCTTTGAGATGATAATGATGTTGACTTTGTACTAGACCATCATGGTTAATTGAATATGTATAGTGCTAGAACTGTAACAAGAGTCTATGGGTAAAACATGTTGCTCCACTCGAACACATTATCCTGATTCCGAGCAAACCAGTCTTTGATCTTACTCTTAGAAGCTGGGGGCTTAGTAAAGAAGCAACAAATACAAATTTTATAGTCTTTGGTTTGACCCGCCAAGGGCTCAAACTCATGATATATTGCCATGGAGATGAGCACGCTAACCATTACATCATCGATGCTGTTACTAACTGTCGGAATGTTATATTAACCTGACACGAGGAGTATATAATCAAGGACGACAGCCAATAGAAATAATGTAAGACAAGACCTTATTAAATAATGTTATATTAACCTGACATGAGGAGTACATAACCAAGGACGACAGCCAATAGAAATAATGTAAGACAAGATCTTATTAAATACTGTTATATTAACCTGACATGAGGAGTACATAACCAAGGACGACAGCCAATAGAAATAATGTAAGACAAGATCTTATTAAATAATGTTATATTAACCTGACATGAGGAGTACATAACCCAGGATGACAGCCAATAGAAATAATGTAAGACAAGATCTTATTAAATAATGTTATATTAACCTGATATGAGGAATACATAACCAAGGACAACAGCCAATAGAAATAATGTAAGACAAGACCTTATTAAATAATGTTATATTAACCTGACATGAGGAGTACATAACCCAGGACGACAGCCAATAGAAATAATGTAAGACAAGACCTTATTAAATAATGTTATATTAACCTGACATGAGGAGTACATAACCCAGGACGACAGCCAATAGAAATAATGTAAGACAAGACCTTATTAAATAATGTTATATTAACCCGACATGAGGAGTACATAACCAAGGATGACAGCCAATAGAAATAATGTAAGACAAGATCTTATTAAATAATGTTATATTAACCCGACATGAGGAGTACATAACCAAGGATGACAGCCAATAGAAATAATGTAAGACAAGACCTTATTAAATAATGTTATATTAACCTGACATGAGGAGTATATAATCATGGACGACAGCCAATAGAAATAATGTAAGACAAGACCTTATTAAATAATGTTATATTAACCTGACATGAGGAGTACATAACCAAGGACAACAGCCAATAGAAATAATGTAAGACAAGACCTTATTAAATAATGTTATATTAACCTGACATGAGGAATACATAACCAAGGACAACAGCCAATAGAAATAATGTAAGACAAGATCTTATTAAATACTGTTATATTAACCTGACATGAGGAGTACATAACCAAGGACAACAGCCAATAGAAATAATGTAAGACAAGATCTTATTAAATACTGTTATATTAACCTGACATGAGGAATACATAACCAAGGACAACAGCCAATAGAAATAATGTAAGACAAGACCTTATTAAATAATGTTATATTAACCTGACATGAGGAGTACATAACCAAGGACGACAGCCAATAGAAATAATGTAAGACAAGATCTTATTAAATAATGTTATATTAACCTGACATGAGGAATACATAACCAAAGACAACAGCCAATAGAAATAATGTAAGACAAGATCTTATTAAATAATGTTATATTAACTTGACATGAGGAGTACATAACCAAGGACGACAGCCAATAGAAATAATGTAAGACAAGATCTTATTAAATACTGTTATATTAACCTGACATGAGGAGTACATAACCAAGGATGACAGCCAATAGAAATAATGTAAGACAAGATCTTATTAAATAATGTTATATTAACCTGACATGAGGAGTACATAACCAAGGATGACAGCCAATAGAAATAATGTAAGACAAGATCTTATTAAATAATGTTATATTAACCTGACATGAGGAGTACATAACAAAGGACGACAGCCAATAGAAATAATGTAAGACAAGATCTTATTAAATAATGTTATATTAACCTGATATGAGGAATACATAACCAAAGACAACAGCCAATAGAAATAATGTAAGACAAGATCTTATTAAATAATGTTATATTAACCTGATATGAGGAATACATAACAAAGGACGACAGCCAATAGAAATAATGTAAGACAAGATCTTATTAAATAATGTTATATTAACCTGACATGAGGAGTACATAACCAAGGATGACAGCCAATAGAAATAATGTAAGACAAGATCTTATTAAATAATGTTATATTAACCTGACATGAGGAGTACATAACAAAGGACGACAGCCAATAGAAATAATGTAAGACAAGATCTTATTAAATAATGTTATATTAACCTGATATGAGGAATACATAACCAAAGACAACAGCCAATAGAAATAATGTAAGACAAGATCTTATTAAATAATGTTATATTAACCTGACATGAGGAGTACATAACCAAGGATGACAGCCAATAGAAATAATGTAAGACAAGATCTTATTAAATAATGTTATATTAACCTGACATGTCAATAACAATAACAAAAAACACAATAATACAAACTTAAATAAAATAACAATAGCATACAACAATGGATCATTTCTAGATCATTTTGATTTGTAGTCACTTCTTACTGAAGATAAATCTTTCAATACATTTTTTTTTCTCCAATGTTAAGATAATAAAAAATCCTGGAATCTTACACTATGTACGTAATATACAATTAAATAATATTGAAAACATCTGATCATTGTCGCATTGGGGGGGTTAGGGTTATGGTATTTAACGCCACTTTCAACAATATTTCAGTTATATCGTGGTGGTCAATTTCATTGGTGGAGAAAACCGAAATACCCGGAGAAAACCACTGACCTGCCCAAAGTCACTGAAAACTTGATCACATATTTGTGATAATGTTGTATTGAGTTCACCTCTTTAGAGATTGTACTGATTGTATATACAATTATTAAAAGTCAACTAAGTCAAACTTAAAACCGTCATAAACATTATATACATTTTTTCGCAATCAAGGGACATAACTCACAAAATCCAAATTTTTGTGTAAGGATCAGAAGCTATTTTGAGGAAGTCAATTCAATTAAAAATATACCCAAATAAAACCCAGTCAATGTTACTCAATGTCTTATATATACAGGGTCGGATTACGACCTTTTGAGGCTCATATAACTATACGAAGCCACTCTCTAACTCGCCCGCACCCGTCTTGGATATTTTTTACTCCTGATATATTTTAGTGACATTTACATGGTTTGAAGTAAACTTACAGCAAATTCTTAAAATAAATTAGAATAGTACAAGCTTGAGGGGCCCTAGGCTGCAGCTTATACTAGCCTATAGGATAATCCGGCCCTGTATATATACATGTATATCAAGGCAACAATATAGAAATATCAGAGTTAAATGACCTGACAACAAATACAGTCAAACCTGTATTAAGAAGTCACTTTTGGAAGAAAGAAAAAGTGGTCTTATAGCTTAGGTGACTGACAACAATAAACCTTTGGCAGAAAAAGTTCTCTTAAAAGAGGTTAAATTAATATGAAATTTTCTATGACAGGACAAGCAAGGGGTGAACTTTTAACACAGGTGACTGCTTAACAGAGTTGACCACATAGGTAGGTTTCTCTGTAATAGGAATGGCATGTGTATGTATGCTAACATGCGTAAGTAGGCTAACATTGGTATTTTTTGTTATACTATACAATTTTTCTTATGAAGTGTTCTCCACCTGTTTCTTAAATCTTCACTTGTCCTCTCTTTAGAAAATCTGAATGTTCCCAACATTGTCTTCCAGTTATACCCATGTAGTTTTATACCACGAAACAATCTTCTATCTTCACACATTGAAAATGGCTTACATCTCTGTTTTTGTTTTGAACTGGCATTTCTAGATTTATTCTGGAAAATGATAAAATAAATGTTAGAGAATACCGAAGGGGCAATAAAAATGAGGACAATCCAGAGAAACTGGCAACATAGGGTACACAAGACGAAGAAGAACAAAACAAAAACACAACACAATATGTGTTGGACACCACTATACCGTAAATAAGACATGAGCTTTCCTACAAACAACTGGAGGTAAAGACGAACAGAGCATTGTTTTTAACTTGTCAAATATTAAGATTCTGTAAATATGACCTTTGAACCTTGTTTAATGTTGTATCGAGTGAGCGAGTGATTAAGTTATTGTTGCTTAACGCCAAATGAGCAATTTTTATGGCAAGAACAAGTTAAATTGGACGAGATGATCATGATGTCCACCTTGTAATAGACCAACACACTTAGTTTGATCTTTATATTGCTAGCTCACTGAAATGTGTTGCTCCACACTGACCCATTATCCTGATTCTGAGCGAACTGTTCCGTGCTCTTTCTCCTTAAAGATGTGTATTTTAGTGGAGAAGCAACAGATACCAATTCTGTAGTCTTTGGCTCGACTTGACCAGTGCTCAAACCCACGATCTACAGCACTTGAGGAGAGCATACTAACCCTTACACAGAAGTAAAAATTTGATGAGTTTGAAGTAGCTTGTGCTTAATTTATTCTAGATAATTCAAATACTTAAGAGTATAACTACTCTCTGCATACCAAATATCGAGAGAAAAAATAAATGACAAACAGAACAACTCAGTAAATTCATGAATGTACATTAACACATGAGTGAATTATCATCGTTGTTCAGTTACAAGTTATTATCCCCTCGCAAACGAAGTGATATAGTAACGCTACCGTCCGTCCTTGGTGAGGGTGTTTAACACTACTTTCAACAATATTTCAGTTATATCGCAGCAGTCAGTTTTATTGGTGGAGGAAACCGGAGTACCCACAAAAAACCAGACCAAGTCACAGACAAACTTTATCACATAATGTTGTATCGAGTACACCTCACCACTGACAAACTTTATCACATAATGTTGTATCGAGTACACCTCACCTGAGTGGCATTTATGTAATAATTCAAAGTACATAACGTCATCGTTCTGTCATACCTCGACATGACATGGCTTGTGACTTGTTTAAACAATTTTCAATTTATCCATCTTTGGACCTTGTCAAAATGAGGCTGGAAAGTAGCAGTATACAGTGGAACTTGTGCAATCTGACACCTGCGATATCTACATCCTGTGACATCTGCCCAAAATATATGGTCCCAATGTATTTCTGTTAACTAAAATAAATCCTGAGTATTCTGACATGTACAATCAGACACATTTTCCTGGTCCCTTGGTATGTCGGATTAGACAGGTTCTGACATCATGTACAATCAGACACATTTTCCTGGTCCCTTGGTGTGTCAGATTAGACAGGTTCTGACATCATGTACAATCAGACACATTTTCCTGGTCCCTTGGTGTGTCAGATTAGACAGGTTCTGACATCATGTACAATCAGAAACATTTCCCTGGTCCCTTGGTGTGTCAGATTAGACAGGTTCTGACATCATGTACAATCAGACACATTTTCCTGGTCCCTTGGTGTGTCGGATTAGACAGGTTCTGACATCATGTACAATCTGACACATTTCCCTGGTCCCTTGGTGTGTCAGATTAGACAGGTTCTGACATCATGTACAATCAGACACATTTTCTTGGTCCCTTGGTGTCAGATTAGACAGGTTCTGACATCATGTACAATCAGACACATTTTCCTGGTCCCTTGGTGTGTCAGATTAGACAGGTTCTGACATCATGTACAATCAGACACATTTTCCTGGTCCCTTGGTGTGTCAGATTAGACAGGTTCTGACATCATGAACAATCAGACACATTTTCCTGGTCCCTTGGTGTGTCAGATTAGACAGGTTCTGACATCATGTACAATCAGACACATTTTCCTGGTCTCTTGGTGTGTCCGATTACAGGTTCTGACATCATGTACAATCAGACACATTTTCCTGGTCCGTTGGTGTGTCGGATTAGACAGGTTCTGACATCATGTACAATCAGACACATTTCCCTGGTCCCTTGGTGTGTCAGATTAGACAGGTTCTGACATCATGTACAATCAGACACATTTTCCTGGTCCCTTGGTGTGTCAGATTAGACAGGTTCTGACATCATGTACAATCTGACACATTTCCCTGGTTCCTTGGTGTGTCAGATTAGACAGGTTCTGACATCATGTACAATCTGACACATTTTCCTGGTCCCTTGGTGTCAGATTAGACAGGTTCTGACATCATGTACAATCTGACACATTTTCCTGGTCCCTTGGTGTGTCAGATTAGACAGGTTCTGACATCATGTACAATCAGACACATTTTCCTGGTCCCTTGGTGTGTCGGATTAGACAGGTTCTGACATCATGTACAATCAGACACATTTCCCTGGTCCCTTGGTGTGTCGGATTAGACAGGTTCTGACATCATGTACAATCAGACACATTTTCCTGGTCCCTTGGTGTGTCCGATTAGACAGGTTCTGACATCATGTACAATCTGACACATTTCCCTGGTCCCTTGGTGTGTCAGATTAGACAGGTTCTGACATCATGTACAATCTGACACATTTCCCTGGTCCCTTGGTGTGTCAGATTAGACAGGTTCTGACATCATGTACAATCAGACACATTTCCCTGGTCCCTTGGTGTGTCAGATTAGACAGGTTCTGACATCATGTACAATCAGACACATTTCCCTGGTCCCTTGGTGTGTCAGATTAGACAGGTTCTGACATCATGTACAATCTGACACATTTCCCTGGTCCCTTGGTGTGTCAGATTAGACAGGTTCTGACATCATGTACAATCTGACACATTTCCCTGGTCCCTTGGTGTGTCAGATTAGACAGGTTCTGACATCATGTACAATCTGACACATTTCCCTGGTCCCTTGGTGTGTCAGATTAGACAGGTTCTGACATCATGTACAATCAGACACATTTCCCTGGTCCCTTGGTGTGTCGGATTAGACAGGTTCTGACATCATGTACAATCAGACACATTTCCCTGGTCCCTTGGTGTGTCGGATTAGACAGGTTCTGACATCATGTACAATCAGACACATTTCCCTGGTCCCTTGGTGTGTCAGATTAGACAGGTTCTGACATCATGTACAATCTGACACATTTCCCTGGTCCCTTGGTGTGTCCGATTAGACAGGTTCTGACATCATGTACAATCAGACACATTTCCCTGGTCCCTTGGTGTGTCAGATTAGACAGGTTCTGACATCATGTACAATCAGACACATTTCCCTGGTCCCTTGGTGTGTCGGATTAGACAGATTCTGACATCATGTACAATCTGACACATTTCCCTGGTCCTTTGGTGTGTCGGATTAGACAGGTTCTGACATCATGTACAATCAGATACATTTCCCTGGTCCCTTGGTGTGTCAGATTAGACAGGCTCTGACATCATGTACAATCAGACACATTTTCCTGGTCCCTTGGTGTGTCAGATTAGACAGGTTCTGACATCATGTACAATCAGACACATTTTCCTGGTCCCTTGGTGTGTCAGATTAGACAGGTTCTGACATCATGTACAATCAGACACATTTCCCTGGTCCCTTGGTGTGTCAGATTAGACAGGTTCTGACATCATGTACAATCAGACACATTTTCCTGGTCCCTTGGTGTGTCAGATTAGACAGGTTCTGACATCATGTACAATCAGACACATTTTCCTAGTCCCTTGGTGTGTCGGATTAGACAGGTTCTGACATCATGTACAATCAGAAACATTTCCCTGGTCCCTTGGTGTGTCAGATTAGACAGGTTCTGACATCATGTACAATCAGACACATTTCCCTGGTCCCTTGGTGTGTCAGATTAGACAGGTTCTGACATCATGTACAATCAGACACATTTCCCTGGTCCCTTGGTGTGTCGGATTAGACAGGTTCTGACATCATGTACAATCAGACACATTTTCCTAGTCCCTTGGTGTGTCAGATTAGACAGGGTCTGACATCATGTACAATCTGACACATTTTCCTGGTCCCTTGGTGTGTCAGATTAGACAGGTTCTGACATCCTGTACAATCTGACACATTTCCCTGGTCCCTTGGTGTGTCAGATTAGACCGGTTCTGACATCATGTACAATCAGACACATTTCCTGGTCCCTTGGTGTGTCAGATTAGACAGGTTCTGACATCATGTACAATCTGACACATTTCCCTGGTCCCTTGGTGTGTCAGATTAGACAGGTTCTGACATCATGTACAATCTGACACATTTCCCTGGTCCCTTGGTGTGTCAGATTAGACAGGTTCTGACATCATGTACAATCTGACACATTTCCCTGGTCCCTTGGTGTGTCAGATTAGACAGGTTCTGACATCATGTACAATCAGACACATTTCCCTGGTCCCTTGGTGTGTCGGATTAGACAGGTTCTGACATCATGTACAATCAGACACATTTCCCTGGTCCCTTGGTGTGTCGGATTAGACAGGTTCTGACATCATGTACAATCAGACACATTTCCCTGGTCCCTTGGTGTGTCAGATTAGACAGGTTCTGACATCATGTACAATCTGACACATTTCCCTGGTCCCTTGGTGTGTCCGATTAGACAGGTTCTGACATCATGTACAATCAGACACATTTCCCTGGTCCCTTGGTGTGTCAGATTAGACAGGTTCTGACATCATGTACAATCAGACACATTTCCCTGGTCCCTTGGTGTGTCGGATTAGACAGATTCTGACATCATGTACAATCTGACACATTTCCCTGGTCCTTTGGTGTGTCGGATTAGACAGGTTCTGACATCATGTACAATCAGATACATTTCCCTGGTCCCTTGGTGTGTCAGATTAGACAGGCTCTGACATCATGTACAATCAGACACATTTTCCTGGTCCCTTGGTGTGTCAGATTAGACAGGTTCTGACATCATGTACAATCAGACACATTTTCCTGGTCCCTTGGTGTGTCAGATTAGACAGGTTCTGACATCATGTACAATCAGACACATTTCCCTGGTCCCTTGGTGTGTCAGATTAGACAGGTTCTGACATCATGTACAATCAGACACATTTTCCTGGTCCCTTGGTGTGTCAGATTAGACAGGTTCTGACATCATGTACAATCAGACACATTTTCCTAGTCCCTTGGTGTGTCGGATTAGACAGGTTCTGACATCATGTACAATCAGAAACATTTCCCTGGTCCCTTGGTGTGTCAGATTAGACAGGTTCTGACATCATGTACAATCAGACACATTTCCCTGGTCCCTTGGTGTGTCAGATTAGACAGGTTCTGACATCATGTACAATCAGACACATTTCCCTGGTCCCTTGGTGTGTCGGATTAGACAGGTTCTGACATCATGTACAATCAGATACATTTTCCTAGTCCCTTGGTGTGTCAGATTAGACAGGGTCTGACATCATGTACAATCTGACACATTTTCCTGGTCCCTTGGTGTGTCAGATTAGACAGGTTCTGACATCCTGTACAATCTGACACATTTCCCTGGTCCCTTGGTGTGTCAGATTAGACCGGTTCTGACATCATGTACAATCAGACACATTTCCTGGTCCCTTGGTGTGTCAGATTAGACAGGTTCTATTGTATAATAATTTCCTATTGAATCGACAAAGACTCTAACCAAATGCATGCTGATATAAATTTGTCATAAGCTTTCTAAATCCAAATTCTGCACAAATTTATATGTATTTCAAATCTGTACCTAATACAATATTTGACCACTAAGACAGGCTCGGACTGTGTCAACACAAATATAGACATTGTTGAGACAGTTTCAGACTTTGCTAAGTTAGTTCAGATATTGTTTAGACAGTTCATACTCTGTTAAGACAAGTTCAGATATTGTTTAGACAGTTCATACTCTGTTAAGACAAGTTCAGACATTATTAAGACAGTTCATACTCTGTTGAGACAAGTTCAGACATTATTAAGACAGTTCATACTCTGTTAAGACAAGTTCAGACATTATTAAGACAGTTCATACTCTGTTAAGACAAGTTCAGACATTATTAAGACAGTTCATACTCTGTTAAGACAAGTTCAGACATTATTAAGACAGTTCATACTCTGTTAAGACAAGTTCAGACATTATTAAGACAGTTCATACTCTGTTGAGACAAGTTCAGACATTATTAAGACAGTTCATACTCTGTTAAGACAAGTTCAGACATTATTAAGACAGTTCATACTCTGTTGAGACAAGTTCAGACATTATTAAGACAGTTCATACTCTGTTAAGACAAGTTCCGACATTATTAAGACAGTTCATACTCTGTTAAGACAAGTTCCGACATTATTAAGACAGTTCATACTCTGTTAAGACAAGTTCAGACATTATTAAGACAGTTCATACTCTGTTAAGACAAGTTCAGACATTATTAAGACAGTTCATACTCTGTTGAGACAAGTTCAGACATTATTAAGACAGTTCATACTCTGTTAAGACAAGTTCAGACATTATTAAGACAGTTCATACTCTGTTAAGACAAGTTCAGACATTATTAAGACAGTTCATACTCTGTTATGACAAGTTCAGACATTATTAAGACAGTTCATACTCTGTTAAGACAAGTTCAGACATTATTAAGACAGTTCATACTCTGTTGAGACAAGTTCAGACATTATTAAGACAGTTCATACTCTGTTGAGACAAGTTCAGATATCGTAGAGACACAAGTTCAGAACAAAACTAGCCAATCAAGACAAAAGTTGAGTTGATAAATTTAAGAATGTTGAGTATGGTACTTTTTCAGACCCATTCAGTACACAAACTGGTCTTTTCAGACTTGCTAGACTTTGTACTGACTGGTTAATAATATATTAACATTGACTATGACCATGTTATAGAAAACCCAAAAGGACAGAAATGGTCAGGAAGCAAAAAAATATATGATGATGATGTATTAAGAAACTTGATACATGAATGATTATCATTTTAACTAGAGGTAAAATGTACTGTGAGCAAAGCTTACAAAATAATACCCTACTCCCATTGTATTCACTTTAATATACAAAACCTCAAGAACTGAGAATTACTGTTGTTTTAATGAACTCCTCTTTATTTGTTCTCTGAAACCATATCAATGATGATAATAACTTATTTAACTTCAATATTTAATAAATATTAAAATATGAAGTCACTGGGTTTGAAGATAAAAAAGTTTTGCCCCAGTCAAAGTTATGTGATAAAAAAATCTATTATTTGAGTTTGTGCAGAGAAAAGAGTAGTTTTCAAGGAACATGTCAGTAATTTTCAGTAAGATAAATAGTAGCTGAAAGAAACCCTCCAGAGAGTTTGGGGGTATGCCCCACAAGATAAATTATCCAAGCTACGAGTGTTTATAATTGATCACCTAAAAATGACTACAACAAAGTCCTTATAAGGAAATTCATCATCTCATTATAGCGATTCCCCTAGAATTATTGTAGTTGAGTGAGTGAATGGTTTTTGCTTAACGCCGACTCAGTAATTTTTCAGCTAAATCATGGTGAGAACAGGTCAATTCTTAATGAGATGATGATGCTTTGTAATAGACCATGCTTTAGTTAAATTTTTATAGTGCTAGCTCACTGAAATAAGTCCGCAGATAGAAATATCACTCCACTCGGACACATTATCCTGATTCTGTGTCAACCAGTATTTGATCTTTCTCCTTAATGCTGCATGCTTAGCGGAGAAGCAAAAAATACCAATTTTATAGTTTTTGGTTTGATCCAATTAGGGCTCGAACCCACGATCTACCACACTCTAAGCGAGTATGCTAACCATTACACCACTGAAGTGGTTATATTGTAGTTGTTGCCAATCTTTATCTTTCCTGTAGACATACCTAGACCAAAAAAAAATATGTGTTTCCAATCGACCCTAAAATTTTACCGCCGACCATAACATTTTTTTATGCCAAAAAAAAAAAAAAAAAAAAAAAAAAAAAAATAGATCGACAAAATCCGGAAATTCATCTCCGTTTCCGACTTCAACAATTTTCTTTATTTCCTTGTACATTTGATCGATGTAGAATCAAAAACATTGTACTGCATGTCAAATAATTAATAAGCTGTAGTAAGAAAGAAACAAACAAGCTTGTGTGATTTTAGAGGAAGGAGCATACTTGTAGGTTTAAAAAAAAACAACCTGTATTCCTGTGTTTATCCTACCTGTATTCCTGTGTTTATCCTGTAGACATACCTACCTGCATTCCTCTGTGTTTATCCTTTAAATCTACAGCTGTTCTTGTTGTATGAAACTTGAAGTTTTGTAGAATTAAACTCCAACTCTTCCCAAACATCTCTACTCCATGTAGTAAATTCTGTGTTTCCTCTTCAGAAAAAGAAACCCTTTTTCTTCGCATTGGTGTCGGTAATTGTTCCATTTGTGAAGCAGTAATATTTTCATTTCCTGGAGTATATGGTGGAGAGATCTAAAAATGTTAACATAATAATGCCATTTTAATATCTGATGTTATCCCATTGGATAAAGAAGAGAATCAATCAGAATGATTGGTGCTTAGTGCCACTTCAGGGGTTAACATTTTTTTCAGACGTTTACTAGTCCAGGACCAGGAATCTACTGGTTCTGAATATCGGAATGGAGGAGATAAAATTTGTTGAACACAAAATTAACTTACCCCTGTAGTAGTAACTGAGTGACATATTATTCAAAATGACTATTTTAGGTTGGCAATTTAATACCTGATCAGATGCTGCTGTAAACTTAATTTTATAAAACCTGTTTTTTCATTTTGTCTTGGGTTATCAGTCATTTTGTCTTGGGTTATCAAACAGTCAATTTTCGTATATTGGTTGTACCTTTAAATAAAGCACTGTTTTTTTTGTTGTTGCAAATTCTGGATATATTCTACAGTATTTGCTTCATAATTCTCATTAGCATGATTGCTGGTAATCTTATTGAGATTAGACTTCCAAAGATACAGTCTATACAGAGCAGAAAATGTCTTCAGAAGTTTAATTTCAAAGAGATTATATCGCCGGGGTTATCAACCTACCACTTGCCTCAACCCAAAGAATTTTTTCCTTTCACGATGTCTGAAATGTTCTCTTCCGTTTAAGCCTATTGTATCTTTGACCTTCTGTTAGTTGTGGTGTTTTTTCATTATGTTATTTATTGCTGTCAGTGTCACGAGCCACTCCGTTAACCTTAAAAAAAACTGGTCAATGACTCGGGCCATTTTTATGTTTGAACTGTTCCACTAATACACTTAAGTATTATCGAAAGAATTACCGTTTCCGTAAAGCGCACAACTGATCTTAAGAAGCTATTTTGCTACAACCATCCCGGACCTCAAACCAGCAGATTTTTTTAACCCCCTGCACTTTCTACAATATTTCAGTATTGAGTATATTGTAGCAGTCAGTTTTATCGGTAAAGGAAACTGGAGTACACGTAGAAAACCACTGACCTGCAGAAAGTATCACTGATCAATTTTATGACACTTATTCATGGACTGGAAACAAACTAAAAACACTTGGTGGTGTAAGAAAAGAAAGTTTAAACAGTGAACAATTCTATCAATAGTAATAAAATGAACAAACACCGTAACTCACTAAACACATAAAAAGTCCATGACATTTGATATAGGTTCTGGCTTGGGACAGGTACAGAAATGTGGTGGGGTTAAACTGAGATCTTAACCATCCCTTATTGATAACTTGATCTCCAACGGCAATAAACATATAAACAAACAATAAAAATCTGCATATTGTGTATAGGTATAGTAAATCCAATGACCAATAAAATGTGGACAAAGCCACCTCAACATTTTACCCTTGAAATGATTTGAAATTCACAACCAAATAGATGATCTGCAACTACAATTAGTGCAAAATACTTTTGATAAAAACTAATTTCCCCTGTAAATTTAAACAATATATATACCTCCTCATGTTCTGAATCTGTGCTCATTTCATAGACACTTAATCCTCTTTCCTCCTTAGCATCTTCAGATAAATATGGCAGAAATGTCCTTCTTTTCTTTGTGCATGATTTCCTAGGTATACTTTTTATGAACTGTCTCTCGACTTCTCTAATTGTTCTATGATATTGACAAGTAAATGGGTGTGTCTCTAGTACAATGTTAAACGTTCGACTGTTAAGCTTCAGGCCAGGAATAGAAGGAATGCAACCTAAAATGATAAAAGAAACAAGAGAATGTTGTAACTACAGCATGTCTAGCACACCTCCCCCCACTAAAGACAGCATGCCTAGCACACCTCCCCCACTAACTACAGCATGCCTAGCACACCTCCCCTCACTAACTACAGCATGCCTAGCACAACTCCCTCACTAACGACAGCATGCCTAGCACACCTCCCCCACTAACTACAGCATGCCTAGCACACCTCCCCCCACTAACGACAGCATGCCTAGCACACCTCCCCCACTAACGACAACATACCTAGCACACCTCCCCCACTAACGACAGCATGCCTAGTACACACCCCCCACTAACGATAGCATGCCTAGCACACCTCCCCCACTAACTACAGCATGCCTAGCACACCTCCCCCACTAACTACAGCATGTCTAGCACACCCCCCCTCACTAACTACAGCATGTCTAGCACACCTCCTCCCACTAACGACAGCATGCCTAGCACACCTCCCCCACTAACTACAGCATGCCTAGCACACCTCCCCTCACTAACTACAGCATGCCTAGCACAACTCCCCCACGAACGACAGCATGCCTAGCACCCCCCCACTAACGACAGAATGCCTAGCACACCTCCCCTCACTAACTACAGCATGCCCAGCACACCTCCCCCACTAACGACAGCATGCCCAGCACAACTCCCCCACTAACTACAGCATGTCTAGCACACCTCCCCCACTAACTACAGCATGCCTAGCACACCTTCCCTCACTAACTACAGCATGCCTAGCACAACTCCCCCACTAACAACAGCATGCCTAGCACACCTCCCCCACTAACTACAGCATGCCCAGCACAACTCCCCCCACTAACGACAGCATGCCTAGCACACCTCCCCCACTAACGACAACATACCTAGCACACCTCCCCAACTAACGACAGCATGCCTAGCACACCCCCCCACTAACGATAGCATGCCTAACACACCTCCCACTAACGACAGGATGCCTAGCACACCTCCCCCCACTAACTACAGCATGTCTAGCACACCTCCCCCACTAACGACAACATGCCTAGCACACCTCCCCTCACTAATTACAGCATGTCTAGCACACCTCCCCCACTATGGACAGCATGTCTAGCACACCTCCCCCACTAACGACAGCATGCCTAGCACACTTCCCCCCACCAACGACAGCATGCCTAGCACACCTCCCCCCACTAACGACAGCATGCCTAGCACACCTCCCCTCACTAACGACAGTATGCCTAGAACACCTCCCCACTAACGACAGCATGTCTAGCACACCTCCCCCCACTAACAGCATGCCTAGCACACCTCCCCCACTAATGACAGCATGCCTAGCACACCCCCCCCCCCCCCCACTAACGACAGCATGCCTAGCACATGTACACCTCCCTTCACTAACTACAGCATGCCTAGCACCCCCCTCCCCCCCACTAATGATAGCATGCCTAACACACCTCCTCCCTCTAACGACAGCTTGCCTAGCACACCTCCCCCCACTAACTACAGCATGTCTAGCACACCTCCCCCACTAACGACAGCATGCCTAGCACACCTCCCCTCACTAACGACAGCATGCCTAGAACACCTCCCCCACTAACGACAGCATGTCTAGCACACCTCCCCCCACTAACAGCATGCCTAGCACACCTCCCCCACTAATGACAGCATGCCTAGCACACACCCCCCACTAACGACAGCATGCCTAGCACACCTCCCCCACTAACTACAGCATGCCTAGCACATGTACACCTCCCCTCACTAACTACAGCATGCCTAGCACACCTCCCCCACTAACTACAGCATGCCTAGCACACCTCCCCCAATTAACGACAGCATGCCTAGCACACCTACCCTCACTAACTACAGCATGCCTAGCACACCTCCCCTCACTAACGACAGCATGCCTAGCAAGCACACCTCCCCCACTAACGACAGCATGCCTAGCACACCTCCCCCACTAACTACAGCATGCCTAGCACACCTCCCCCACTAACTACAGCATGCCTAGTACACCTCCCCTCACTAACTACAGCATGCCTAGCACACCTCCTCCACTAACGACAGCATGCCTAGCACACCTCCCACTAACGACAGCATGCCTAGCACACCTTCCCCCACTAACGACAGCATGCCTAGCACACCTCCCTTCACTAACTACAGCATGCCTAGCACACCTCCCCTCACTAACGACAGCATGCCTAGCACACCTCTCCACTAATGACAGCATGCCTAGCAACCTCCCCCACTAACGACAGCATGTCTAGCACACCTCCCCCACTAACGACAGCATGTCTAGCACACCTCCCCTCACTAACGACAGCATGCCTAGCACACCTCCCTTCACTAACTACAGCATGCCTAGCACACCTCCCCTCACTAACGACAGCATGCCTAGCACATCTCCCACTAACGACAGCATGTCTAGCACACCTCCCCTCACTAACGACAGCATGCCTAGCACACCTCCCTTCACTAACTACAGCATGCCTAGCACACCTCCCCTCACTAACGACAGCATGCCTAGCACATCTCCCACTAACGACAGCATGTCTAGCACACCTCCCCTCACTAACGACAGCATGCCTAGCACACCTCCCTTCACTAACTACAGCATGCCTAGTACACCTCCCCTCACTAATGACAGCATGCCTAGCACACCTCCCCACTAATGACAGCATGCCTAACACACCTCTCCCACTAACGACAGCATGTCTAGCACACCTCCCCCAATAAAAACAGCATGTCTAGTACACCTCCCCTCACTAACAACAGCATGTCTAGCACACCTCCCCCTCTAACGACAACATGCCTAGCACACCTCCCCTCACTAACTACAGCATGCCTAGCACACCTCCCCCACTAACGACAGCATGCCTAGCACACCTCCCCACTAACGACAGCATGCCTAGCACACCTCCCCTCACTAACGACAGCATGCCTAGCACACCTCCCTCACTAACTACAGCATGCCTAGCACACTTCCTCTCACTAATGACAGCATGCCTAGCACACCTCCCCTCACTAACGACAGCATGCCTAGCACACCTCCCCCCACTAACTACAGCATGCCTAGCACACCTCCCGTCACTAACTACAGCATGTCTAGCACACCTCCCCTCACTAACGACAGCATGCCTAGCACACCTCTTTTAGGTAAGTTTATAAAGACTACAATACTGTCTGTAAGAAACGATTATTCAGTCCCAAATCTATATCGTAATACGGTTGTTTCGAATCATTTCCATTCC
Organism: Bathymodiolus septemdierum; assembly: GCA_963383655.1. Lineage (NCBI taxonomy): Eukaryota > Metazoa > Mollusca > Bivalvia > Mytilida > Modiolidae > Bathymodiolus > Bathymodiolus septemdierum. Next base: position 51,007,891 of record OY726531.1, read on the forward strand.
GTCAAAAACTTTTTATTTTCGTCTGCCAAACCACGTGATGTTGATGGAATGTTAGGCACTGGACTTCCGGTGTCAATGTACACAACGAAAACTCCAATCAATAAGTGCCGTTTTTACATTACTCAACTTTAAGAATTTTTTACATTTTCTGTATATATTGTAATATATAGTCATGATCATTAAACAACTCAATTAAATGTTTTTCTGTATACATATTTTTATCTAAAAAGATAAGGCAGATATGGCCAACAATTCGCATCACGTTCCAAATATTATACATCAATGTCAGTTTCCGGTTTACCTACATTTTTAATTTCAGCTAAGAATATGAATCTGTTGTCATCTTCAATATATAAGCATCTCAAAACATATTTAATTAAACACAAACAATCTTTGATACTTGGGGAGTGTGGAAGTCAACTTATTTCTGTGCTCAGTAATATATTTCAGTTTTAATGTTCCACGTTTTGCAGGTGCTCGTTCCTACTAAAAGGATGTTTACATTTACGTATAGGAGTTTCGATTACAAATAGGAACGTGTCAGTCTGACAGAATAAATAAACAAATTTCAAGTCTCTGTCTGACATTTTAATAAAACTTAAAACGGAAATTATTGCCATTGGCAGTGGAAACTGGGAGTGAATAAATTTCAATCATCAACTGGACGACCACAAAGTAATATTTTCGTGACGGACATTGGGACAGACACGGTTCATTAATTAATCGGACAGACCGTTATTCTGCCGGTCCGACGATTTTCGACAACTCTGATTACGGGTTTTAACAGTAGCAGTTCTTATGATTGGACAATTAAAAAATAAGGAGCCAATAGAATTGGGCGATCTATAAATCATATCATCTCACTTAAAATATGCAAGGAATGCTCTGATTGGATAATATAACCGAAATTAACTAATCAGAACAACTCTATTATACGTACTTTGAAGTGAATTGTAAACAAAAGGTACTTTTTATACAGTGCTCGCAACGAGTTCTCTACGTGCACGCACGTAGGATTCTTTCAATTATACGTGCATGATTTTTATTCTACGTGAAACACGTACTACAGTATGCTGATTTGCACACTTATTCTTGCAAATATGAGACAGCCACATACCTTAAAAGGATTTTTTGTGGTTGATATTGCCTAAGGAATAGAAATAAGGCCAACAAAGAGTTAGAGAAGCAAGTTTTGTTGCTCTTTAGGTGTCAAACCTATAATTTACCAATCAGAGCTTAGAACATATACAAAAGTAGTCCCTTTTAAAGAAAATAGTTCCTTTCGCTTTGTTGCATTGTGACAAATACTGAATGGAATGGAATAATTAAAATTGATAATTGAAGTTAAATATATAAGGATTATTTTGAGCCCAAATTTGATGCATTTAGTTGTATTTTAATACCTCTATGGAGGATTTGATGCATGACCTATAAATATTGAATTTCCCGGGGATGACCAAGCTATTTTTAGAGTAGGTGTTTTCCATAGCCTGTCATTTCACTGCAAGACTTTAAACATCCTCTGATATTTTCACAGAACGTAGAGGAATCATGTACGTTTCAGAAAATATATGGTCTTAGAAAGGTTAAACTTAAGATAAAATAGTCAGGCAGGCTCGAAAAAAACACAAATTTAGTAGAAAATGTTAAAGAAATTAATTATAGGTTTCACACCATATCCAGACTTCCGTAATTGTTTTGTATATTAAAATGTTATTATTATGAGTTATCTCCCTTGGAATAAAAGAGCAGGTTTTCGTAGCAAGTACATGGTTAGTTATTTGTTGTCCAGAATCTCATGAGTATTATACATACAAACACTATAATTATTACAGATATCAATTAAATTATTTTATTTGTTTCAAAGACTTCAATGCACAGACAATTACTTCTTTAAAATTAAATTTGTTTTATTTCTTTATTTACTGCTGAAAGGAAAACGACCTGTCTTGATATATTTCTGTTATCAAACAGACAGTGAGGTACCGAACACCAGTATTTACTCAGCCGTTTTCTTGGTGTCTCCATATTACAATTACTTATAATCTACCACATCTACGACTATGATATGTTGACGTTGTCACAGTAATTTAGCGTAAACACCAGAAGTAGTCTGCCTAACATTTCAGACGTCATGACACGATAAAGACGGAACGTGATCGGAATTTACATGATTCGAAACAACCGTATTGCTTTAATTTTTCAACAAAAATCAACAAGATGAACTGTGAGCTAATGCTCACTTATGATACCCCCGCTCTTCGGCAAATAGGAAGTAGGAATCTGACGGGTCCAAAAACGCTTCCCACAATATGGGGTACCTATATGAAGCTTGTGACCAAATATCAGATCTCTGCCATCAATAGTAGCTGAGAAAAATGTGACGAAAAATGTGCATATATGTTCAATGTGTATAGAAACCAACTAAGTCGGCAAACAGGAAGTAGGAATCTGACGGGTCCAAAAACGCTTCCCACAATATGACATACCTATATGAAGCTTGTGACCAAATATCAGATTCCTGTCATCAACAGTTGCTGAGAAAAATGCGACGAAAAATGTGCATACATGTTCAATGTGTATAAAAATCAACAAAATCGGCAAACAGGAAGTAGGAATCTGACGGGTCCAAAAACGCTTCCCACGATATGGGGTACCTATATGAAGCTTGTGACCAAATATCAGATTTCTGCCATCATTAGTTGCTGAGAAAAATGAGCATATATGTTCAATGTGTATAAAAATCAACAAAGTCGGCAAACAGGAAGTAGGAATCTGACGGATCCAAAAACGCTACCCACAATATGGTATACCTATATGATGCTTGTGACCAAATATCAGATTTCTACCATCAAGAGTTACTGAGAAAAATGCGACGAAAAATATCTTGGACGGACGGACAGAGGTAAAACAGTATACCCCCTCCCCCTTCGGGGAGCGGGGGTATAAAAATCTATCTATTTGAAAATTGTTGGAGCCACATAACATTTGTTGACATTCTACAGAGAGAATTTAATAAGGAACATTAAGGAAAAAAAATATTAATGCTGGTTTAATTAAATGTTATATCTGAATCAACAACAAATCGTTTTTGATGAAATATTCTAAGTTAAAAGGAAAATCACTCTTACCCCTTCATAAATAGTCAGATTAAACTGATTATAAGGAAGCATGCAAGGAGTTGCACATACAAAGTTCTTACAGAAATATTCCAAGTGAAAAAGGGCAATAACTCCTTCAAAAATAGTTCAATTAAACTGACAACTATATGCAAATCTTCATATGGTAATAAGCAAGCATGAAAAGTTTTTAAGAATTGACATTTAAAATGTAGGAGAAGTTGCACATAGAAACTTTTGTGACAGACGAACAGACAGGATGAAAAAAATTATATCTCTCCCAGAAGATTGGAAACATACAAAAACTAGAGGCTCAATGGGTTGAGCCTGTGTCGCTCACCTTTCATTCTGCTTTGAGGAAACTTAATACAGAGCCTTCCATAGGTGCTTCCCACCAAGTTTCGTTTCATTTGGCCAAGTGGTTTCAACCAATCAGAAACAAGAATTGCCTGTGGTGGCTATGTTTGTTAACAGATCGGGACGAAATTAGCAATCTCTATAGAGAACCTTCCATAGATGCTTCCTACCCAAGTGTCGGTTCATTTGGGTAAGCAGTTTCAGAGAACAACATTTTTGGAAATCGACCAATTTGAAAAAAGAATTGCCTGTGGCACCCATGCTTGTTAACGGATCGGGACGAAATGAGCAATCTTTAGAGGACCTTCCATAGATGCTTCTTACTAAGTTTCGGTTCATTTGGCAAAGAGGTTTCAGAGAAGATTTTTAGAAATCGACCAATCAGAAACAAAAATTGTCTGTGGTGGCCATGATTGTTAGCGAATCGGGAAGAAATAGTCTTTATAGAGGACCTTCCAGGGATGCTTCCTACCAAGTTTCGATTCATTTGGCCAAGCAGTTTCAGAGGAGAAGATTTTTTAGAAATCAACCAATCAATAACAAGCATTGCCTGTGGCGGCCATGTTTGTTAACATATCTGAAGTAAATGAGTAATATTTATAGAGGACCTTCCAAGGATGCTTCCTACGAAATTTCGATTCATTTGGCCAAATGGTTTCAGAGAAGAAGATTTGTTTAAATCGGCCAATCAGAAACAAGCATTGCCTATGGCGGCCATGTTTGTTAATGGATCGGGACAAAATGTGCAATCTTTAGAGAGGACCTTCCATAGATGCTTCCTACCAAGTTTCACATCATTTGACAGACGACGGACACCAAGTGATGGCAAAAGGTACCGGTATATGTTGGTTGTATGTCAATTTCCTTATGTAAACTAATGGAAAAGCCTGGTTGATCAATTTTCCCTTTTGAAAGTCACTGTAAAATTTGCTAATGAATTGTGAGATATTGTAAATGGTATGTTTCTTTAAATATATGGCATGTTTCTATACAAAATTGTTAACTTTTGTCAAGATATGGAAAATGAATTGATGATTCAAATTATTGAACAAATATGTTGTTCTTGAAGTACAAAGGAACCTCATCGGTGGTGTTTAGCGTGCTCGTCTAAGTGCAGTAGATTGCGGGTTGAAGCCTGAGTGGGGGTTACACCAAGACAATGAATTTGTATTTGTTGCCTTGAGCTTTCAGCTAAGCACATAGCATTAAGGAAATAGAGCAAAGACTGGTTGGCTCAAAATCAGGATAATGTGTCCGAGTGGGGCGACATGTTTTATCTGTGGACAGTTGTTTCAGTGAGCTAGCACTATAACAATTCAACTAAGTGTATTAGTCAAGTAAAAAAGCGGACATTATCATCATCTCATCGAATGTAACTTGTTCTTGCCATGTTGAAAAATTGCTTATTTGGTGTTAGACAACACTCACTCAATTACAAAGTGGATGAAAACGGTGATAAAAAAATTCTTAAAGTTTTGCTGGTCATTGGTAAACTTATCTGGGGTGACTCATAGAATACAGACAATTTGACATATGTGTTTTTGTGTACGCCATACAATTTATATCTGTGATGTCATATTTACTTAAAACGGTTTCATGCATAAATGATTAACCGGCACAGTCTGTGCCAAAAACCATTAGCCCTAAGACCCAGTCTAGTAAAAATTGGTTTGGGGTAGTAAAAATTCCATAAAATTTGCTTAACATCAAATAGAAAATAAAATCTTCCAAAATACTGTTCGGGCTAGTTTGTCATAATGTTTTTGGCACAGACTGCCTGTATACATACAACCTTTTTTTATCTAAACATAAACCTGGTACCTGGGCATCTGTTATTCTTTTGTGGTGATTTATCTGATGAACTACTCATATATGACGATACTGACCCTTAAAAAAATAAATATCTTAATATCCAATTGTCATAATTACATAATACAGTGAAACCTGTCTAAACCAAACCCTCTGGGACTGAAGAATTTGTTCAGTTTAGACAGGTGTTTGGTTTACACAGGTTCAAATTACATAGACATTTAGTAGATAGGACTGTAAAGTCTGTCTGGTTTAGGCAGCTTTTCAGTTTACTCAGTGCTAGGTCTAGACAGGATTCACTGTATCTCAAGATTAAAAGTGTACACTTCTTCCAAAGAAATTCGGTCACTAAGTCACAATGATTTTATTTTTTATTTTACTGGAATCATCGTCATCATTTTACTTGCATCATTTCACTTTAAAGAAAGGAGACACAAAACAAGTTTAACCCTTTCACTTTTTATATTTCAAATCGAATTTGAGTTGTTATTATGGTTTTTTGCATTTTTTTCAGGAACTTTGTGGGGAGGGGGGGGGGGGGGGGTTAGTCTTTCAAGAAATTCTTGCAAACTATATAACAAGTTTGTTTATTATATAAAACATTCCTTGTATCTAAATCCATAATTGGGCATTTGTGTTTACCGGTACATGAAAATGTACAGTAAGCAATAGGCACTTCTCACATTCGATGTCACTTTCACTTTCGAACTCTACCATATTAATTGTCGACAGTTCCCAGTGATTCGCTGAATATGCACAATTATATGTATGATAAGCTTTCCTACAGGCAATGGGAAATGAATACAACTATGCCCTTAACGTTGTGATTTAATGTTTTAGTATGACATTTTGATTCGAATAACAAAAACTTCTATTTTAGTTACCGGTGTAAAGACGTAACATTAAAGCAGGAAAATTTACACCCGAAAATATTGAAGGTCGCGATTGACTGATCATGAGTCAGCAAAGTCTGAAACAAATTTTTCAAGTCAACAAGTAACAAACGGAAACCGAAGGACCTGACGGTGATCACGAAACAACTGTAACCAAAAAAATGCAAAATACAAGGACAAACGTTAAAGATCATTTCAACATGCTTTCCCTCAGTCCGATGTTAACCTTTGAATTTACCAGGGTGAACACAGAAATTATATCCAGGCTTGTGCTAGTACTTCAATCTGTCGGGCTGGCAAATAATCTTCAAATAGCCCTGTAACCTATGCAATCAGTGCATATCATCACTGATGTTGTTAGTTCGAATCTTGAGGGTGAGGTGTACAACATTATGTGATAAAGTTTGTCAGTGACTTGAGACAGGTTGGCGGTTTTCTCCGGGTACTCCAGTTTCCTCCACCAATAGAACTGACCGTCACGATATAACTGAAATATTGTTGAAAGTGGCGTTAAACACCATCAAACAAACAAATTGATTCTACCTGGTGATGAACAGACTGAAGATGAGCTGCTGTATGGTATTCTACTATGAGAACTGTTCAACACGATATAACTGAAATATTGTTGAAAGTGGCGTTAAACACCATCAAACAAACAAATTGATTCTACCTGATGATGAACAGACTGAAGATGAGCTGCTGTATGGTATTCTACTATGAGAACTGTTCAACACATCATGACACCTTCCATTTTGTAAATTTCCTGAAAAATAAAAATACAATTTTTGTTTTAACAGGTTTAAACCACCCACATTGATGTGCCTGTCCCAAGCCAGGGCATGGATTTCCAATGTCATATGTCATGGTCTTTCATTTTACGTGTTCAGTGAGTTAAGACCATAGGCGATTGTTTGCTTTGTTGATATTTGTGGAATTGATGACCATTACTATTTAATAAATTTTCTTTTCATAATTTACTAATATAAAACATTATACTACACTGTGGTGTTATTACCATAATACTTAGTTCTACTATTCTATACAATTTAATTGCTTAAATAAAATAATTATAGGCTTGCTGTTTACTGACTACTGCCCCCAAAATGTCCAGGCAAGATTTCAGATGCACAAACAAAATAATTATACTACAACAGTGCCTGAAATGAGGGCCCGAAAAAAAATTAGTCACTGGCCCAAATGGCATAATGGTGGCCCCAAAGTGACGAGTGACATCACTTGTTTCAATCCACTATGAAGAAGTGATTTTAAAGTAAAATAACCTCTCAGTTCGGGGTAATGTCAGTTGGTTATTCATTCCAAACAAGTATCTCACTTTGTTGAAATAACAAACGGTGCTGTCATTTTCTGTTATATAACTGTTAACTTTTCCTGTTATTTTTTAATTTGTAAACAAAAGTTCTGGTTCCAAAAAAGAAAACACTCCCAATTGTCATTAAAATGTAGCCGTGTACATATAGAGATGAACTGTGAAAAGTTTAAAAGAAGTGACAGGCCAGATCGTTTCCGTAGTTTGACATTACTGTCAACAATTTTCTCTCTGTTGTTGGGGAATTTTTTTTTCAATGATTACCTAAGGATCGACATAAAAAGGTTTCCGATTTCTGTAAAAATGAAATTTGTACATGTACATTTTGCAGCAGATTGAATGAATAAATTTCCGAAGCGTGGAAGATACCACTACCAGATCGCAAACATTATAAGTTGACAGAATTCTCTTCACAACTTTCCACTTCGTCCATGAAAGTTAACAATTTTAATAATTAAATCATAAAGAAACAAAAAAAAACACGTTTCTTTTCTAATATTTAGTGAATACTTGTGTATTACATGAAAACGTGTATTGATTGGCTCGATAAAAATAAATAATGGGGGAGAACAGTAAATTACATTAGCTGTGTATTCATTGGCTACAAAAATGTATTTGGACCAATCGCTGTGCTCGTAACAAACCGTTTTCGACTAAAACAGAAGAGTTATCTACCGTTGAAGCTTCAGTTTATGTCCCGGTTTCGGTAAAACAACAATTTTTAACGGTCTTTTAGGCAATCGCCCAGACGTTTTTTGTTGGGCCAGTGACTACCTAATTTGGAGCAGCTTTTGGTCGCCCGAATACAAATACAAATATTTGTATTTCCAATTAAGGAGCCCTTTCGGGCAGAACAATTAACAAAGAATTTAATACAATGATTATGGATTGATTACATTGATTGGAAGATGACAAAATTTTTATGAAACAATAACAAATCAAAATTTAATCATACCATTGACATAGTAATAGTTGCATTCGAATGTATGCTATATAACAAGCACAGTGACCCATCAGTTATAAAATAATAATGGTCAAACTTCAGAGAGGATTTATATAAAAATATATATATATATATATATATATATATATATATATATATATATATATATACACACCATATACATAAGCTAACACTTGGATTCTTTTCATTAAATAGTTATTATTATGTATCATTTATTTATTAATTTATTATTATCATTATTATTATTTTCTTAGATTTATATGTTATACATGTAATTTAATAGGTAAATACTTATAGGTATATGCATAATATATATTATACCACTATATTGGATGTAATAATACAATGTGAACTTGGAAGAGAGCCCGGACAAACCTCACTCCCAGATAACAATTTAGTTCTAGTTTCTGTTAATGACATCAACAGTTTTATGACTATATTAATAATAATTATATTTTCATTTGAAAGTAACCAAATAAATTTAGATTTGTTATCCAATGTTGCAAAATTTTTGCAAATATCTGAGATTTGCTGCATAGCTTCAGTTCTAAATGAATTTAAAATGGGACACTGCAGTAAAAAATGTATTTCATCCTCTATTTCTAATTTGCATAGTTTACAAATTCGTTCATTCAATGGTATATTCTGGTGTCTCCCCTTTTCAATTTCTAAGTTATGTGCACTTATTCTAAATCTGATCAATATGTTTCTGTTAAAATTATCTAAATCAAGATAAGATTCAAATGCAAAGTTATTTTTGAAAAGTCTATATGTGCACAATTTATTTCCATATTGCTTTCCAGGTCTGTCATTAAAAATTTCAGTTTTCCAAACTGCATTATATTTAGGTTTCAGTTTTGAATAAAAGTATGATTTTATATTTCTTTTTGTAGTCAATATCGACTTAGCACTTACATTAAGATACTTAAGTATGGTATCAATGCTTGCATACCAACTTTTTTTGCTTTGTTTATGTAGGGCTTCTGAAAGGAGTAGACACTCAGATAGTAAAGCTGATGAAGTATTAATTTTAGATAAGCCGACCCACTATTTTATCATGTTTAAAAGAACTTCCAGAAAGAGGGGATATCTTCCAAGCTCACCCATAACAGCACTATTTGTTGCCCTTTTCCCAACTTTAATTGAATATTTACATAGTTTAAAATGTGCTTTTTCCACTATAAGGTCCCTGCAAGCTTTAGAAAAGTAATTATCCCCTTGTGTTAATAATTTTTGTGCTGGAAAAGAGCCCCATATTTCACTTCCATAAAGAAGTATGGGTTTAATTGTATGGTCAAATAAGATATTAGTCGCATTTGGCGACCGTCCATTTCAGGCACTGCTACAATCAAACCTGTCTTATGTGACCTTCCAAGGGTACATTGAAATAGGGTCACACAAGACAGGTGGTCACTTAATACAGGTTTGATTAATATAAAAATACACTGTGAAGGGAAATTAAAATTAACATCACATAATGCAAGTTATTGCTTAATAGAAGTGGTCACTAAAACAGGCTTGACTACTAAATTGTTCCTTTTATTTTTAATGATAGGCCACCCTCTTATACTTTTTCATTGCAAAAAGGTTGGCCAAAGTGTGGAATTAATATGCATAAATATGAATTTATCTGTTTGATGAATCAGTCTTACCTTGTGTAGCTTTAAAATAATCAGGAGAAAAACATAGATACTCTGTGTTACTTTGTTGAGGACTGTTAGGAATGTACTTTTTAGCTCTAGTAATCAATTCTTCATCAAAAACAGATTCATTACAAGAACTATCATAATCTGTATCTGTATCTGAAGTCAGCTGTTGTTTCCAGAAAGGGTGAGCTCTCCTCACAGAAGATCTTAAAGAAGATCGCTTCTTCTTTTTTAAGGGTCTACCAACAGGTTTGACAAATTTGTCATCAGAATCTTGACCCTGTTCCTCATTTTCTAGATTTAATGATGAGTTGTTTGACACGTTTTTTCCATTACTGCTTTGGTCTTTGTATCCTAACCCACATTTATCTGGTGGAACATGAACTGATATTTCTCTATGCTTAGTTGTGTCAGATATCAAAGTCTGTTCCACTACATCAGTACTTGTTTGTAATTTGTTACTAGCTTGACTAACTAAACTTTGATTTGTGCTCGATGTCTGTTTGTCGTTTAATGAAAGTTTCGAAATCGTACATGCTTTTTTAAGATGACTATCATTTTTACTTTCAGATTCAACCAATCTTACTTCATACTCTTTCGATTTTCTTGCATTTCCCTTTTTACCTTCTGTTCCGGTTAAAAACATACTACGACTTTCATCACTTTGCTGACATTCTACAATAGTTTGTTCATCTGTATCATAATTTAGTTCTCCCAATTTTTTCCTATCTGGCTTCTCACGATTTTCTGACAATAACGGCATATCATCAATTTTCCGTTTTGTTGACATTTCAAAATCTGCACACTGTTCATGTTCTAAGTTACAATGGCATTTCTGTTGGATTGAACCTGAGTGATGCTGGAAATGATCACATGATGTTTGTTGTCCTTGGAAACACTCTGAAATATACATCTGTCCATCTAACATATCTAAAGAGGAATCGGCATGGCTTCTGCTACAGAAACTGTTATCAACCTGCCCTCCCGACTTTATACCATTCTCTGAAATGTCTTTGTTGCAATTAAACTTTGAAACTACATATCTTTGATGATCATAATCAAAGACTTCTGTTAGATTTTTCACTGGATGTGGTATATCTGTAATACATTCGTTTCTTAAAATACTGTCACCTTTTTCATTTAAATTATAAAAACACTGATTTTTGCAAAATTTTGTCACATTGTCATTGTTATTTGATTGGCCTTTATCATTAATATCCTTTAAGCCTCCGTCATCAACGTTCACGTTACCATCATCTACAAGATAACGAGTGTAATCACTTGGTGGAATATATAAATCTGATAAAATCGATGGATTTAATCTGGACAATTCAACCTCGTTGCGGTATTGAGATTTTATGTTTAAATTTCCATTCAGATCTTTGGTCCGTGTTTGACTTTTTCCGGGACATGAAAGGTTTTTGTCTTGGTTTTGAAAATGATCCAGGAGGTTTTTATCTGGTAGATGATAAGAATTAGAGGCTGACAAGTTACTTTGAAAGGAATTTAAATGAGGTTGCTGCATATTTTGTTTCAATGGCATCATTACTGTAGGAATAGACTGATATGGTTTGTCTGAATGAACATTTTCTTGTAATAAATAATCTTTCCACTCTTTCATCAATCTACACTCACTAGAAGGCGTTGATGTTCTCAGTAAATATCTGTTTTGTTGTTCTCCAATCATATGATTGATTGGTATCTGTGTTGGAATTTCACAATTATATTCTATAAGCCTTGGTCTAAGGTCCTGAGAGTCTGGTCCTGGTCTAAGGTTCTGAGAGTCTGACATGTAGGAGTTTAAGGATGTTAACTGATGATAACCTCTAGCACTGACCTCCTCAAATGTCTCAAGTCTCTGTGATAACTCATTTATTTTGTTGAGAAGCAGCATACCACTGTTCCTGTAAAAAAATAAAATCGGTGTCTGTCGTGGTTCTGATCGCATGGTAGTTGGATTTAGAACTATCTATATGCAACCAATGCCCATCACCACTAACGTTGTTAGTTCGAATCCCACTCATGGCGAGGTGTACTCGATACATTATGTGATAAAGTTTGTCAGCGACTTACAGCAGGTGGTTGGTTTTCTGCGGGTACTCCAGTTTCATGCACCAATAAAGCTGACCGCCATGATATAACTGAAATATTGCTGAAAGTGGCATTAAACACCATAACCATAACCATGTAAAATAACTGTTAAAATGTTTATATCTAGATAATGGAAAATATCAAAATGCTTAACACAAGTCCATGAGAAAGTTGTCTTTATATAAAATAATTAGACTGAAGGATGCCACTGTACAGCACTTGAACACTGGAGGTTTAAGTACATACATTGATGTGTTACTCGTGCAGTTGCTGTATCTGTAAGACACATATGATGCCTCTGCAAACAATTGCAAAATTTCACAAAAAAGTTCAATAAAATGTATTTTGTAAATTATTATTAAAACTAAAATTAATCTTCCTCTGGTTGTCTTAGCTGATTTTGGCTATCCTCTTTAGGTCCTTTGGTTTTCTTTCTCGAAAAAGATGTTTAATATATTAGACTTTGTAATGTGAGACTTTGTACCTGATGTTATTCTAGAAACACACTAAATTACACATCTACGTTTTTATTAACTTCCAATTTAAATAAAATAAAAACTATGATACTGTTGTTTTAGTGAATTAAAACATATATTTCCCCTTCGTTTCTTCCAAGAAACTCTATCTTTGATAAAAAAAACTTATTTGATATTGAAATTTAATACATATTCAACATATCAAGGCATTTGGCCTGAAGACAAAAAAATGTTTTGTCATAAGAGAAATTGTATATAAAAATCACTTAACCATTTTGAAAATCATTGGCGACTAGATTACATTACAGTACAGAAAGGGACATACCGTGATTGATCACTCTGAGAGACATAATTTTAAATCCTTTAGACATATCATCACGGACATAAACCCACTGTGATAGACCTAAAAAGGACCATAAAACAAGGTGGTGGGGATTAAATTTTATGGCTCTCGGTCATCTGTGCGCCGATTGATATTTTACCGCCAATTAAGAGATTAGTGTTACTTGTTCTACCTGTTGACTTTTAATATCGTAAGCTGTAATTATTGCTACTGAAGGATGGATTTTTGACAATTAATTTTGTATCCTCTTGCTGTTAATATTTGACTGTTTGTTGCTTTTCATTGCCAAAGAATGTCTGTCTTGTTATCGTTTTCGTTTGTTTTAGAAAGTTCTACTTTATGACCTCAAGTTCTATATTAAGAATTTTGTTGAAACCGCAACTAAACTTTATCTTGTTTAATTTTAATTTCTCATTTTTTTTTCTTCTGTTGGGTCGAATTCAGTATGTATTGAATTATTCGTAAATACGGGCTACTTCATAAATGTATTTTTTGTTTACAAGTTAAACCACAGGCACAGGGTTTTGAAGCACGGACTTTGCAAGTGCGGGTTTTGTAGTGTTTAGTTGGTAAAGAACAGACTTAAAATTGATTATTGGTTTATTTTGTGTTTTGGACTTTTTACCTCTCGTATTGAAAAAAAATAACAATTCAAGTACCGGTAAACTGTTTTACACAGTTGGCTTGTTACGTAATTCCGTTATAGATGAAAATAATTTTCTTTAAAATTGCAAGCAAAAACCTATAACAATCCAAATTTACGTAGCCTAATGGCTACAAAATGAACAAAAAGCGGAAAACGAAGAGCATGCTTTTAATTTGTTCCATAAACTTTGGGTTTTTTTTGGCTGTATTTTGCCACAAATCTATTGGGTTGAAAGCCAATTAAGATTTGAATTTGAATAAATAAATAAACTGGTGACATTTGATTTTGGTCAGATACTGTGTAATGTAGGGGTAAAATCATGATAAAGGTTATAATTCCTTATTTCCTTTCATGTTTCTAAACTTTCTGCAGATTAGCCGCTAATTTCCAAATTATATCCGTAAATTTAGTGACTTTTGGACATGTAGTACTTCTTTGAACGATCTGTTTATAAATATTTGTTTCGTTAATTTTTAATCAAATTCTTCAATGACTGTATAAAAATTATTTAGTACGTATTTCTACAACGAAAAGGGTTTTAACTGGGTTTTCTACGAAGAGTAAAACAAAAAAATTTACTGAACGTATAAAAAATATTAGTGAACTAAAATGTAATATTGAACTGGAAATACGTTTTAAAACGTAACAAATCACGCATTTCGCACATGTGTTTATGAAACTTCATTTGTGCACAAGCCAGGTCACGTGTACGTGTGTCAATAAAATACTAGGTGTAGATACGCAATACACAGCCAAGGTTAAAAATCTTTGAAACAAATTTGCACAACCCATGATTCCACTGAATTGAAGTTGAATAGTCATTTATTATTTACATTTTATTCATCAATTCAAATGAACTCTCCGTTCTCGTGCTATTTTCTCGATCTCAGGATTTCATTCCCGGGATTACGTTCAAAGGATGTTTTACATTTTGAGGAAAGAAATAAAAAAGTTTTTTTTTAATTCTGAGGGGAATCTGAGACAGTACCTGAAAAAAAAATAGGCGATATAAAAACGTAATTTCACCTGTACATCTTATCTGACTACTTTACCTGTAAAACGACACACTTGATTACAAGATTAACACCTGGTGTTTTATTGCCACCTGATCACCGACATGAATTAAAATTTTTAATCGTCATCACTCTCCTAGACATGACCACTATCACAGTGATTGATCACGGTATGTCCCTTTCTGTACTGTACCAATGACAAATTTTACAATTTGTGCATACATGAGACTACATAATATCTACATTTTATTTAACTCTTGGTTTTTTTTAAATATGACATTTACATTTATTAGCTTTTATCGCTAATCATATTTTTTTTATTAAGACATCCCCATCCACCAGAAAAATGTACTTGTGTTTCAGCTAACCTTAGCTACTGACAATAATTTTTAGTACCTACCCTGCAGTTTTTATTGCCATTTATGGACAGACACTGTTAAAAGTCAGATCCTTGGTCTGTATGGACTAAGTAAATATGATAGACTCAAATTGGCGTCCACTCCTCAAATCGGCATCCACTGACGTCATTATCTAAAATCACAGTCTGAATTAAGGGTATTCTCAAATCGGTTTCCTTTCCAAATTCTCTGATCTATAGCCAATTTATACGTAAGCGACGTCATTGGACGTGGATTTGAGAAAATGAGAATTGGACACTGATTTGAGAATTTGAAAAAAGGACATAGATCTGAGGTACAAATGTCTGTGATGTAGAAATCGGACATGAATTTGAGGATTGGACGTCAATTAGAGAATGGATGTCGATTTGAGTCTTACATATATGCAACAAAAACTAAACAGTCTTGCCTACCTACCAACCCTATCTTTTTCGAGAACGTTAGCGGGACACAGGTGTTATTTGCCTTGGCCTTACATTTAACAGGCAATGTTAAATCAAAGCTAAACATGTACCTGTGCATGGCTTCTGTTTTCTTTAGAATATCTAACATTTCTGTAGATTCACTGATGGGTTCCTGTGCATCTGGATCTGAAATAAAAACCATTTCAAAATTATAATGTTTTAACTCGTTGTATACATGTATATACATACACAATGTGAAATTTGCATGATAAAAAAAATTGTAACTATTTGAACATGTGGGAAAGATTGCTGAAATCTCATTCTTATATGCAACATTTCACTTTGTCCTGGTATCAGTGATGAAATTGAAGAATAAAAAATATAACAGAAACATATGGAGAAATGAATAAACTCGAGAAGCGAGTCTGGGCACTTCACTATGCAAGATCCAGGGATCTGGGTTAAATGGTTTAAAATTCTAACAATTTCCTGGACCTAATTATAATTCTAAAAAACACTTTTCTTGAACAGTGAGTTTTTAAAAGTGCCATCTTCTCACTGTTAAAAAAAGAACATTAGTAACAGTAACTCTCATTGGTCAAATGCTTCATATCAGCCAATCAGAAATCAGCTTTCATATGATCAGGACATAATCTAATCTTGGAGTAGGAACTTATGAAACTATATCTATTTGTTTTGCTTCTTTACCAATTTTTACACTGCTTTAGACCTCACCCCCTCAATTTTTTCTCAACGAACGTTTTACAAAACCCACCGGACAGAGTCAAAAAGCAGAAATCTGCTAACAAACGTAAAACAAATATCACTCTTCATGCTAACCCACTTGCACAAAGTCCGGGACAAGTACAACTGGAATCGAACAAGTGAAAATTATGAAAGAATTTATTTGATTAAAAACAATTTTTTCTCTGAATTTGGTTTTCGGGCAAGTAGGTGAAAAAAATGAAGACAAAGACTGTAACTTTATTACTGCACTAGGCCTTATGACAAAAAAGGTTTTGTCCCCGACAAAGATGTATGATAAAACATCATTTATTTGATCTTGTAATCAAATGTCAAGGTCAGTGATCTCATTTCTATATAATAAGAAATATTTCATTAAACTCACTTGTACAAAGCTGAATAAGATACTTGATGGCTTTAAAGAGTTCATCATCACCAGATTCAATGTCATTAAGACTCTTCATTAAAGCATATAGTCCAGACTCCTCTAAAATGTGCTCCTTGTTTTTATCTGAAAAATAATTAAAAAAAATGAATATATCTTTATTTGTCCTCTTCTTTTTAAAGATATTTTTTCTAAATAAACAAAATCTTGTATTAAAGCTCAAAATCTAAAAAATAACACTGAATATTTCCTGTTGTTATGATATAACCCAAAAATAGAATGATAAATCAAAGGTATTAATTCAATGATTGGATATTTATTATTATAAATTACACTGAAATGCAACAAACCTGAACTGAAATCATAAAAGCCACAGGAGTTAAAGAAATCAGAGACTTGCCTGAATTTGCTCTCAATTTGAGAACTGAAGTTAGTATATATATATATAAATTCTACATTACAGTTTTAAAGTTGAAAGATTAGTCGGTTCACAGCAAACCAACAATTATATCAGTCAGTACTTATTATTAATAATATTGTTCAGGGAATTATAAAACTTGACAATTTTTTTTTTATCTTACCAGCCATTTCAACAGCATGAACTAAAGTAACAATGATCTGTAGCCTTTCTCCTTGAGTGATGTTTTCAGTACTTAGAAGTTTCATCATCACTTTTACTGTTTCTAAATTCCCAATTACCTCTGCATTTTCACCTGAAAAACACAAATAATAAGTACAGAACAGTATATATTAACTTGAAACAGATATTTTTTTATTCTATTTTATAAAATGTTTTTTTGGCCAGGCCTTGTCAAATTCAATTAAATTCTAAATTTTATATGTATTGCAAAAATAAAAAAAAATTACAAATAGTAAAATTTGATGAGAAAAATACCTTTTTCTCATTTAATAAACTTAGAAATGGGATTATTTTAGACATGTGTAGGCTGCTGCCTTCGTTCCTTAATATAATATGAGTCAATAAAGGGTCGCAACTCTGAAAAATTATCAAAACAACCAACAATTTGAAAATATTAATCTTCATGTGATGAAAGTTAAGCATTCCAATTAAAAAAAAAGTTATCTAATTAAAAACAAGCAAGGTTTCCATCAAATTTCTGACTATAAACATGCCCCACTGCCTTCTAATATACACATTTCTAAAAAAGGGGGATCGTCATGGTCATATAGTAGTTGGATTTACAACTAACTGTGCAATCAGTGCCTATCACCACTACTGTTGTGAGTTTCAATCAACACCATAAGCTGTAATCCTCTTGCAAAGGAGTAGGTGGAGTATTTTCGTACATTTTTATGGAGTAGAATTACACATTTGACAAGGGTGATTTACCATGACAACAAATGTATACAATATTACATGTTCAATTCTTTTGTTATATGCACAATGGAACATTCTTAAAGTCAAGGAGATTTTACCTTAAAACAGCACAGCATTCACAAGAAATAAAGGCTACTAATACAAACAGACGAAATATTTACAATGATTTATTTGAGGAAACAACTTTTCCCAGTTTAAGACGACGATGTTCGACAATAAATATGTAATAGCTTTTGGGAAACTGTAAAAGAATCTGGCAGTACTCATGATGAGCACCGGTTCTCAGGCCCAAGACCAGTAAATTTTTCAGTTTTTTTAAGAACCATATAAAAATAAATTCAAGGATTTGATTCGAACCAGTCCATTCAAATTGTCATTTCGAGGACTGCCAGACTCTGGTATGCTACAATAACAATGAACAAACCATGATCAGCAATACAGGCATCAATAGTATTGATAAGAGGGATGGATACTGTGTCTTTAGGTTGCTGTGTAGATTTCTGTAGTTTTTCAGACAGAACAGTTAGTCCTCCACAGCTCTTAACATGTGTCTGGTTGGTTTCTGAAAGCAGTCCTTGTTAATGTTGTATATTGTGAAAATACATGCATGTAGATTACAGTTATTGTCTTTTTGAGTGGAAGCAAATCTGTGTAGGTTCTTTATCATTAATAGAGGTGGTCACTAAAGCAGGAGGGACAGTCATGGTCTTGTTCGTATACTAGTTGGATTTACAACTATCTATGCAATCAGTGCCTATCACCACTAACGTAGTGAGTTCGAATCCTGTTCAGACGAGCTGTACTCGATACAACATTATGTGATAAAGTTTGTCAGTGACTTGCAACATGTCGGTGGTATTCTCTGGTTTCCTCCACCAATAAAACTGACTGCCACGATATAGCTGAAGTATTGTTGAAAGTGGTGTTATCCATCATAAACCAAACCTAAGGCAAGTTTGACTGTAAACACGGTTTGACATAAATCCTACCATTGTTAGCCACTGAGAACCTGATAAGAGACAGCAATGGTTTAATAACCTTCTCTTCTTCAGACTGTTGTAGAACAGTGAACACATAGGGCAGGACAAATCCACATACTCGCTGATTCTCTTCTGAAAAAAAAAAAAAATTGCATGGCACAAAATTATAATGTCATAAGTGAGAGAGAACAATAAAAACATCAAACTATGAAGTGTTAATTACTGTTTTTAACAACAAATGCCATAATTTTGGATATAAAGTAGTCAAATAAGTGAAAGGCAAGGAAAAGGGTTTTCCAATTAATCTTGGATTTCCAATTGGCACCAAAACATCATTTTGGTCTATAATTAAGTGTAACAATTCATTAATGTTTTAAAAGAATAATTTGACCCCCCCCCCTCCCCAATCTAGTATCTAAAATAAGGGACACAGGAATATGTCACTTTAACAGCATGTTACATTGTTGTTTAATAGAATATTCAGACTACTATTGCTACTGTTTTTATGGTTATCATGGAGATAATAGATATAGATAAGAAATGAAATTAATTTATGATGTTCCATAAAGGTGCCACTAATAAATTGGCTCAGGTGTAAAAAAAAAAGTTAAAACAAGATGTTGCACGCTACGTCGTGCTAAGAATACCCCCACTCGTTCATTTGTAAGTCGCACGGTAAACAGGAAGTAGATGTGTAGTAAACCTGGAAAGGGGAGACACCGTACAAGTCACCATGCCAAAGCCATATATCAAATATAAAATCATTTCTTCCAGTAGAAGCTGAGATAACTGTTATGAAAGTTTTCATTACAGCAAACATGAAAAATTCTAAGTCGCACTGTAAACAGGAAGTAGATGTGCGGTAAACCTGGAAAGGGGAGACACGGTACAAGTCACCATGCCAAAGCCATATATCAAATATAAAATCATTTCTTCCAGTAAAAGCTGAGATATCTGTTACGAAAGTGTGAACGGACAGACAGACAAACGGACGGATGGACAAGGTGATTGCAATATAGCCCCCATGGGGGTATAATAAACTTTAATAATTACATATGGGCACATTGAAATTGTGAAGAGGGATTTGGAGAGGGCAGAGGGATTCATGAATTTTCTTTCTAGCAAGGTCACTGATTCTTTTAACCAGGCAAGGGGCTGTCATGGCTGTGATTGTATGGTAGTTGGATTTACAACTACCTATGCAATCAGCACCTATCACCACTGATGTGAGTTCGAATCTCAATCAGGGTGAGGTGTACAACATTATGTGATGAAGTTTGACAGTGATTTGTGACAGGTTGGTGGTTTTCTCCGGGTCTTCCGGTTTCCTCTACCAATAAAACTGACTACTTCAATATAACTGAAATATTGCTGAAAGTGGCGTTAAGCACCATCAAACAAACAAATAAACAATAAAAATGAAGTAGTGTGGTGACGACCATCTTGGATTTCTGATCCCTATGGAAAATTCCAAGTTTGTAATGGACCACTCAATGATTATTCTAGCACAGTTTAGGAATCATGATTGTTGTTTCTAAGAAAAAGCTCTCATGCAATTGTCCATAGGGTCCTTTGTAAAACTAAGTCCTGTGATGGCCTTTTGGGTCAATTGAGGCCAAGTTAACAGCATATTTCTTTGTTGTTCTATTTTTACTTAATAGATTCTTTTTACTTTTGAATCCATCTCATATAAAAATCAATAGGCCATTTGAAGTATCTTAATGTGTTGTAATCAGTCAATGAGAAGCTAGTATACCCAACAGTGGACCAGAATGATCTACTGTATCTTAATGTGTTGTAATCAGTCAATGAGAAGCTAGTATACCCAACAGTGGACCAGAATGATCTTTGGACTCTGGACCATCCATTGATCATTTAGAGAAAGCTTGCTTCAAATGGCCTATTGATTTTTATATGAGATGGATTCAAAAGTAAAAAGTTAATAGACGACATGTATTTTATGGATAATTTGGACAACAGACCACCAGAAATTGTTGTAATTAAAGAAAACAAACCATTTTGAGGATTATTGAGACACATACAGAGTGCAGTAATAGCACTGGACCATACTTCAAAGCCTGTCGTGCCAGCGTCATCAAACCAGTGGTCTTTACTACAAACACTTGGTAGTGAGGTTCTATAATAACAATGTAGACATCTAATATTAAGACTCGTATCTTGAAGAAAGTTCATCAGGTACAAAGTGAATACATGTTATACGTGTATAAGGCCATCAATAAATTATTTTGCTTCACTGTAACTCGACCAAACAAGAGAAATACATTTCCAAATTTTTTTATCATGAATTAAAACAAAAATTCTACTATTTTTAGAAAGTGTTTTGCAGAAAGTAATAAATTTATTTCAAATATTTGAAAGAAATATATAATTTGTCTATCTACCTATCAACTTCAATAATTGCAAGTCTGGTAACAGAAAACCACTCTTTTTTAAGGAGGGCCTTATCTTTTATCAGGAATCTGATTTTTCAGTGAGAATAAATATCAAGAATTAATTTGAAGATGTATACCACACCATAGACATGTCAGAATAACCTGTCATCTATTACACTTAATATAAAATGCCAAGTTAGATTGCTGTTAAATTAATGAAAATACATGTACATACACCATTGCCACACACTTGTATACAAGTATAATGACAGTCTTCAGTTTGATCTTACAACAGAAGATATCATCTTTGTTAATGAAGCTATATTTTTATATAATGGACTTGGTGGTGGGGGAAATGGTTGGTCTGAGGGAAGAACAAAAATATACAGGGTTAGTAGTTAGGGTTATGGTGTTTAATGCCACTTTCAACAATACTTCAGCTATATTGTGGCAGTCAGTATTTTTGGTGGAGGAAACTGGAGAACCAGGAGAAAACCACCAACCTGCTGTAAGTCACTGAAAAACTTTATCACATAATGTTGTATCAAGTACACTTCGTCATGAGTGGGATTCGAACTCAGTACTTCAGTGGTGATAGGCACAGATTGCACAGGGAACAAAAATACAAAAACTTTGTCAACTATAAAATCTAACTCTAACACTGTTGTGTTGAATATTTATCTGTTTACATTAAAAATATTTAATACACCCCAGTATCCTTTTGTGATCCAGTGGGATATATGTAGATACCAGTGCTCAAAATGAGAATTTGAATTTACTGGTCTGAATCAAATCCTTGAATTCATTTTTATATAGTTTTTTTTTTTAATTTAAAAACTTTACTGGCCCAAACAAAGTTTTACTGGTCTTGAGCTGGAGGACAGGTACTCATCGTGATGACTGAGATACAGTAAAGTGTATGGCTGTGAGACAATCATATTAATTTTTTTCCATTTTCCAGAGGTTTGTGCATCTTTCTTCAATATATAAAAAAAAACAACACCAAAAAACAAACAAACAAAAAACTTTTGAATCACAAGGACTATCAATATAAAATTGGAACTGAATTGACATCATTATTGTTTATTATAACCTCATTTTACTTATAATAATAACATGTGCAACAAATGCATTTTTTTTCTTTCTGCAATAAATTTTCACCAAGGAAAGTGGCACAAACAGCTGAAACTTCTGGAAAATGGAATAGACTATTTTTTTTTGTAAAATCCAACACTAAGCTTGGATCTGATAAACATAAAGCTTAGTTTTCATTAAAAGTCTATATAGGTCTGATAAACATAAATCATAGTTACCTTAGAAGTCTATATAGGTTTGATAAACATACATTTTAGTTACCTCAGAAGTCTAAGTAGGTCAGATAAACATAAATCATAATTACCTTAGAAGTCTATATAGGTTTGATAAACATACATTTTAGTTACCTCAGAAGTCTAAGTAGGTCAGATAAACATAAATCATAGTTACCTTAGAAGTCTATATAGGTTTAATAAACATACATTTTAGTTACCTCAGAAGTCTAAGTAGGTCTGATAAACATAAATAATAGCTACCTTAGAAGTCTATATAGGTCTGATAAACATAAATTTTAGTTACCTTAGAAGTCTATTAGTAGGTCTGATAAACATAAATTTTAGTTACCTTAGAAGTCCTAGTAGGTCTGATAATCATAAATTTTAGTTACCTTAGAAGTCCTAGTAGGTCTGATAATCATAAATTTTAGTTACCTTAGAAGTCCTAGTGGGTCTGATAATCATAAATTTTAGCTACCTTAGAAGTCTAAGTAGATCTGATAAACATAAATTTTAGTTACCTTAAAAGTTCTAGCAGGTCTGATAAACATAAATTTAGTTACCTTAGAAGTCTAAATAGGTCTGATAAACAATTTTTTTTAGCTAAATTAGAAGTCTAAGTAGGTCTGATAAACATAAATTTTAGTTACCTTACAGACATGATTTTGCTAGTTTAAAAAAAAAAGCTGAAATTTATTTCATGAAAGAAAACAGACTCGCGAGTCTGCCACCTCGCAAAGCGAGGTTCCCTTTACGGCCGGTGGTCTGGGTGCCGCTCAAAGCTCCCAGAAGCTCTGGGGTAAATGGTGCAAAATCCTGCATTCCGGCAGACATCCTTTACTGAAATTCACAGCAAGCTCACATTTAAAAAAAATTAGCAATGTGACCAAAAAATAACTTTTGACTCCTTCTGTGCCCATTTTATCAGATATGATCAAATGACCCACCTGTTACAAAGTTAGAATATTTTGATCATTTTGGATTCGATTAAACTATTTCTAAGTTCAGAAACGATCGGAACGGACCCGGAAAAAAATCTGGTTTTGTCTTGATCTTCCGTATAAATCGGCCAACTTTTTTTTCCAACCATTCCCACTTCCAGATGTTCTTTAATCCTTTGTCTAATGTCAAAATCACGGTCTACAACTACACAAGAAGACATTCCCACATGTCGAAATAAAACCAGAACGATTGTGGTCAGTACTGTAACAAAACTTGTCATTGGATGATATGAAATATTGGACCGATCAAATCACTCGCAACAGAATTTGGCTGTTTCTAAGTTCAGAAACGATCGGAACGGACCCAAAAAAAAATCTGCTTTTCAGCAGATCTGAAAAAACAGAACTGACAACAAAAAAATCGGATTTTGCCGATCTCAAAAGCAGAATTCTGCTTAAAAGCGGTAAAAAATCATGTCTGACCTTAGAAGTCCTGAAGTTCTAGTAGATCTGATAAATATAAATTTTAGCTACCTTAGAAGTCCAAGTAGGTCTGATAAACATAAAGTTTTTTTGGCTAATGACTGTCCTACACCTAAAAAGAGAAATGTTATATGACATAATATCAAATGTGAAATTAAAAATATCAACATATGGTCGATATAGATAGAGTATTCAATAGATATCTTACAGGTGTGTTCAGTTAGTACACACACTAAATTAATAATGCTATCTTCGAGTTAGTCAGTGATTGTTATTTAATGCCAAGTGAGATATTTTTCAGCTATATTGATGATATGATGATGATGTCTGCTTTAGACCAAAACTTTGAGATCAGATATAGTCTCACTCCATTCCTATGTATTATCCTGACACTGAGCCAAACAGTCTTTGCTCTTGCTGATTATTGTTGCATGCTAGCTGCAGAACTGCAGCTCTTATGATCTTTGGTTTATGACCATAGAGCTACGGATTTCATCTGTTTGTAAACTTGCGGAATTCTGACTCCAACTGAGGTCAAGACTTTCAGATACTATCATCTCATTTGTGGAATTCGTCGAATGAGTTCATTGATACTGTTTGGTTCAATAATTATTTTTCTACAATGTTCCATAGTTAATTAACTTTGAATATTTATTATTTTTCTACAACGTTCCATAGTTAATTAACTTTGAATATTAATTATTTTTCTACAACGTTCCATAGTTAATTAACTTTGAATATTAAATATTTTTCTACAACGTTCCATAGTTAATTAACTTTGAATATTAATTATTTTTCTACAACGTTCCATAGTTAATTAACTTTGAATATTTATTATTTTTCTATAGTTAATTAACTTTGAATATTAATTATTTTTCCATAGTTAATTAACTTTGAATATTAATTATTTTTCTACAACGTTCCATAGTTAATTAACTTTAAACATTTATATTTATGTCCTTAAATATGAGAAAATAAAGTATAGAAATATAGAATCAACTTTGGAGGACACTTAATTTCCAGATAAGTGTTGGTAAAAGTTAAGCTCCATTCTAAATCAATTTTTATATTTCTATACTTTTCTCAAAGTTAATACAGCAGAAAAAGTTATTCCAAAAATGGGCTGTATACACACTTACTTAAATATTTACAAATATCATTGTATAAATACACAAATATGTGGCTTATCTGGAGTCTGGTGATTAATATGTATTATTATACGACTTCAGATAATGTCTTTTCTGATTGGCTGACGTCCCTAGCAACGATCTTATATAAAACATTATATTCACCTCGTGTGACGTAAGGTGCTGTGAATATAACATTTATTCACCTCGCATGACGTAACATGCGGTGAATATAACATTCTGACGTCTTGCACCAATCTCAACCAAAACAAACGTTGTGATGAAATCTTATTTTAAGGGTGAAAGAAACATATAAAATGTGTCATATAAGAAAACAATTAATGACTTTCAATTCGATGGATATTAGGATTTATTCTTATTCTTGGGTTAATAAATCCTTGTATCCACCTCATTAAAAGTCATCAATTGTATAATATATGTACATTGTCATGAAATATAAAAATCATTTGTACGATCTTTTGAAACAGGTAGGAAAGCTAGGCTTTGGTGAGCTTCTCTTGCCCGTTTCACAACGGGCACAAGTAAATTTTATATTCACCAACAATTTTAATACCATTTATATGCTATGCAGGAGCTAGACCAGGTATATAATGTCACATTCCTGACTCCTGATTTATATTCCCCGAGCCGTCTGCCGATAGGTATATAGATCCTAATACGGGAATGTGACATTATATACTCTGTCTAGCACCTGAATAACTACTATATTACGGTACATTGATCTTAAGTGTAAAAATTCAAACATTTTCATGGCGTTTTTAACATTAATGAAATTCCATTTTTGCATTGATAGTCATTTTTGGTGGAATGGTAGAATACAATAAAAACGTCAACATCTTTTATGTAAGTGATGACAATTCAGCTTCATTCTAAGTCTTGACAGGAAGAATGTGCTTATTTTACCAATCAGCACAAGGAAATGACCTCAGTAAATCGTAATAGATAGAAAATCAATGCTAGAACTGGCAGGTGAATGACATTTTTAATCTTTTGAATCATGGAGTATATATCTACGGTTCCACTCGTATACATAGCAGGATGTACTCGGCTAGACATCCGATGAAATTACAGCATTTGTTATAAACCATAATATATTGTGTTTATAATCCTGCAATGTCAAAAAGACACAGGATTCGACATTAACTTTTTGACCAACTTGTCCATTCGGGCAAGTGCCATTTTGATTTTACTTGCCCGAAACTGTAAACTACCAGCCCGAATTCTTATGTGCCATATATGCATGTAGTGCAGAACTATGCAATCTACAATGACCATTCAGAGTAGAATAACCCCACATATTAATTATTTACACCTTATGATGTGGGCATAGTGTTAGTGCATCATTTGAATATGACAGTTTTATAAATACGGGTGATTGATGGGGATTTCTGAAATATTTTTGTTAGAAAATTTAAGTATTAATGTTCCTTATCATAGACTTACAACGACTGTATAGTTTGTTTGAATTTTTATTCCAGTAATCTATCATGCTTTCAATATTTTGATCGCAAAGGCAATACATATTAGGGATAATTTTCTAAAATTAGAACACTGCAAATAACTAGCTTTTCATTAGCCGGCGAAAATAAATACGATGTTGATGCAGCGCCACCGCCTAATTAGGCATTCGCGATTGGCTAATATAAATAACACGATCTTTACTTGAGAAAGGGGAATTCCGTAGTCAACAAAATGGCATAAAATACACGATATATATGATGTTTAGGTAAAATTCGCAGTGACTTCCAACACTGAATAATTCAATATTAATCATTTTGCCCTTCAGGAATTAAACATATCACAGAATCATTTTCACTTGCCCGATCGGACAAGTTGGGTGCCGTTTTCACTTGCCCCGGGCAATCAGACAACCGTTAATGTCGAACCCTGCAACAACTGCCAAAATGTCAGAAAAGTGCAGAAACAAGCGTCCTTTATCATGTGCATGATTACAGTTTTACCATTTCTTACTGTTGCTCTACACAGTACAATTAACAGAAGTGTGACGTCAAACATATTATAGCGTTTCCGATAAAAAAACAATAACATCAGTTTTGAAGGTCTTGACATTCATTATCACAGCTCGTCCTACTGGACTCTCTGAGATACTAACTATAATGTCTGTCTCGACCTTCATAACTGCCATTATTCTATATGTATTGTAATGCTGGTCTATAATTTACTATTGTTTGATACTAATGTCAGTAGCAGATATGAAGCAGAGTGTTTTAGTCTGGTTGTAGAACGATCATCAGAGAGAATTCTGTGTAGGGTCGTAAACTGGCTAGATGTTGTCAGCTCCTTCTGTGAATATACTGAAAGGTAGAAACATTTTCGATAATAAGTTAGGATAAAATGAGAAACAAAAAATTCAACATTGTCAGAATAGTTTCAAAATCCACTTGGAATTTCATAGAAACAAAAGCAAAGTTGATACCCCAAACACACATACACATGACCACTCACTCTTTTGACTTGGTACAGACACTTCAATAAAAAGTGGCGAAGCTAAACTACTTTTATGGGCCCAATTCTCCTCTCGGTGAAATGATGCATTCATGCAAGTGTTTTTCATTTATTAATTAAAAAGAGTGTGTTTTTTTCCCCCCTCTAATTGCACTAAGTGTGTATGTACAAACAAGATGATTCCTGTATAATCTTATTCATATGGGGGCCATCCATAAAAAAACATATTTTTGTTTGCTGAAATCTTAAAAAAATGAATTGTCCCAGGATTTCTCTGCATACTCCAGTGTCCTCCAACAATAAAACAGACTGACATAACATAACTGAAATATTGTTAGAAGTGGTGTTAAACATCAATAACACATAACCGATTTAACGATAGCCCTAACCTCCCTTATTGGGATCATAGTTTAATTTTTTCTCTCTCACATTATTGTACATGTTTGACAGACATATTTGATGTGAGATACCAGTAATTAGATTCATGAATCTCTCATCACCTGACCTTTTTTGGCATCACAATTCAAAAAACAGTGGTTTTCAATATGAAAATCTTGCAAAATAAACAAATTCCTGCAAGTCTTTTAAAAACGTTAAATTTATGATCGCTCAAGTACTCAAGTAATAATAAGTGATTAACGATATTTTTTTTAAATGAGAGGACTTTTCTCAGTCATCTCTCATCGAAGGGTGAAGCCCTGAGATGAGAGATGACTGAGAAACGTCCTCAAGTTTTAAAAAACATCTTTAATTATTTTATCGCTATTTTGTATTCATAATTAAATAATTTTTGTTGAGATACTGACATTTTTTTAAACACAATTAATATTTTATATCGTTAATCACTTAATTATCAAGAATTTGGTAATGTGACGTCATTATAACGTAATATTTGAAAACAAGATAATACTATGTGCGTCCTTGACAACGATTAGAGATTAGCGATAATTGGAATCATCTCATGCACTCACATGATATGAAATATATCGGTTTTAAACATCAAAAGGAAAATAAACAAAATAGCGATAATAATTGTTGTCACTGTCAAGATTAATTCCTTCTCTGTGGGAAATGCATCGGTGGTGTATTGCATTGCGTGCTCGCCTCAAGTGCAGTAGATCGTGGGTTCGAGCCTCTGTCTTGTTAAACCAGAGACTATAAATTTGCTATTGGTTGTTTCTCTGCTAAGCACATAGTATTAAGGAGAAAGACTGGTTGGCTCAAAATCAGGATAGTGTGTCTGAGTGGGGCGACATGTCTATCCACAGGATAATGTGTCTGAGTGGGGCGACATGTCTATCCACAGAATGTTATTTCAGTGAGCTAGCACTAAAAAATCCAACTAAGCATGTTGGTCTAGTACAAAGCGGACCTCATCATCATCTCATTGAAAATGAACTTGTTCTCGCCATGATATAGCTGAAAAATTGCTAAGTTGGCGTTCAACAATAATCCCTCACCTACTCCCTTCTCTGTGGGAACATTAACAAGAATTATCTACCTACCATTATTTTCTACAGCACATCCCAGACAGAACAGAGCAGCCTCTACCACCTCAACATTGGTTACAGTTTTATTGTAGGAAACTATGAATTCTAGACCTCCCAAACTTCTGAAATAATCTTTTATTTCATCTGAAAAAAAATATGGGTTAGAGTATGGTGTTTAACACCACTTTCAACAATATTTCATCTATATCGTGGTGGTCAATTTTATTTGTGGAGGAAACCAGAGTACCCAGAGAAAACCACCGACCTGTCGCAAGTCACTGATAAATTTGATCACATAATGTTTTGGGAGTCAAACTCACTTCAGTGGTGATAGGCACTGTATACAGTTCAGTCCAATTATATTAGTAACGAGTAAGAATTATGTTTTCTAACCATATCAAGTTATTTTCTTGTTATTACAATAGTTTAATAGTGTAATTGATTTTTAATACTTTTTTTTACTAAAATTTGTCATTCCTGACACGTAAAATAACATTTTTATAGTCTATGTAATAAAAGTGTATTAGTTGTAATATACTAAATTAAGATGTTAATATAAAATGAAATGCATTTATAACCATTTTAAACCAAACTGCTAACAATTTTTGCAATATTTACATAAAGTTATGCACATTTAGGGTTATTTCCCTTTTTCCAGAAAAAATACAAAATGTAAAACTGTGAATATACACATGTATGTAACCACACGTCTGATTCATTATACAATTATTACCTTCGAAAGTTGTCAACCTGGGGGTGGTTGTTTTCTCCAAGGGCTTTAGCCTGTCAGAGGGACAACACCTCTTACAGGTTGACAACTTGATGTTCACCTCATAGGAAGGCCTACAAATCAGAAAATCAATATCCCTTCTATCACATGAACATTTTTCTGTTTTCTTTTATGACACATAGTATTGATATAATTAACATTCAGATAAAAACGATACTAGTCTACAAAGGTAGGATATGACACTCTTGACGCACAGTGGAACCTGTTAAATGAAGAGGCGTACTAAGTCGAACTGTCAAAACGATGAGATGCATGCTGAAATGTTAAATAGTGCAGATCTCCGTCAAAATGCCATATCCAATCTTTCTACACTGGTAACATATATTGTGAGTCCTGTCAGTTTCCGCCAAAATCATTAGCCTTATGCCCCTGTCTAGTATTAATTGATTCGGGCTAGTAAAAATTGCATAAAATTTGCTTAACCAAATGGAAACAAATTTTCTACAATGCTGTTGGGGCTAGATTGTCAAAATGTTTTTGGCAGACTGCTGTCAACAGAAAACAAACAATCTTCAATTTTGGTCTTACCTCCAGATACATTTGTAAATATTGCAGCTAGAGTCCTGAAGGCTTGCTTCACTGCATCTGGATTGTCAAGTTGACACTTTAAACAGTCAAGAAGGACACGAACATCTGTTTTTACTTCTATATAAAAATAAAGTGATACAGTAGTAGTCCCTCTCTTATAAGGACACTCCTACCAAAGGTCACCCTTGCTATCAGACCAGATTTCAGATGCACCCAGATAGTAAAAACTACTAGAATGTCCCCCTTAGAAGAGGCCACCCTACGAATAAGGTAGCAAAATACTACCAGATTGTCCCACTCAGGAAAGGCCACCCCTCATATAAGGCCACTTTGTTTTTTTTATTGCAGAAGGAATGGACTTACAACAGGGATATCACTGCATCCAATATTTCTCAAACAGATTTCTTATTCACTGAGTGAGTGTGGTTGCTCTTAACACCAAGGGAGCAATATTAAAGCTACATGCATATAGCATTGCAAGAATAAATGTACTTTGATAGCACATGCTCTTTGATAAAACAAAATGCTAATTATAATGAAGAACTAATCATGATGACTGTTATTACACGGTGCATAACAACATATTACAGTTAAAACGGTCAGATCATTCTTTAATCACAAAGACTGCTATTACACGGTCTATAGATTTAACGGTCAGATCATTCTTTAATCACAAGACTGCTATTACACGGTCTATAGATTTAACGGTCAGATCATTCTTTAATCACAAAGACTGCTATTACACGGTCTATAGATTTAACGGTCAGATCATTCTTTAATCACAAGACTGCTATTACACGGTCTATAGATTTAACGGTCAGATCATTCTTTAATCACAAGACTGCTATTACACGGTCTATGGATTTAACGGTCAGATCATTCTTTAATCACAAGACTGCTATTACACGGACTATAGATTTAATGGTCAGATCATTCTTTAAAAAGACATCTAATTGCATCATGTTCATAAACCATGTGTTTGATATGCTTCGAATTTTAAACTTGTAAAAATAGCTTAGCCACAGAAAGAAGGCAGTGATTCAGTTAGGCACTCACTGGTCTCAGGACATTTACAAACCTATTTCTAAAATTGTCCTGAAGAATTTTATAAAAATTATTATTAAAGAATGTCCTGAAGAAATTTTTATAAAACTGGCAATTGTCCTGAAGATTTCAAAGTCTAGTTGAAACACTAAACATGTATCTTTTCTTTACGCCATTATCCATGTAATATGTACCTTTTCTTTCTACATGTACTATTTTCTACCAAAAGTCCTTGGGTTTTGTGATAACCTCTACTATAAAGCAAAACAAAAAACCCTGTGTTTCTGCTATTACCCTAGTGACCCTAATTTTTTGTGCCAACATGAGTTTTTATTGCCATTTTTTTTTAACAAACATGGTTAAAACCCTAATAATTGTCCTGTACAACTTAGGTAAATATAAATAAACAGATTTGCCTACCTACCCATCTTATTTTTTTTCAAAAATGTAAATGGAAACATAGGTACCTGTTTTGTATCCAGATCATTCCATTACCCACAAATAAATATTTATAACAACTCCAGTACTCAACATTCATCCGTTGTGGTCATATGGTAAATGTAGTTTGGAATCACAACTATTAACCAATCAGTTTCTATCACTATTAATTTGTGAGTTTGAATCCCGCTCATGGCGAGGTCAGGTGTACTCGATACAACATTATGTGATAAATTTGTCAGTGACTAACTGACTTGCAGCAGGTCAGTGGTTTTCTCTACCAATAAAACTGACTGCCACGTAATAACTGAAATAGTGTAGAAAATGGCATTAAACACCATAACCCCCTTGCTAACATTCATCTTAAGTCAAAGCAAACCACTTGTTCGTTGTTTTCTGTGCATCTCTATTCTTTGTACTCCCTCACCAATATTGGTGCTCAAATTACGTGTCTCTCAGCATAAATCTAAAATGGAAACAGATTAGCATTATTTATGCAACAACAAATAAAATATAAATACAAATGAATTCAGCAATATAAAAACACCAATAAATACTGAACCTCATCAGTGGTTAGAATGATCCAGCAATGGTCGGGTCAAACAAAAGACTTTAATATTGACTTATTGGTATTTGTTGCTTCTTTGCTCAGCATGCAGCATTAAGGAGTAAAAGACTGGTTGGCTCGTAATCAGGATAATGTCAGAGTGGGACCGAAATGTCAGTGAGCGAGCACAAAGCAGACATTCACCGAAATCATGGCGAAATGTAACTTGTTCTTGTCAGGATATAGCCAAAACATTGCACACTTGGCATTAACCAACAAACACTCACTTACTCTAATAAATACTGAAAATAATGGATTATACAGAAATGAACAAATATGTACCCAATCAAGTCAAAGCTTCAAGCGAGCAGTACTTTAGCTGCTTTGTATATTCATGATCGCAACACTTGGTGGAAATATTGATTTTCCAGTTCAATGTATCAAAGGATAGGGATTTCTAAGCTATGATGATGACATATCAGTAGATCCTATTTCTACATGTAGTTTGTTTATTGCCAAGATAAATTCTTCTGTAACTAATAGTCTATATGTTATAATTCATAATAAGATGGACAATTGTTCTATGTGTTTTTATGTTGGATTTAATCTAAAAACATAAATTGATCAAATGTATAACTGTATAATATACAAAATCCTTTATTAAAGAAAGCTCAATCATTGAACATTAAGGTTGACAAAGATTATGAGATAGTACATGAAAGAAGAATGACATAATAAAATAACAAATACAATTATAGGTTATAGTTTGCGTTATAGTTTGCAATGAAAGAGAGATAACTGTAATTGGAAAACATAAAATATAAAACATGCATGCAGAGAACTATGGTGCCATTTGAAAACACGAGTGAATAAATTTTGCGAGTTCTCTGACGCAAGATGGATCTTTGTTGCTCATTATCCAAACAAATTTATCCTCTGCACTTAATATAGCAGCATTATCATTAAGGACATTTGAAAAGAGTTCTCTTCTGTGGTTTTCAAACCTAGGACAATACATTATAAAATGAAAATCATCTTCTATGCTTTTAGAGTTACAATTGGAACATATACGGTTCTCAACAGGAGTAATTGGACGGGTATATCGACCGGTTTCAATATGGAGATTGTGGTTACTAGTACGAAAGCGTGTAAGATTGTTTCTATGGCTAATAGTTCTAATATCAGAAATATAAGTTTCGTATCTAAATATAAACTTAAATTTTCTATACGTCCTAGGTTTCTCACATTTGTTTAAGTTAATTTTCCAAAATGTCTCATAATTATTCTGTAATTTTTTCTTTATACTACATGTATACGTGTCTAGATTTGAAATTTTCAGGATGAGTCCATATTTAGATGTTTCAATAAAATATGCATACATCTTAACCAACAAGGTTCATTGTTAGTTACCGTACATTAACAGATTCTCTTCATATGCCTCCCACAGCAAGGGGTCATGACAAGTGTTTTTGCACAGCCAGACCCAGTATTTGATCAAGGAAATAATAGTGTCAATATATAGAGAGTATCTTGAACTATCTTCCCAGTTCACCATAAATGGCTAAGTTAGTTGTTCTTTTATTAACTCCAAGAACATATTTAGTTTTTCTAAAGGATTCCAGCTGTACAAATTACTAATAAAACGTGAATCATTGTTACTATCAATGCCAACATTTTTATTATTGTTAAACAAACCAACAATTTCAGAAGCATATAAGAGTACACGTTTAACTGTGTGGTCAAATATACATGTACATTTGTATGCATAAAATTTGGGGCTGAACAAGGTATATTATTAAATATATTTTTCAATTTGAAAAAGGCTCTTTGACCTCTCCTTGCAAGGTCAAGTAGAGCTTGAGTAAAGCTTCCGTTTAAACTTACAGTACAGCTGACAGCATACACTGATAAATGCTGAGCATAATCTGCATGCTGAGCCAGGCTCAGCATTTTCGCTAATGGTCTGCTAATTAACCCCAAGGTAATAAACATAAAATACCTGGTCAGAAGTGTCTTGTTGATTTCACAGGTGATCTACAGGAAAATATATATACCTGTTTGTGTTACATAACAGGAAATAGGCATATTTGGATTTCAGTGATTTTGATGTGTAAAAAAAGGACTTTAATAAATTTAACTGTACCTTGAAAATTTGTCAATAAAATAATATTTTCAAAATTTAATATTTTGTGATATATTTTAGCATCAGCTAACAATTCAAACAAATAATTGAAATGAAATCATAATTTTGTGTTGGATATATAAGAATTTTTAACTGAAAATATGGCAAAGAAGAACAAGATTAATTGTGATGCTATTTTAATCAATAGATTAATTAATTAAGACTAGATTTAACATTTTAAGAATTTTCTTTCTATGTAATGTGCATGTGTGTACATGTTAGTCATGTATTTAAGAGGTTTTTTTTTCCACCTTTACAAAAATGTTATAGTTGTTCTTTTATGATACATGTATTTAAGATTTAAAACAAAATTATTTTGTAATTAATTTTATCTGTTTTTGCAGAGAAATAATATATTCAATTTGCTTTATCAATTTAATCAAATAAATGTAATCTAATTTCAAAAATATACTTGTTACTATGTTTCGATTTTTTCGATTTTTTTTTTAATCCATTTTATCCAAGTTAATATTAATTTCTTTTCTTTTTGTTATTCAAGACATTTCTTGAACATTTTTTGTTTCACATTTTTATTCTTATGTTGTTAAACATACATTATAAACATTAAAAAAAAATATGCCAGTTGATTATAAATACATTCTGTTCAATATAAAAAAATGACATATTAAGTATTTTCTGTATATTAACAAACAGATATAGTAAACATAGAAAATCTCAATCAATGAAGGATTTATGGACACTTGTAATTTGCCACTAATTCACTCTCATGTCATAAATTGACCTTAAGGAGACATACTGTCTAGGCTAATGAAAAAGAAAAAAACACACACACATATTCAACTAGATTCCTAAATTAAATACATATATTTTTTTTTATAAAATGTTCAATGGTTAAAATTAAATTACTATAAATTTCTTTTTCATAAATATTCATGAATTTTGAATTAAACTTTTTTTTTAAATAATTTACTGTTTTTGTTAGTACAAACACACAAAAAAAAAGACAACAAACAATTCGTCAAAAAAAGAATAGATACACATCTATTGTATACATGTAAATATTTTCAAATAATTTACTTTTAAATTTTAAAATACAGATAATAATTGAAATTTTAACAAAACAAATCAATTGAAAAACAGAGAAATTTTAATTCAATTTTAGAATTATCAAAACATTACTACATTGTAAAATAGAAAATTTATTATGTAAATATTTCCACTAAATAAAAAGTCACAAGTGTAACAAATCACACATACATGCTCAGGTTAATTTTACTAACACAGTCTTCACAATAAACTTTTTAACTTACCAGCCAGGCAGACTTGTTCCAATGGTATTTTTACAAGTCCCCCCATATCAAGACAATTTTGTCCAAGGCTTAGATCAACGAGTGAAATAAATAGGTTCAGTTGGGTTTGAGATGTACGGTTGTACCTGGTGTGGCTTACTACTTTCGTGCTGTTTGACAGCATCAAGTTTGAACTTATTTGTTTCTTTGACAAACACTCTGTCGACTTCATGATTTCTGCACCAGTTGCAGATCATCAATTGCTTGTATTCCTCGTAGGCCAACCAAGAACAATCTTTCGTCCATTGAGGAAGAAATTTTCTTTCCCTGGATTCTTTATCATACTTTTTTTTGCCACCTGTCTTTCATCCGCCGATGCCGGTCTTTTCAATTTTTTGCTGGGGATAGACCCCTCGACATATCGTAGAAAGCTCATGGCCGAGATTTACTTAGCCATACCTGTTGTTTACCGTGACTTGCCACTTTTATTATATTATTTATCTCATTTTACAGTTTCACAGCTGAAAAAATTGTCAGAAGCCAGTAGGACTTCTCATATGTCAAATTTCACAAGTCCCTAATAAATTTCACAAGCCATTGGCGTCGGACTTGTGGCTAAATTCGCAGACTGCTAACACCTATTGAATCAGGTACATCTACCTGGAAATCATTATGATCATATTGTTTATTCAATTGCTGACCATCTGTACAGGTAAGGGTAATATAACTGATCATCAGCCCATGATTTACGACCCCCAATAAAACCTCAGCATTGAATGCTGAACCTTTTAAATGCTCAGCATTTATCAGTGTATGCTGTCAGCTGTACTGTAGCATTATTCCAAGATATTTGTAGTGACAAACTATCTCAAGCTCAGTCTTATCAATATAAAATTTAACATTACTTAGTCTTGAGCCTTTATTGAAAATCATAACTTTAGACTTTGTGTAGTTAATTTCAAGACCCCAACTTTTACAATATTCCCAAGTTTTATTTAAACAGTTCTGTAGACCCTCTTGACTTTCAGATATATATGAATGGGAATTTAATGTCTGGACAAAATTTTTTTTCACAACAAATCATAACTTTTTTTTACAAAGACATTGATGATGATGATGATTATGAAGATGGATGTTAGGATTTCCAGGATGAGCCTTTTAATTTTGAACAAATATTGAGAATGTCACAAGATAACTGAATGAATTAGTACCAGATTGCAGAGTCCATTTTGCCGAATCCCATATTGCCGACTTTTGTTAAAAATGACAAAGTTTCATAATATTAAAAAAAAATATTGATGATGTGTACATATTTTATTGAAAGCAGTAATTTTTCATGCAATTTTAATTAGAAAAACCATAATCAAATGCACTGATGAATAGGAGATGCCAATCCTCATTACTCAAACAATGGAAATAAACTACAAATAAGTAAATGTTTATTTAGAGTTTTACCAAGTCTCGCTCAAATGCAAAATTTGGGACCTATTTATAAAACAAAAAATGTGTATTCTCTCTTGTTATGCTAGTTATTATTCACAGAGCATATGCTTTGAAATTATTTCTTGGCATCCTTCATCTTGACAGAAATCATGGTTGTCTGCAGGATTAATCCACCGTATATCCTTTTGACTTTGAGCTCGAATGCTATAATCTAAACTCCCTTGTATGTCGGACCATTTCAAAAGAAATATTTATTTAATTATTTACAATATTCCTTCATAAATTAGAAGCATTATTCTACTTGCAATAACAATATTTTTCATGTCGGCAATTTGGGAATCGGCTAATTGGACTCGGCAATTTGGGATTCGGCAAACTGGGAATCGGCAATTTGGGATGCTACCAACTGAATACCCCAAAAAATATTCTTGAAGTCAACAACTTTTAACATGTTAAGCAAATAAATAAGTTTTTAATGGCAATATGTGGTGGCATTTTAGGTTTTTATTCGGTCAGACAAATTTTCTTTCGGTCAGTTTTTCGAAATTGCCTGACCAAATCATGGCAAATGTCAGACAAACAACTTGGATATATTTTCGATTTGTCTGTAGAGACTAGAGTGTAGTGTAGTGATAAGACTAACAAACTAAAATAAGAAGTTGGTGCTAAAAATAAACAGAAAAGTACAAAGAAAGGGACAACTGTACTTGGCAATCACAATACTTTTTTAGAGGTTGTGGTTAGGCAACCTAGGGCTAGGGTGAGGGAAAGGGTTAACTTTAGGGGTTAGGTAACTTAGGGTTATTAACTTATTGTGATCGCCAAGTACAGTTGATCCCAAAGAAATATACAGTACTGATAAGGAGTTGAAAAACACTTTGGTCCGACATATTATACGGATATAGCCTAAAGAACTTAAGAAGTCAACTCCCCCCAACTTGCACAAGGTCAAGGACGTTCTGATTGTGAATTTATTATTACTAGGCCTAATCATGGAAAATAAAAATGAGATGTGCACATACACAGGGTATATAATCATCCACCCCTGTATAATTGGGAGGGGGTATGTAACAAAACAATATCTTAATAAACTACATTTTCAGTTTCAATTTTGCCGCTTTCTTGATAACAGACGATGTTGCAAATCTTTGTCGTTTAGATGTTTATATCACAAAATAAAAGGAATATCAACATCGACAACGGAAAACTCGTATCCGGAATTTCGCGGATGATCTAGACTTCTCAGAACATGCAAGAGTCAGTTTGCAGGTGAGGATCCAGGTTTTTAATTTAGATTGGTGTTAAAATAGGCGAGGGTCCGGGAGCGCCTAACTATTTTGTATATAGAAGAGTTTGAAGATACCAAAGGGGTAATCAGAATCCGTATATCGAAGAAGAACAGACAACACAATGTCAATCGATGGCCAAAATAAAAAGTACAAAAGGACAAACAACGATATACAACACATACACATAAAACTAATGATCGAGTAACACGAACCCCACTAAAAACCGAGGATGAACTCAGGTGCAGGTCCCAGCGAGTCCTGGAATTTGACGAGTACTTGCAGTATCTACGTCAAGGTCGAGCTCGATATACAAAGGTACAGCCTGTACAAACAATGCATAGCCAAATGAGCAAACCAATGCACTGTAAACCACAAAAATGTTTTGTTTCCTCCAATACTACATGTACAATGTTCCTTCACCTAAAAGGACAGGGGGCCGGGAATGAATGACATATACAAATACAAATACAAAATTTACAAAATACAAAAAGTTTTATTTTCAGTCCGACTCGGGCATATATAAAAACAATAAACATAAGCTTTAATGAGATTTTTACCGACATTACAATGTTGACATACAATATACACATAGACAAATACATTACATATAACTTAAATACATTTAAGAAGATGATAAGATATATTACCTACCGAACATTTCAAACGTTACTGGTTGATCTATTACCTACCAAACACTTCAAGCGTTACTGATTGATCTATTACCTACCGAACACTTCAAACGTTACTGGTTGATCTATTACCTACCGAACACTTCAAACGTTACTGGTTGATCTATTACCTACCGAACACTTCAAACGTTACTGGTTGATCTATTACCTACCGAACACTTCAAACGTTACTGGTTGATCTATTACCTACCGAACACTTCAAACGTTACTGGTTGATCTATTACCTACCGAACACTTCAAACGTTACTGGTTGATCTATTACCTACCGACCACTTCAAACGTTACTGGTTGATCTATTACCTACCGACCACTTCAAAAGTTACTGGTTGATCTATTACCTACCGACCACTTCAAACGTTACTGGTTGATCTATTACCTACCGACAACTTCAAACGTTACTGGTTGATCTATTACCTACCGAACACTTCAAACGTTACTGGTTGATCTATTACCTACCGACTTCAAACGTTACTGGTTGATCTATTACCTACCGAACACTTCAAACGTTACTGGTTGATCTATTACCTACCGAACACTTCAAACGTTACTGGTTGATCTATTACCTACCGAACACTTCAAACGTTACTGGTTGATCTATTACCTACCAAACACTTCAAACGTTACTGGTTGATCTATTACCTACCGAACACTTCAAACGTTACTGGTTGATCTATTACCTACCGAACACTTCAAACGTTACTGGTTGATCTATTACCTACCGAACACTTCAAACGTTACTGGTTGATCTATTACCTACCGAACACTTCAAACGTTACTGGTTGATCTTATATTTCTTCTTTCTCCATTCTTTCCTGTTTTATTTTTAAATATCTTAGATTGTTATCTTATTAAATTGAAATGAGGTTTTGTCTACTTTGAAATATGGAATTGTCCGATGGTCAAGGTGCATGCTCCTTTGTGTACAGTTTTGGTTTGGTTGGTTGCACAACGCCACTTTCAACAATATTTCAGTTGTATCGTGGCAGTCAGTTGGTGGAGGAAACCGTAGTACTCGGAGAAAACCACCGACCTGTCCTCAGTCAGTGACAACGTTATAAACCACCGACCTGTCCTCAGTCAGTGACAACGTTATAAACCACCGACCTGTCCTCAGTCAGTGACAACGTTATCGCATAATGTTGTACCGTGTACACCTCATTATGAACGGGGTTCGAATTCACAACTTTAGTGATGATAGGCACCGATTGCATAGGTAGTTTTAAATCCAATAATCATACGATCACGACCATCATGGTCCCTATATATACAGTTTTGGAGGTTTCTTTGTGTGTTTTAACAGGCTATTAGAGACCTAATAAAGATGAATGACTCCTTGTGTTACAAGAGAGCATAGGTTTTTTTTAATGATTATTATCTTATTAAATTAATATCAGATTGCTGAATGCTCGTTTGTATACAGTTATGAAGGTGTGTGTGTGCGTGTGTGCGTGCGCGCGCGCACAACAGACTATTGGACAATTAATGTTCATTTTAAAAAAATTCTCTGAGACTTAATCAAAGATTAATGTTTCCTTGTTTTATTTATGTGTTATTGCTGTCCGACTACAATTATTAAGGTGTCAGCAGAATTTGTGCACGATAAAAAAACAACGACACTTTAAGGCCGTAACTAGAGTCTCCTTTCTAGTGAGGCAAGGGGTCTGGGGACCATCCATCGACCCATGTCCCCATCAGATCCAGGGCAGAGTT
Organism: Bathymodiolus septemdierum; assembly: GCA_963383655.1. Classification (NCBI taxonomy): domain Eukaryota; kingdom Metazoa; phylum Mollusca; class Bivalvia; order Mytilida; family Modiolidae; genus Bathymodiolus; species Bathymodiolus septemdierum. The sequence goes on from OY726531.1 coordinate 51,048,966, forward strand.
CTGGTAATGGATCCAGAGGGCAAAGCCCACATGAAGCTCTGGTTTTATTTGATATTGCAAGGCTATTTTGGCTATGAAAATGATCGTACACATGTAATTAAAGTGCTTGTTTTAGTAGTCACAATTACCACCCAACTGATATACATGTATGGTATTCATGGCTTTAAAAAGAAGGAGCATACAACAATTAGATTATTCAATGGCGATGTCAGAACCAAAAGAATCTACCAAAAACAAATATTTAGGTCATCGCATGTTTTTTACACTCGAAAATCAACGCAATCATAGAAGAAAAGGTTTAATTACCAAAATTATATGACAAATATATAACTATGAAACGAATGCCCTGTCTGCGAGATGTAGGGCCATACAATTTATATCTGGTATCATAGCAGAAACCAAAAATGCCCAAATACCCCACGTAATGAAAACTTGATCTGTATGTGATGTCCTTAACAACATTTCCAAACAAGTGATCTTAAAGTCAGGGGCGTAGCTATGTGCTTCCACATCGTTTCGGCCAAAGAAAAAAAAAGGGCAGGAGGCCAGGTAAGAAAGAAAGAAAGAAAAGAAGATGTGCTGGCGTATACTGTAGATTTACATGAAAGAGGTGATTGAGAAGTGTTATATTATTATTCGGCAATGACATTCTTCATCATTATGATAATAATTTTATTTTGAAGTGATTTTTTTGCGTGCCGTCAGGATCCGGATTCATTTTCGGTGTATTGACCGGTTTACATTTAGTTTTGTATCATTTGTTTACATTGGTGATGAATCTGCGTGAGGATGCAGAGAAAAATATCATCTTTCTTTGCATCAAAATCTAGTCGTGAAGATGAAGTTAGTCCAACAGAGGTTGTCGAATCGCCTCCACCGGCCACTGTCTCTCCTGGTCCCTCAAGTTCAATGGTATCCTCGGACTCATTCCAACCTCCGTACCCACAGGGACTCGCAGTTATATTTTCACATCGCCAGGTATATGTTCTTTTTAACATATACCTGGCGATGTGAAAATATAACTGCGAGCCCCTGTGTCCGTACCCAGACATAGGACTCCCCCAGACCAGTCTGCATCCATTCAGCGTGACGAAGGATTGAAAAATACACTTTTGACAAAGACATGGGAAAAAGCATCCACATATAAGTTTCCCTTGAGGTATTTCTTGTATTTTCATACCATTCCTCCCTCTATCCAATATGGCTGTTATAACCGTGAAAGGGCCTATTGATCTTTCTTAAGTTTATTCTATACATTGAAATATGCTATATTCGAGGAGACACTGGGGGACTTAGGCAGCTCCCAGACCCCTCGCCCTAATTTTGTGCTTCCATTCAAGTTAGGTATAGCTACTCCCCTGAAAGTGATTATGTTGCGGTTTTTTTATGTTATGTGCAATTGGCGAATGAACGGGGACATAATAAAAACAAAAAAATATGTTGAAGTGCAACTAATTTTCAGCTGATTCTGTTGAGGCGTTCTCGACCTATTCCACGGAAGCATATTCCGGGACGGACGGACATGGGTAAACAAATTATTGCGACGCTTGAAAACTTAGGTATAAAATAATATAAATTGCACAACGTAACCCTCGACCAATATACAATTTCCGTCGGAAATTGTACACTGTGGTGATAGGCACTGATTGCACATGTAGTTGTAAATCCAACTACACGATCACAACGCTCCCAAGTCATTTTAGATATTGCTATAATCGCTTGCAACTTTTTTTTTATAATGGCTCTCAAGGTATTCTATCACGATAATTCTTGTTGTTGAAAGTAGTGTGCTCATTTGTTGAGTGTATTGAGTTAAATATATTCTATCATTGACAAGCAAGGAGAACAAGTTGTTACTACAGAGTTATTATGTTCATGACTTATCACCGGTTTTGTAACAAGATTTCTCCCATTATAACGGCGTTTTAACCCCACTGAACCAGTGGTGGAAAAATCTGTAATCCTCTAGAGGATTAAAATGTCTCGTGCCTTTCCCCGCCTTTTCCTAGCAACAGAATCGTGTAATAGTGGAGAAATATCGTAACCCACGGGAAGCTGAAGGAGAATCTATATGTAACACGACTGGTGCCATTAGTGGAACAGGAACTGCTTACCCTTCCGGAGCATTTGAGTTCACTACTGGGTTTTAATGCTATTCGTGTTGTTTTCTGTGCTATGTTTAGTAGATTATTGTTTGTCCTTTTGGTCATTGTATTGCCTGTTTTTTTATGATTTGTTGAGGAGATCGCCGTTACACTTCTTGAATGGATTTCAGCTACGTAGTCGAGTGGGCTGGAATGTGTGTGGTTTAAAGGGGGGGGGGCGGGGGGAGGGCAAGTATTAGGAGTAGTTTGGATAGTCAATGGGAGGGAGCAAGTCTTAGGAGAGGACCAGAACGTGAGATGGGTAAGTTTTAAGACTAAACCGGACAATGGGAGGAGGGGGCAGACTTTCAAAACTGACCGGCTGCGGCAAAAATTAAAATGATTTTTTTTATCCTCATTTGGTTTCAACAGTATACTATCATACATCTTAACGACTCCTTCTCTCGTGGATTTAGATCTAAATCAGCGTCTGTTGTATATTGACACAAATCAACAACAAATTGGTAGACATTGATTACACTTGTGTTGTCTTCACTTCAACTTTCATGTAATTTCAGACTGTTTGTCTTAATATTATTTGAAATCAGTTTTATTCCAATTTATCTTGCAGCATTTTCAATATGGCGGGGAATTCTAATGAAAATAACATATATTTTTTATCCCATAACTTGTTCATAATTTTAAAATTGTAATAAAATGTGAATTTTCTCTTTACTGTTATATTAAGATTATCCTTTATTTTTCAAACATCTAAAAAATTATGAGACAATTTAACTAAAATTCGTTGTCCTTTCCAGGGTACCTATAAAGTGCGAAACGAAATAGAAACGAAACGAAACGAAATCAATGAAAACGAAACGAAACGAAACGAAATCAACGAAATGGAAACGAAATGAAACGAACCCACTATTTTCCTGGGAAAATGCCTGTACCAAGTCAGGAATGTGTTGTTTTTCAGTTGTTCCGTTGATTGAAAACTCAGATGGTTGAGCTTCTTAGTCTTATCGGTTTTGTCTGTTTTTGTGGACTTTCCCTTTTGAATGCGCCTTGGAGTACGGTACCATTGTTATTACCTTTATTCGGTAGTGTGCCAACAGATCTGGCGTAATGTCTTACCGTTGTTCTTTCCGAGATATACAGGGGTCAAAAAGACCCAACACTATAAACTTTTTATTTCAAATCCTATTGTTCTATTTTGAAGAACTAAAAAAAAAAAACCCAGCAACATAACAGGACGTACAGTGAGCGCCCTCCTTACAGAAGAACTTCTGGAAAACATAATGCTTGCAAAAACTAAACATAAGAAACTCTGGAAGTTTTATTGAAATCCATTCTGTTGTTTAGGAAGAGTTATGGATAACGCAACAGTATCCTCTCTCTATTGTATAGCCTTGTATGACAATTACATAGCCTTAAATGACAAAGTCCAAAAGTGAAGAAATTTTAGCAAGAACTGTTAAAATGGGAAAACAAAAATAGAAGGTGCACAATGCCATTTGGTACTAAAGAATTCATGAAATTAATGAACCTTGCCATATGGTATTAAAGATTTCCTGTAAGATTCATGCAATTCCCTCAAGTTGTTAAGGAGGAATTGCATAGGCAGTGAGGGAAGCACTCACGGACAAACGGTCATATACTATATATACCCCCTCCCGCTGGATAGCGGGGGTATAAAAATGTGTGCCGTTGTTACATACTCATTTTTCCCCCATACTCATTTTTCTCCCCGGAAAAATTAGCATATACTCAGTTTTCCCCCCGGAAAAATGAGTATATACCGAGATTTCCCCCCGGAAAAATGAGTATATACTGAATTTTCCCCCCGGAAATCCAAGTATGTGTTAACACATACTCATTTTTCCCCTCATACTAGTTTTTCCCCTCTCCTATTTTAATAGGGTTTTTCTTGTGTACACTTATATACATGTATATGGTGGAAGACATAATAGTTAAAGGTGGACGAAAGAGGGCATCAACAATGATGATAGTAATAACTAAGGCAAGCATGAACATGGAGTGAGAACGGATAAGGAGGTAGGAGGAAAGGATGGGAAAAACACTTGAGTGATAAAGCGATCTTCCTTAGTGCAAGTGAGAAAAACTCAAGTTTGCTAAGTGCTGGAAGGCACAGCTGACAGGTATGAGGAAGAGGGCAGGAAGGAAGGAATATAATGAGAAGGATAGAGAGGACGGAGGGAGAATGGTAAAAAGATGATGGGGAGGAAGGAGAGATACTAGAGGTATACAATAAGGAGGATGATGAGGAGGAATTAGGGAGGGAGTCAATATGGAAAAGGATGGAGATAGTGAGGAGGATAATGATGAGGAAGTAGTGAAACAGGTATTGAAGAGGAGATTTGAAGGAAGAGGATAGAAAGGACGAAGTGACAAAGGTAAACGAGAAAAGAAGTAGTGAGGAGGAGGTAATAAGGAGGATGATGATGACGACGGAGGAGAAAAGTATACGGAGAAGGTAATTAGGAAGAGTTAATAAGGAGGATGGAGACGGAAGAAAGACAGAGGTAATGAGGTGGATGATAATATTACAGGAAAGAGAAGAGAGGTAATGAGGTGGCGGATTGAAAGGAATGAAGGATGGAGAGGTGGTGAGGATGACTGAGAGGAAGGAGGGAGAGAGGTAGTGAGGATGACTGAGAGGAAGGAGGGAGAGAGGTAGTGAGGAGGATGGATGGAGAGGAATGAGGGAGGAGAAGTAGTGAGGAGGAGGAGGGAGAGAGGCAGTAAGTAGGAGGGAGAAGAAGAAGGGAGAGAGGTAGTGAGGAAGTCGATGGAGAGGAATGAGGGAGGAGAAGTAGTGAGGAGGAGGATTGAGAGAAAGGAGGGAGAGAGGCAGTGAGTAGGAAGGAGAGGAAGAAGGGAGAGAGGTAGTAAGAAGAGGAGAGCAAGGAGGGAGATAAGTAGAGAAGAGGAAGAAGGAGGGAGAGAGGTAGTGAGGATGACTGAGGAAGGAGGGAGATAGGTAGTGAGGAAGTGAATGGACAGGAATGAGGGAGGAGAAGTAGTGAGGAGGATTGAGAGGAAGGAGGGAGAGGAAGAAGGGAGAGAGGTAGTAAGAAGAGGAGAGCAAGGAGGGAGAGAAGTAGAAAAGAGGAAGAAAGAGGGAGAGAGGTAGTGAGGAGGAGGATGGGAAGGAAGGAGGGAGAGAGGTAGTGAGGAGGAGGATGGAGAGGAATGAGGGTGAAGAAGGAGAGAGAGAGAGGCAGTGAGGAAGAGGATGGAGAGGAAGGGTGAGAAAGGTAGTGAGGAGGACGACTACTTTAATAAATTTCCCCCGACAATGCCTTCAGTGGTTCTTGAAAATTGATTAATCAGAATGTTCAAAGTCTCCTATCGATCTGCACCAAAGAAACAACACTTGTGTAGTACCTCATAGTGAACACTCTCAAAGTTAAATTGGTTAAATTATGTTCAGTGGTTCTCAATGAGATTACGAAAATGTAATTCATAGGTTTTCAAAGCAATTTTGACCTTCGCTGTCGACCATTTTGAATTTCCGATCAGCATAAAAACCATTATCACCTGTAAAGGACAATGTTTACAACCATAATATGCAGGTGAAGTTCAATTTCAGCCAGATCCCATATACGGCTTGGAAGTTAGGCCCACTTAGCTGAAAGCGGAGAACTCCGTGTCCTCAGACACATTCTTCTTTTATTCATTTGTTAACGAATCGGCATGAAAAGTAACAACACTTTCGTAGGACATAATAGTGAACACCTCTGCCAAGTGTGGTTAAATTCTGTTCAGTGTTTTTCAAGTAAACCATGAAAATGTTGCTTTACATATGGTTTCAAAGCAAACTTTGACCTCCGCTGGCAACGATTTTGAATTTCCGATGGCCTCAAAAAGTAACAAGACCTGTCAAGGACCTTAAAATGAACATACAAATCACGTTTCCATACCATCGCTTCAGTGGTTCTTGAAAAAAGATTATTGAAAAACTAACAATGTTTCCAATGTCTCCTGATGACCATTTGTTGACGAATCGGAAACAATCCCTCATCCGATCTAGACAAACACCAGATCCCTGAGTACAATTTCTAGTCAATATGCAAACCACAGATAAATTCAATGCAGACGAACAATTACGCATTGGTTGACCATATGTGAACGCTAACTGATTTCAAATCCGATACGACAATTATAACGGATTTAAATTCGATTTAATGATTCGATTTCAATCCGGAATACGTGTGAATATGGTATTGTAGTGCTACCACTTTCGGTAGATCAATCAAAAAAGATGGAGGCAAACGCATTTATCAAGATGGCTCAATTTTATAATAATTTGATCATGAAACGAAGCAAAAAATAGTTGTGCTGATATAGTAGAGGGGGTTAGGAGGGGGCCTGACCCCGAATCCCCGAACTAAAAAACTTGAAATCCCCTTAGTCCCGAACTAAAAAACTTGAAATCCAGAAGTCCCGAAAATAATAAAATTTCAATCCCGAATCCCGAATTCTCGAGCTTAAAAAAACACCATCCCGGAGTCCTGAAAAGGGTCCTTCCCCCCTCATAGTAGTAGTTTAATTTAGAGAATACTGTTACCGTTTAGTTCATCATTTGAAACGAACATAATATGATAAATTGGTATAATTATGTTTGGTAAAACAAATCCACACCCTGACAGTAGAACTAATAATTGTATCATTCATAGTTATGCGTCATTGCTGGACACTGCCATTCTATAGTTACTGATCTTTATTTAAAATGATCGATTACAAACAAACAAGCTACCACAAAATAGTTTGTTTGGTTTAAAGCTAATTATGTTGTGTCTCGGTGTACTGTAAACAGTTGAAATTCTTAAGAATAAATTAACAGATAACCATTGGCGGATCCAGGGGGGTTCCGGTAGTCGGACCCCCCCCCCCCCCCCGTCCTTTTGCTCGGCAAATTTGGAAAAATCCGTGAAATTCGGCAAATATTAGATTGGAACCCCCCTTTTTAGCTCACCTGACTAAAAGTTAGGGTGAGCTTTTGCCATCACATTGCGTTCGTCGTCCTTCCGTCCGTTCGTTAACTTTTTACATTTTGATATTTTTCTTGAGAACCACTGAACATAATTTAACCAAACTTGGTATGAACGATCCTTAGAGTGTGTAGACTATAGTTTGTGAATTATATATCCGTCGATGAAAAAACATGGCCGCCATGGCTTAAAAATAGAACATAGGGGTCAAACTGCAGTCATTGGCTAATATTTCAAAAAGTATTACATATAGAAAAAAATAGAGGTGATCTTCCTTCTTCAGCATCAAAAGCTCTACAAAAGTCTCCATAGGGTCGACCCCTTATAGGAGTTATTGCCCTTGTATAGTCTATCAGTGCAAAGGGGGAGAATTGAGTATGAGGGGGAAACTTCAGTATATACTCAGATTTCTCCCCTAAAAATCAGGGGGAAAGATGAGTATATACTGATCTTTCCGGGGGGGGAAATGAGTATATACTGATCTTTCCGGGGGAAAAACTAGTACATACTCATTTTTCGGGGGGGAAAAATGAGTAGGGGGAAAAATGAGTATGTAACACCGTGTCAAATTTTATTAATACCGGAGGAGGGTGATTTGGTTTTTTTTTATATGAAAAAGGATCAAAGGGAAAAAAGGTACTTTTAAATTTCTAAAGTTAATTTTTGATAGGATTTGTATACATCCGCCAAAAAAAAGATTGGGGTATATAGGACTTCTGCTGTCCGTTCGTTTGTTTGTCCGTCCGGTCGTCACACTTTTTCGTCTGTCCGACACACTTTTAAATTTTGCTCGGACGGGGGTATTTATTAGTGAACTTTAACTACTGCACTTCTGTTATTTTAATTCCTCTCCTTTCAACAGACTTGACGTTGCTCTTAAGGTTCCCAAATTTAAAAGAAGTCACTAAGTGAAAAGGACAGACTCCCACTGAATAAATGTATAGTATTCTTGTTCAATGGTGATCAAATCCTGTCCTCTCCTGATGAAAGACATATGTGGGAAGTAGTCTAGCATCGTAATTGTGAAAATAGGTTTGATTTCTTTTAGGCCCCTATTATTTTTTCTTCCATTTTCTATTTCGTTTTGTTTTCGTTGATTTCGTTTTGCTTTCGTTGGTTTCGTTTTATTTCGTTTTCATTTCGTTGATTTCGTGTCGTTTCGTTTCGTTTTTGTTGATTTCGTTTCGTTTTCGTTGATTTCGTTTCGTTTCGTTTCTATTTCGTTTCGCACTTTATAGATGCCCGTCCTTTCCATAGCTGTTGCTAGACTGGTTATTGACTGAAAGAGAAATAACTCGTATAACAACGAATAATTTTAGAATAAAATCGGGAATACAATGTACGTAAAAGGCATATTTTCAATAAAAAGTTCTTTATTCTGGTTGTTTTCAACATTTCGATCACAACCTATTAAACATATTTTATCGTAAACATTCCATTTTAATTATAATGATCAATTGTGCAATCAAAATGATTGGCTTAACAACGAAAAAATTATGACATTCGCATTAGACAAAATAAATAATCTAGCAAAATAGAATAGTATTATTGGATGGTGACGTGTTCCACAACCAAGTCAAAATTTTGTAACATTTTTGCCATTGTCCTTTAAGAAGAGATTGAGGATTCCAACGTGGTAGTCAGAAGCCCCAAATCAAAGGATAGACAATACAATGGTCCAAATCAAAGGATAGACAATACAATGGCCCAAAGAAAAGGATAGACAATACAATGGCCCAAAGAAAAGGGTAGACAATACAATGGCCCAAAGAAAAGGGTAGACAATACAATGGCCCAAAGAAAAGGGTAGACAATACAATGGCCCAAAGAAAAGGGTAGACAATACAATGGCCCAAAGAAAAGGGTAGACAATACAATGGCCCAAAGAAAAGGGTAGACAATACAATGGCCCAAAGAAAAGGGTAGACAATACAATGGCCCAAAGAAAAGGGTAGACAATACAATGGCCCAAAGAAAAGGGTAGACAATACAATGGCCCAAAGAAAAGGGTAGACAATACAATGGCCCAAAGAAAAGGGTAGACAATACAATGGCCCAAAGAAAAGGGTAGACAATACAATGGCCCAAAGAAAAGGGTAGACAATACAATGGCCCAAAGAAAAGGGTAGACAATACAATGGCCCAAAGAAAAGGGTAGACAATACAATGGCCCAAAGAAAAGGGTAGACAATACAATGGCCCAAAGAAAAGGGTAGACAATACAATGGCCCAAAGAAAAGGGTAGACAATACAATGGCCCAAAGAAAAGGGTAGACAATACAATGGCCCAAAGAAAAGGGTAGACAATACAATGGCCCAAAGAAAAGGGTAGACAATACAATGGCCCAAAGAAAAGGGTAGACAATACAATGGCCCAAAGAAAAGGGTAGACAATACAATGGCCCAAAGAAAAGGGTAGACAATACAATGGCCCAAAGAAAAGGATAGACAATACAATGGCCCAAAGAAAAGGGTAGACAATACAATGGCCCAAAGAAAAGGGTAGACAATACAATGGCCCAAAGAAAAGGGTAGACAATACAATGGCCCAAAGAAAAGGGTAGACAATACAATGGCCCAAAGAAAAGGGTAGACAATACAATGGCCCAAAGAAAAGGGTAGACAATACAATGGCCCAAAGAAAAGGGTAGACAATACAATGGCCCAAAGAAAAGGGTAGACAATACAATGGCCCAAAGAAAAGGGTAGACAATACAATGGCCCAAAGAAAAGGGTAGACAATACAATGGCCCAAAGAAAAGGGTAGACAATACAATGGCCCAAAGAAAAGGGTAGACAATACAATGGCCCAAAGAAAAGGGTAGACAATACAATGGCCCAAAGAAAAGGGTAGACAATACAATGGCCCAAAGAAAAGGGTAGACAATACAATGGCCCAAAGAAAAGGATAGACAATACAATGGCCCAAAGAAAAGGGACAAAAAGACAAACAACGATCCATAAAACTGTACACAGGAAACTAAAGATTGAGCAATAGAGACCCACAAAACTAGGAAAATTGCAGGTGTTTTTGAAAGGTAGTAGTTCCTGTTCCAATATAATTTGTATTACCACTTTAATTTATTGAACTCTCACGAGAAATATATTACAATAGTTTATAGTTGATTAGAAAGCATGTTTGTTAAGTTCAAAGGGAACTGTTAAGATCCCCACTCATAAAGTTATGTATCTATTGGAATGCAAAAAACACAACACAAACTCAAAAAAGCTTGCACCAAGAGCAGGTGCTCCGACAGGGGACCTTCTTCTTATTTCATGCATGAAACCGTTGTTATATCCTGATTGAAAATGTCTGTATGGTAAAAATAATGCTGAATGAAATAAAAAGTGGATGAAACCCGAGTGCCGGAGTCTGGGAATCCGGAAACAACCATCGACTTTCGGTAATTCAATTCAATTCAAATATTTTATTGAATAAATGCATAAATACAATATCCAATGGGATTGCACATCAGGCATAGCCTATGTAAGTGCTCTCCCTCAATAACTAAGGACATCAAGTATAATGATATATGAAACCATTTTGTCCATATTTCTATACATTTCAAGGTTGATACATTAACTGACTAATTTTCTTTAAAGCAATCAATCAGTTGTGATATATCAAAATCGTAGAGTAGTTTTCTCACTTAACAACCCTTTACCAAGAGATTCACGTACACCAGACGTTCTTATGATTCGTGGCGTGTTTTCGAAATCTTCTTTCACATGTGATAAATCAGAGACCCTTGATTGGCTATTACCAAATAAAGTCCGTGTGAAATTTCTCTGTGACATGGATCGATTGATTGGCGGATGTTCGTTTCCAGCTGCTCCTACAATAAACAAAAATAACTGAAAATAATAAATGACGTCATTCTTGGTAAACACGTGGTAGAATGACTTCCCGCTCCTTTCTTCATTCATGACTTATCATAGGGTTGTAACTAGAGCAACACAATGGGTTCCACTAGTGGAACAGGAGCTACACACCCTTCTGGAGCACCTGAGTTCACCCCCGGTTTTTAGTGGGGTTAATGTTACTCGATCTTTAATTGTATGTGTATGTTTCGTAGATCGTTGTTTGTCCTTTCGTCATTTTTCTTTTTGACCATTGTGTTGTCTGTGTTTCTTCGATTTACGGATTCTGATTACCTCCTTTTGGTTTCTTCAAACTCTTCTTATCCCTGTCGATTACCTTTCATGCGTGATGTTATATAGTAGTAAATCAGTCTATTTATAATTATGTGTGGGATCTTTTGTGTTTTGGTAAATACATAAACTGTTAAATTTTTAGGATTATCTTCAGTTTATCCTTGTTTTAGTGTAAACCGTGTTGCTCAATCTATAGTTTACTGTGTAATTGTTTCTCACTTCGTTATTTTTTTGTCTTTTGGTCATTGTTTTGTGTCCTTAAATTTACGGTTTTGAGGACCCTCATTGATACCTTCAAACTTTTGTAACATCAGTGTTTTGTCGTTGACATGGTTTATTAGAAATATTTATTTGCAATGTACAGTTCCTAAATAATGTAATTGTTAATAAAACTAAAGGTCTCCTCCCTCAGACATAGGTGACCATAGCTGATTATGTCTCCTCCCTCAGACATAGGTGACCATGGCTGATTATGTCTCCTCCCTCAGACATAGGTGACCATAGCTGATTATGTCTCCTCCCTCAGACATAGGTGACCATAGCTGATTATGTCTCCTCCCTCAGACATAGGTGACCATAGCTGATTATGTCTCCTCCCTCAGACATAGGTGACCATAGCTGATTATGTCTCCTCCCTCAGACATAGGTGACCATAGCTGATTATGTCTCCACCTTCAGACATAGGTGACCATAGCTGATTATGTCTCCTACCTCAGACATAGGTGACCATAGCTGATTATGTCTCCTCCCTCAGACATAAGTAACCATAGCTGATTATGTCTCCTCCCTCAGACATAGGTGATCATAGCTGATTATGTCTCCTCCCTCAGACATAGGTGACCATAGCTGATTATGTCTCCACCTTCAGACATAGGTGACCATAGCTGATTATGTCTCTTCCCTCAGACATAGGTGACCATAGCTGATTATGTCTCCTTCCTCAGACATAGGTGACCATAGCTGATTATGTCTCCTCCCTCAGACATAGGTGAACAGATCTGATTATGTCTCCTCCCTCAGACATAGGTGACCATGGCTGATTATGTCTCCTCCCTCAGACATAGGTCACCATAGCTGACTATGTCTCCTCCCTCAGACATAGGTGACCATAGATGATTATGTCTCCTTCAGACATAGGTGACCATAGCTGATTATATCTTCTCCCTCAGACATAGGTGACCATAGCTGATTGTCTCCTCCCTCAGACATAGGTGACCATAGCTGATTATGTCTCCTCCTTCAGACATAGGTGACCATTGCTGATTATGTCTCCTCCATCAGACATAGGTGACAATAGCTGATTATGTCTCCTCCTTCAGACATAGGTGACCATAGCTGATTATGTCTCCTCCCTCAGACATAGGTGACCATAGCTGATTATGTCTCCTCCTTCAGACATAGGTGACCATAGCAGATTGTCTCCTCCCTCAGACATAGGTGACCATAGCTGATTATGTCTCCTTCCTCAGACATAGGTGACCATAGCTGATTATGTCTCCTCCCTCAGACATAGGTGACCATAGCTGATTATGTCTCCTCCCTCAGACATAGGTGACCATAGCCGATTATTCTGTTTAGCTTTCCAGTCTTTTGACTTCGAGCACCTGATGAAAAATTTTCGAGAAACGCGTCGTCATGCTCTCTAAATTAGATACCTATATACATTTTTTTTTACACAGATAACATACATACCTCTTTTCCAAAACTCAGTATCATTAATCAGAAGGGTTGTTGATTTTATTCTGTGTAGTGCTGGAAGTGGTTTTGGTGTTCTGAAAATAAACAACACTTGTTCATGTATTTCAAAAAGGAAACGACATTTTAATCAACGATTTGCTAAATGTCATTTGGATAATTTTCTGTAATATCATGATCGTCACGATGGAAAGAGTTACTGTCCGTAACGTTTTTGTGCGAAGTCATGTGACTCGATCTTTCGTTTTTTAATTTCTAGCAGGTTTTTATTTTCCACTGATGTTGGTTGGGATTGTTCCTTCTAGCTCGTATTTTTTCATTGCTGTTGTCTTATCTATCAGAATATGACCGCTTGAGATTGTTCCCTCTAAATGGCAGTTTGTGTTTTACTGCTGTATCTTTTTTTTTATTCTGTCTGTACGAATTGTGATTTGTTTTAAAATTATTCCCTCTAGTTGATTTTTTATGATTCATTGTTGTTATTTTATCTATACGGAGTATGGCCGTTTTGGATTGCTTTTAAATTGTTCCCTCTAGTTGATTTTTATTATTTGTTGCTGTTGTTTTATCTATACGGATTCTGTCATTTTCAGATTCTACTCTCTAATTAATATTGTATGTTTTACTGCTGTTTTTGTTTTGGTCTGTCCTTGCAATTGTTCCCTCTAGTTATATTTTATGTTTCACAGTAATTGACTTATCTATCCGTAATCTGTGATACACATATTTCGTATCGGCTAACCAAATCATAATGGCGACCATACTACATTCGAAGCGATGACTATATTAAATTGAATCCTTTGTTCAGTAGCTTCCATGTTCAGGATGAGAACAATAAATTTAAAAATACTGGTAAATAATTCCATATTGATCTCCATGTACCTTCTTTTTAGAATGTTGTATATAGTGAAATTCATAAGAAACGTAAGAAAAACGTCATCAAAATTGCTTAAAAAATAAAAGCTCCATGTACAAAAAACAGAAAATATCCTGTCACCCTTGGGGCTTTTCTTTCTGCGATTGACGCAATCTTAGATCTTCGATCGGAACAAAAACATAGGCATTTTAGAAGATCAGACAATTAACATTCCCTTTAATCTTAGTTTCAATTATGGCGAATCGGTTTTGGAGACTGAAGATCAAAAAGTCAAATATTTACAGATGAGACCGACGGACGTAAAGTAATGAGAATACATGACATGATCCTTTGTATATATGATTATAGCCAGTGAAATAATTCACCATGGATATTGTCGCAAGTGATTATCGTTTATTCTATGTATTACATGCTTACATTTCTTTCTGGGGACTATTTCTTTGAATATCTTTAATCTCTTTTCCACTAGACTGCCTTCGATTTTGGCGGATTTGACACCCAATAGCCAGTATTGATAGTAAGACTCCAAATGCAGTTACAACAATGAGTATCGTCCATTCTGATGTTTCTGTTATTTCAGGAGAATTTCCTGTTTCCATAGCAACTGCCAATAATGTCACTGGCTGTGACGAATTCGAATTTGTGACCGGTAATGACGAATTCACATTCATAACTATAATACTTATGTTTACTTCCGTTTTAAGAGATGGCGAACCATTGTCGTCTGCAATTACTTTGAAAGTCAATAACTGACCAACAGAAAAGTCTGTGAAGGACAGCAGTGTAATAAGTGATCCATCATTAGATAAAATAAACATATCCTTATATGGAGATGTTTGATCGACTGTGTATGAAATCAAAGCGTTACTGGTACCATCAGCGTCCGTGGCGTGAACTGTTCCTATAGAGGTACCACATACAGTGAACACAGTAGTCGTAAACGTGTATCTCGTGGCGTTGAATGTTGGTGCGTTGTCGTTTATGTCTTCTATATAAATAATCATTAAACACGTGTCTTTCAGTCCGCCATTGTCCTCGATTTCGATTTCTATATTTATTATTGTTGGTATATTCGATTGGTCAACATCATAATCTACAGAAAATGAGATGCTGCCATTAGACTGGTTGATATGCACATATCCACTCCCGCTTCCGGTCTTTATTTTATAAGAGACTGTATCCCCAACGTCTTGATCAGTATAGGAGGGTGATTCACTGATAAACGTTCCAAGCTAGACAAAATAAAAAGTCCACCAAGAACAACTCTAAGCATATCTTAATTTTTCAATAATAATCAATTTGATAGGACACATGTTTCACAACTTAGAAACGTCTTCTCCAATACATACATGAATTAATACAAAATACACTTATATGATATTATATACATATTTTATATTCAATGAAAACATTTCCATATCTCAAATGACAATTCAATAATTTTTTCTTTCTTTCCTCTATCACTGACAAAACTGTTATTAGACTTGACTATATATATGAGTAACACGACGGGTGTCTTAAAAGTAGCAGGAACTTCTTACTCTTCGTGTTCACCTGTGTTTATCTCCGGTTTTTGGTGGGGTCTGTTCATGTTTTTAGTTTTCTGTGTTGTGTTTTGGTTTGATCTGTTTGTCTTCGTCGTATGTCTTGTGTACCCAATGCTACCAATTGTTTCTGGATTGTCCAATCTTGATTGCCCCTTCGGTTGTCTCTATTGTTTATTTATTTATGATTGGCTTATGTTACTATCAACAACTTTGACCTCTATTATGGAAACCAGAACTAGTGGTGTACAATATCAGGATTCTAGAAAACAAAAACAACCACCGATCACCAGTAAATATCTGTTGATCAGTAACACGACGGGTGTCACTAGTGGAGCAGAAACTGGTAACTTTCCGAAGTACTTGAGTGGGTGATTATTGTTTAACATCAAATGAGTAAATTTGCAGCAATATCATGGGGAGAACAAGTTACAGTCAAATCGTCCCATATTGTCACCTCTATTAAGAAGTTACATGTTAAAGGTCACCTTTTATTGTTCTGTCATATAAATTTCATATAAATTGAGCCTCTTTTAAGAGGTCACCTGTCTAAATAGGCCACCTTTTCTTTGTTTCAAAGGTGACCTCTTAATAAAGGTTTGACTGTACATTTTGACTTGAGATGATGATAAGTACTATTGATTATAATAGTGTTAGATTGGAGCCGTTGGTACGATTCCGCGAAAAACACATATGACTTGTTGTTCACTTTGATTAATTACATGTGTTCACGTTTTTCATTCCGGGGTGCGATGATTCCTCGTTGATTTCCACCCACAAACGATGTTCTGTTCGTTTTTACTCCCCTTTGTTTTGAAGGGGGATTCATGTTTCATTTATGTTATTCGTATTTATTTACCTATACTGTTGTCCAATACAATTTCTATATCAGATGATGATCCTGTCGTTTATCAGTAACGCGAAGGGTATCACTAGTGGAGCAGTAACTGCTAATCTTCCGGAGTACTTCAGTTCACTCCGATATTTAAGGGGGTTCATGCTGCTCAAATCTTTGGTCTTCTGTGTAGTGTTTTGTAGATCATTGTTTGTCCTTTTGTCTTTACGTTCTGGGTTCCGTGTTGTGATGTCCGCTACGACTTCCGCATAAAAACAATGTTCAGTTCGTCTTTATCTTCAGTTGTTTGCGCGTAGTCGTGTCCGGCAGGTGTTGTGTTGTGTTTGTTTGCGCGTAGTCGTGTCCGACAGGTGTTGTGTTGTGTTTGTTTGCGCGTAGTCGTGTCCGGCAGGTGTTGTGTTGTATTTGTTTGCGCGTAGTCGTGTCCGCCATGTGTTGTGTTGTTTGTTTGCGCGTAGTCGTGTCCGACAGGTGTTGTGTTGTGTTTGTTTGCGCGTAGTCGTGTCCGGCAGGTGTTGTGTTGTATTTGTTTGCGCGTAGTCGTGTCCGGCATGTGTTTTGTTGTTTGTTTGCGCGTAGTCGTGTCCGGCAGGTATTGTGTTGTGTTTGGTTGCACGTAGTCGTGTCCGGCAGGTGTTGTGTTGTATTTGTTTGCGCGTAGTCGTGTCCGGCATGTGTTGTGTTGTTTGTTTGCGCGTAGTCGTGTCCGGCAGGTGTTGTGTTGTGTTTGTTTGCGCGTAGTCGTGTCCGGCAGGTATTGTGTTGTGTTTGTTTGCGCGTAGTCGTGTCCGGCAGGTGTTGTGTTGTGTTTGTTTGCGCGTAGTCGTGTCCGGCAGGTGTTGCGTTGTTTGTTTGCGCGTAGTCGTGCCGGCAGGTGTTGTGTTGTGTTTTTGTTTGATTTTTCTTCGTCTTGTGTATGCTATGTTGCCATTTTCCCTGGATGTTCCATTTTTGATTACTCCTTTTGGTGTTCTCTGACGTTTATTTACACGAATCAAAAGAAGCGTAAGCAAATCCTACCTGAGACTCATTAGTCCATACGTAGAATGTTGACATGACAAATACTGGTGGATCATTTTCATCCTGTATGTTAATACTCGTGGACACATTAACAGAATCTATGTTATCTGTTACAGTGAAGGTAACACTGAAATACTTGTCACTGATTATTTCAAAGTCTAATACAGCTCCTGGTTTGACGTATAACGTTAAGGCTGTAAACGATATAATGATATACAAGTTAGAACTAATTTACTAGTTCTTATAGGAACTGTACTGTCCAAACAAATCACAAGTTAATAAGGAGCTCATAGGCTACGCAAAGAAGACGTTATTAAGAAATGCTTCGTGGATCAAGTTGGCCAGCCATAGGCGACGTTAACAAGACGATATAATGAATTTCTATATTATTTGCATAACAATAAATGCTTTTTTGAAATGTCTTAGAAATGTAATGACGTTGATTTTCCAAAACTTTCGCATGTGAATGTTTTGTTAGCACTTTTTTAATATTTTAATGTTTGAAAACAGACAGTAAAAATAGTAGTCGACTAATCTGAAAATAATAATGATCACATTAACTGTTATGCTAAATTTATAACCGGTCCCGCCCTCGTTATTTTTATGCATAAACGTGACAACCCTCACACACACTACTTTGTACTTACTGCTGATGTTGAAGGCAAAGACTGCAAAACCATGCAAAGGCCAAACATCAAAAAAGCAGCTGACTGAATCCGTGACGTCAACATCAGTGATTGTGAAGCTAAGTATTGTCGTCATATCCGGTGAATGTTCCGATAGATATATTGTTGCTGGTATAATACTAACAATAGGTGGATTATTCCGATCTGAAACAAAATTACAGAAATTACCGACCACTCTAAACACGGTAGGGCTCCGTTCTAAGCTGCTAGATAATCATACTGTCGTTGATATGTTTTGGTCGAAATGCATTTATCATCGCATATCATGCTTCACCTTCCATGTGATATTGTGCTAACAGATTCATTCTCGAACTACAAATCAACCATGGACCTACCTAAATCGATTGCACTGGTAATGTATAACAAACTACTTTCGAACGCCCACACCGAGGACCCTAAAGGAAATAAATCACGTGTTGCAAATCATAGACGAACGATACCACAATATACCATGAACCTTGCGTAGTAACACCCGATCAGATATTCTCCAGCGATTTGTTTTATAATGAAGGGGATCATCGTGACAATGATTGTGTGATAGTTGGAGTTATATCTACCTATGTAATGACATTTGGATCATGTCGTCCTTTTCTCCATACAACATCGACTGTATCACCTAACTACTTTCACAGTACACAATGTATCCTGTTGCACAATATAATTTTGCTTTTTTATTTGGCTTTGCAATCTCTTGTCTATCAGCTTACCTACATATAATGAAGTTTATTCCACAAACGCATCGTACGAACTATATTTGATATCTACGTTTTTATTACAGCGCCTGTGAATCATATCATATACATGAACACCCACAGTTTCCTTGCAAAAATTCGTACTTTTACCACCATTTAATACTTTCAATAAAATATTTCCTTTTCTGAATAATGGACAGTTTCACAAAGCAAATTGTATTCATTCTTGAAACGAGCAATTGTTGCTTATTTAGTTTCTATTACCAATGCAGACATCACAGGAACCATTAACTTTAATCGGTAGAAATAACCCAAAGCCCTCTATACATGTATATACTATTATACCAAGAAAGGTATAAATGTTCACCACCCCCACCTCAACGTTTTATACCACCACCTAACCTCAACGTTGTATACCACCACCTAACCTCAACGTTTTATACCACTACCTAACCTAAACGTTTTATACCACTACCTAACCTCAACGTTTTATACCACCACCTAAACCTCAACGTTTTATACCACCACCTAACCTCAACGTTGTATACCTCTACAAATTAAAATACAAAACAGAAATATCTGCATAATGCACACAATTACATGTGCACTCGTAAACCACAAAAGTAAAATAACGCTTCCTTACCTTCACCTGATCCTAGAATATATTTTAAGAAATTGAACATAATATTTAGCGGAAATCGTGACAATTCCGTTAATACCCGTAAAGGGGCCGCTGTGGTCGTGATCCGTTGTAGTTGAATTTATAACTACATATGCGATTAGTGTCTATCACCACTACTGTTTTGAGTTCGAATCCCGCTAATGTCAAGGGGTCACCTTGGTCGTGATCGTATGGTAGTCGAAAGTTGTGAGTTCGAGGTGTATTCTATGCAGCATTATGTGATAAAGTTTGTCAGTGACTTGCGGCAGGTCGGTGATTTGTCAGTGACTTGCGGCAGGTCGGTGGTTTGTCAATGACTTGCGGCAGGTCGGTGATTTGTCAGTGACTTGAGGCAGGTCGGTGGTTTGTCAGTAACTTGCGGCAGGTCGGTGGTTTGTCAGTGACTTGCGGTAGGTCGGTGGTTTGTCAGTGACTTACGGCAGGTCAGTGGTTTTCTGCGGATATTACGGCTTCCTTCACCAATAAAACTGACCACCAAGATATAACTGAAATATTGTGAAAGTAGCGTTAAACACCACAACCCTCCCTAACCATGATACCCACAATTTTGATCATCTTAAAATAGAGTTATCTAACCTTGTGTATCAACATCTTAAAATATAGTTATCTAACATTGTGTAACAACATATTACGCTTACCTGTTATAGTTATACTGAGGACTTCTGGGCCAATTATGTGTAAACCATAACTGTTATAGCTATACTGAGGACTACTGGGCCAATTGTGTGTAAACCATACCTGTTATAGTTATACTGAGGACTTCTGGGCCAATTATGTGTAGACCATACCTGTAATAGTTATACTGAGGACTTCTGGGCCAATTATGTGTAAACCATAACTGTTATAGCTATGCTGAGGACTTCTGGGCCAATTGTGTGTAAACCATACCTGTTATAGTTATACTGAGGACTTCTGGGCCAATTATGTGTAGACCATACCTGTAATAATTATACTGAGGACTTCTGGGCCAATTATGTGTAAACCATAACTGTTATAGTTATACTGAGGACTTCTGGGCCAATTGTGTGTAAACCATACCTGTTATAGTTATACTGAGGACTTCTGGGCCAATTATGTGTAGACCATACCTGTTATAGTTATACTGAGGACTTCTGGGCCAATTATGTGTAGACCATACCTGTTATGGTTATACTGAGGACTTCTGGTCCAATCTTGTTTAGACCATACCTGTAATAGTTATACTGAGGACTTCTGGGTCAATTTGTTGTAGACCATACCTGTTATAATTATACTGAGGACTTCTGGGCCAATTTTGTGTAGACCATACCTGTTATAGTTATATTGAGGACTTCTGGACAAATGTTGTATAGACCATACCTGCTATAGCTATACTGAGGACGTCTGGGCCAATTTGTTGTAGACCATACCTGTTATAGTTATACTGAGGACTTCTGGGCCAATTTGTTGTAGACCATACCTGTAATAGTTATACTGAGGACTTCTGGGCCAATTTTGTGTAGACCATACCTGTTATAGTTATACTGAGGACTTCTGGGCCAATTTTGTGTAGACCATACCTGTTATAGTTATACTGAGGACTTCTGGGCCAATCTTGTATAGACCATACCTGTAATAGTTATACTGAGGACTTCTGGGCCAATTTTGTGTAGACCATACCTGTTATAGTTATACTGAGGACTTCTGGGCTAATTTTGTGTAGACCATACCTGTTATAGTTATACTGAGGACTTCTGGGCCAATTATGTGTAGACCATACCTGTTATAGTTATACTGAGGACTTCTGGGCCAATTATGTGTAGACCATACCTGTTATAGTTATACTGAGGACTTCTGGACAAATTTTGTATAGACCATACCTGTTATACTTATACTGAGGACGTCTGGGCCAATTTGTTGTAAACCATACCCCTTATAGTTATACTGAGGACTTCTGGGCCAATTTGATGTAGACCATACCTGTAATAATTATACTGAGGACTTCTGGGCCAATTTTGGGTAGACCATACCTGTTATAGTTATACTGAGGACTTCTGGGCTAATGTTGTGTAGACCATACCTGTTATAGTTATACTGAGGACTTCTGGGCCAATTATGTGTAGACCATACCTGCTATGGTTATACTGAGGACTTCTGGTCCAACCTTGTATAGACCATACCTGTAATAGTTATACTGGGGACTTCTGGGCCAATTTGTTATAGACCATACCTGTTATAATTATACTGAGGACTTCTGGGCCAATTTTGTGTAGACCATACCTGTTATAGTTATACTGGGGACTTCTGGGCCAATTTGTTGTAGACCATACCTGTAATAGTTACACTGAGGACTTCTGGGCCAATTTTGTGTAGACCATACCTGTTATAGTTATACTGAGGACTTCTGGGCCAATTTTGTGTAGACCATACCTGTTATAGTTATACTGAGGACTTCTGGGCCAATCTTGTATAGACCATACCTGTTATAGTTATACTGAGGAGTTCTGGGCCAATTTTGTGTAGACCATACCTGTTATAGTTATACTGAGGACTTCTGGGCTAATTTTGTGTAGACCATACCTGTTATAGTTATACTGAGGACTTCTGGGCCAATTATGTGTAGACCATACCTGTTATAGTTATACTGAGGACTTCTGGACAAATTTTGTATAGACCATACCTGTTATACTTATACTGAGGACGTCTGGGCCAATTTGTTGTAAACCATACCCCTTATAGTTATACTGAGGACTTCTGGGCCAATTTGATGTAGACCATACCTGTAATAATTATACTGAGGACTTCTGGGCCAATTTTGTGTAGACCATACCTGTTATAGTTATACTGAGGACTTCTGGGCTAATGTTGTGTAGACCATACCTGTTATAGTTATACTGAGGACTTCTGGGCCAATTATGTGTAGACCATACCTGCTATGGTTATACTGAGGACTTCTGGTCCAATCTTGTATAGACCATACTTGTAATAGTTATACTGAGGACTTCTGGGCCAATTTGTTGTAGACCATACCTGTTATAATTATACTGAGGACTTCTGGGCCAATTTTGTGTAGACCATACCTGTTATAGTTATACTGGGGACTTCTGAGCCAATTTGTTGTAGACCATACCTGTAATAGTTACACTGAGGACTTCTGGGCCAATTTTGTGTAGACCATACCTGTTATAGTTATACTGAGGACTTCTGGGCCAATTTGTTGTAGACCATACCTGTTATAATTATACTGAGGACTTCTGAGCCAATTTGTTGTAGACCATACCTGTAATAGTTACACTGAGGACTTCTGGGCCAATTTTGTGTAGACCATACCTGTTATAGTTATACTGAGGACTTCTGGGCCAATTTTGTGTAGACCATACCTGTTATAGTTATACTGAGGACTTCTGGGCCAATCTTGTATAGACCATACCTGTTATAGTTATACTGAGGAGTTCTGGGCCAATTTTGTGTAGACCATACCTGTTATAGTTATACTGAGGACTTCTGGGCTAATTTTGTGTAGACCATACCTGTTATAGTTATACTGACGACTTCTGGGCCAATTATGTGTAGACCATACCTGTTATGGTTATACTGAGGACTTCTGGACAAATTTTGTATAGACCATACCTGTTATAGTTATACTGAGGACTTCTGGACAAATTTTGCATAGACCATACCTGTTATACTTATACTGAGGACGTCTGGGCCAATTTGTTGTAAACCATACCCCTTATAGTTATACTGAGGACTTCTGGGCCAATGTTGTGTAGACCATACCTGTTATAGTTATACTGAGGACTTCTGGGCCAATCTTGTATAGACCATATCTGTTATAGTTATACTGAGGACTTCTGGGCCAATTTTGTGTAGACCATACCTGTAATAGTTATAATGAGGACTTCTGGGCCAATCTTGTATAGACCATACCTGTTATAGTTATACTGAGGATTTCTGGGCCAATCTTGTATAGACAATACCTGTTATAGTTATACTGATGACTTTTGGGCCAATTTTGTGTAGACCATACCTGTTATTGTTATACTGAGAACTTCTGGGCCAATTGTGTGTCGACTGTCGGATACAGAAACAAAGATGTCGTAGATAGCATTGCTGTCTTGTAGTAATGGCGCTGTAGTAAATATTATACCACCTAAAAGATATGACGATTATCTTATTTTTGAAATTCACAATTTATTTCATTGGTTTTCTCGAAGCAAAACTTTTAAGTCAAAGGAAGAATTGAACTTTACGATCCATCGGTGGTTTTATGGTTACCGTGCTCGCGTCGAGTGTGGTAGATCGTGGGTCATTTCCCGATCGGGTTATACAAAATACTTTAATATTGTTATGTGTAGCTTCTCTACAATAGCACGCAGCATTAAGGAGTAAGAACAAAGACTACTAGTACTTGGCTCGGAATCAGAATAACTTGCCCGAGTGGAACAGCATGTCTACTCGCAGACTGTTGTTTCAGTGAGCTAGTACTACAAATATCCAGCTCAGCATGTAGGTCTAGTACAAAGTGGACATCGTCAAGTGTAAGCTGGTTTGTTCATTGAAAAGAAGAGCTTGAAGATACCAAAAGGGAAATCAGAATCCGTAAATTGAAGAAGGACAGACACAACAATGTCAATCGATGGCCAAAAGAAAAAGTACAAAAGGACAAAGAACGATCTACAAAACATTACACATAAAACTAAAGATCAAGTAGCACGAACCGCACTAAATACCGGGGGTGAACTGAGGTGCTCCGGAAGGGTACGCACTTCCTGTTCCACTAGTTACACCCGACGTGTTAATCTAGTTAGTGAACTGAGGTGCTCCGGAAGGGTACGCACTTCCTGCTCCACTACACCCGTCGTGTTAATCTAGCTACAAACTAAGTCATATTATCAATATTATTTATAATCATATCATATTATTTTTTTTTTATTATTATTATTTTTTTTTGTACTTTCACATTAAACATATTATAAATTACATATGTATTTAGCAGGACAGTGTCAGTCATTACCTATTAGCATTACAAAACATATATTATTATATCTCGTGCAATAGCCTTTCTTTGGGTAGAACAAACTATGAACACGACTAAATCACATGACTTTAAAAAATGTATTCTTATGTATCGACTCTTTCTGTCAGATCATTTAAATTTTCAATACTGTATATATATGCTTGCATACATTTATGGTGTTTTTTGGTAAACATCATCGTATTCGGATGTCAATATATAAGATTGTCACATGAATGCATTCTTTTCCTTTGATCTTTTTTATGGATTTGCACACCAGAATGTAAGCAACAGTTAAGAACTATGAAATAATACAAGTAGATATGAGATATTGCACACTTTAAATCTGGGTTGTAGTTGTATTACTCTCGGAGAGCCGTGCAATAATCAACGACCTAGATGTGATATCGCATGGCTTCATGTTATAAATCATTGATACCATGGTTTTCCGAGTTAAACTGTTAAACAATCGCGTTTAACTCGGAAAACTGTGATATAGATATTACTTAATTTGACATTTCTTGTTGTAAATGACAATTTATATAAATTAAATTGCAAATGAGAAGAAATATATCTGCATGAAAGTATCATGGATTCCGGTCATCGAACAAATCGATAGTAAGCGAGACTTCGCATTTTCAATAGTTTGGACATATTGATTGAGACTAATATATATAACTTACTTGTTGATATATCAAATGGACAGGTTGATGGATTACATGTCATATTATACGTTAACGTTGTGTCGTCAGCATCCATAGCTATGACGTCATATAAAGGCGCCTCAATTACGACAGTTCGTGCAGATATGGTGGTACTTCCTGGCAAAATATACGTTCATTACAGATATAAATATATCGATAACGTCAAAGAGATGAAGGGCCCGGGTGGTTCAATGCATTAGGTAGTAGGATTACCTAACAACTCATGCAAGCCTATCACCGATACGGGGTGTGTTCGCGCCCGGCTTTTGATAAAGTTTACTAGTTGCTTGCCCATGGAAGTACTCCGGCTTCTTCTACCACTGAAACTGGTCGCCATGATATAACTGAAATATTGCTGAATGTGGTGTTAAGCACAATAAACCAAATCAACTCAAAGAGATGATACATTTTATTGAACATAAGGGGTAATTAATCCAAGCAAACATGTACCTTGGTAAATTATGCCACCAAACTGGTGAAGGTCCAGGTTTTGATGTTAGATAGGTATGAAATCTAGATATGGCTTCATTACAAGTATAACAATATCGAAAACGCCACAGAGATCATACATTTGACTGAACACATGGGGACACGGTGGTCTAGCTGTCGTATTCGATTCAGCATTCATTTACCCATAGTTTATAAACTGATAAAACAGATTGAATAATTTTGAAAAATAAAGAAATATTTAATTTTTCTTCAATTTCTCGAATTACATATGTTATCGCGAGGACCAAAATTGTTTTCGAATTAACTTAGTGCTCGAGTAATTAAAAGTCACTAAAGGACAGAATGACATCTTTACTGTAAGTGACGTACAATCTAATCTCCTGTACATCGATGTGCCATCTTTACCGTAAGCGACGTACGATCTAATCTCCTGTATATCGATGTGCCATCTTTACCGTAAGCGACGTACAATCTAATCTCCTGTACATCGATGTGCCTTCTTTACCGTAAGTGACGTACAATCTAATCTCCTGTACATCGATGTGCCATCTTTACCGTAAGTGACGTACAATCTAATCTCCTGTACATCGATGTGTGGTCGTCACCATGAAAGGAAAGTCAAAAGATTCGAGAGATAATACTTGCATGCAATGATTTTCATACTGACGTATTTTTTTTCCATCTTAAATAAAATGCTGTAATTTGGTCCACATGCCACGAAATTTCAAAACAAAAATACATTTATTAATTGGGCACCATGCTGCTTTCACGAGTAAACAGATACATTTTTTCTTCTTGGGTGTTGTTAGAAAAAGTTCTAACATACTTCAAAATGATGATTATTGTCCATGAAAATATTAAAAAAATAAAACATAATAAAAAACCTAATTGAAATTAATTAATTTGAAATTTTAAATAATGTTCTGTCCACACCTTTCTATTGGCTACACTTTCTCATATTACTGTGAATTTATTATTATTCGTGATATAACAATTTTTGTGAATTTCGTGGATAATAACAAACCACGAAATTAAGAATTCAACGAATATTTGTCACCATCTGCATGCTAGATATATATGCACGGACTATTGCAGAGGATTCCAAAAATTTACGTATCCAAGAAAATACAATTCTTCCCAAAACAACTAAAATTGATATCCACGAATTCAAATGTATTCACAGTACTACTACAATGAAATCGTTACTTCAATTCGACTTATACAGGAATACGACTTTTCTAAGAAAACGACTTATCTGATTCCAAGCTAAAGAGGAACTGCGTACCCTCCGGAGCACCTGAGATCACCGGGTTTTACTGGGGTACGCTTTATTTGATCTTTAGTTTTATGTGTATGTTTTGTATATCATTGTTTGTCCTTTGTTCTTTTTTCTTTTGGCCATTGTGTTGTCTGTCCTTCGATTGACGGATTCTGATTACATCTTTGGTATCTTCAAAATCTTCTTCCATTGTAGGAGTTACCTGGTAGATTAATAAACACTGGTGGGTTGTTCTGTTGTACATATATATAAATGATACCCGATGACCATAGCGTGTTACCATTGCAGGTTACGTTCAATTCGTACATCGTCTGTAGGCTATACGAAAGATTTGCTCCGCCTTTCAAGTATACACCATATTCTGTAAAATATATGGGTATAAATTAATTTTAGAGTCACATGTCATTTTATACGTGTTTTGATTGGTTTAAAAAGTTTAGATTATTTGCATAATTGTCAAAGAAAAGTCAAGTCATTGATAATGTCTTAAATATGATGGCTACCGTAAAACGTTCGAAGTTATAACATGGCTACCGTAAAACGTTCGAAGTTATAACATCAACATTACCGCTAGGAACCTATGGTTCTGTGGCTTCCTTGTTAGTATTAACCACTAATAAAGGAAGTGTGATAGGATATAGAATCAAGCTATGGAATATCGTATGAACTGAGATATATATCATATGCAGGTGCTGCTGGAATGATTCTACTTATAAATCGAAAGTTGACAATGGGAAAATGGAAATCATCTCTTTTGCCGTAAAGTTACGTATTTATTTGTAAATATATAGGTGCAGCTGTATAATGTTTATTTGTGTGTGGGTTAAGTAATTGCGATCAACATAGTTCCTACTTGGATAGAAAAAAACACCAATGTTTCTATCTATCGGCCGGTTAAGTTGTATTATATATTCTAAAACAAAAGCAAAACAAAGCAAATACAACAAACAAAATACAGAAACAACCCAAAAAAAACCAAGAACGTTATGTCAAATACTGTTTTAGTTCAAATTAATCGACTGTTCGAGTTTTCAGTGCAAATGTTGCTGACAATTACTACGAAAGGGTCATAATCTAACTTCGTGCTATAACAAAAACGACTTAGCAGATTTCGAGATACAGATAGTTTGGATAGAGGATGTGTGCAGTCAAACGATTAGTATAATTATTTAAAAAAATAAGAAAGAAACTGAAACAGAGCTAAAAAGTGTCACACAAAGGTCACATAATTCACATAATAAATACATCTAAGTTGATAAATAAACAAAAATGTTCACGCCACGAAATAGCTAAAATACTGCTAGAGTTGGTGCTAAACACCAATCAATCAATCAATCAATCAATCAATCATAATAATACACATGTCAGTCAGTTGTGATGCAGTTTATGCACACATATGACAAGACAAGATTTAAACAATTGTACCAGCTCAACACACTAATGTACATAATACATGTATGTAACATGTTCATAGGACAACAGATGTTACTATTGTTAGATTTCACAAGCCTTTTCAACAAATAACGTTCGAAATAGATCTCTACGTCACTGATTGTGTTACGTCACGTCAGATATTCATTAAAACTGTTCATTCATCAATCGTCACATGTCCAGAATACACGATTACTCTACGTTATTTATTTATTATTTTTTAAATTATTTGCCCTGAAGTGCAATTGTTAATATACTATTATGCAACACAACACGAACGTATTAAACATTACTTTGAAAATTTCCTTAAAAAGACGTGTTTTCTTGCATTTCATGCTGATGACGTCACGAAAGTAGAACCGACTGAAGTACATATTGTATCACATACGTATTACTATATGATACAATACTTTATATCTGATGGGTTGTATCTATTATATGTATTTAAAATCACGTATTTCTATGGAAGACATACTTAATGTTAGATAATAAATGATACAATGTTTTAATTTTGATGTGTTGTATTTCATAGTTAAAATCACATATTTCTGCAGGATACATATTTAATGTTAGATAATGCATTTTACGTCATTAAGAAGAAACCAACACCAGCACACGCTTGCTTACCACATGTATAATATACTGTAGAATTTATATCAGCTACAATAAAATACGTGTATGATTCAATCTTCATCAATAATGTAAGATATGTTAACTTGATGCCAATCATGTAACATAATATATTTATAATTTTCTGATGGACAATTCCTTAAGTTATAAATATCAGTCAGGTTTTATACATAAACATTCAACAGTGCATCAATTCAATTGATTGAAATAAATTTACCATAATATCTGTTTGGCTTTGGAAAATCATGACATGATGTGCCCGATGTTTTGTGATATATCCAAGGCATTTGACCGTGCTTGACATGAATGCCTTATTAAAAAAATTGAAGCATATGGAATTACTGGAAACCTTTTACGTTGACATGAGAACTATATAAGGAATAGGCATCAGTGACTTATCATACGGAATTGTCTATTTGAAAAAGGGAATTTAAAGGGTGGTGCTGCTCAAGTATCCGTAGTAGTCCCTTGTTATTTTTGCTATTTATTAATGATATTGAATATAATCTCAAAGTTTTTCAAGGCTGCTTGATGATGATATATTAAGTGTACTTTAAACAGACACAGCCTGGAAAGAATTTTGTTACATAGATATTGCCCCTTTTAGAATATACTTGTGAATTATTGGTGTACTCAACAAGAATATAATACAATTCAAGAAATTCGGACTGAGGCTGCCCGAATAATAACTGGATTACCCAAATTTTCTAGTTTGGAATCGCTTGATATTGAAACTGAATGGGAACCACTTCACTCTTGACGAAGAATAAGAAAATTAAATATGTTTTACAATATTCGAAACAACAATGCATCTTCGTATTTATGCGACTGTCTATTACCCTTTGAGCGAAACGAAAGCGCATATAATTTACGTAATCTGACAGAATATATTAAACCATTAAGCATGTTACAACTGCATTGCAATTCATTTTTTCTTTCTTTCGTCAAACTTTAGAAATATATGACACCAGAAAAAAGAAGTGTCTAAAGTCACTAATATATGATGTTCATTTATTGAAGTCACCTAGTTACTATTTCTATAGTTTTAATGTTATTTGTCCTACACATTAGACAAGGATCTAGTAATCTGAATGCTGATCCTTTTTCGGGTAAATTTAATTAACGACTCAGGTTGTGTCTGCGGATGGGCAATAGTGGATGCAATTCATTTTTTTTTGGAGTGTTTTGTTTATATGTTGAAGCTCGTGAACAGTTGAGAAATAATCTGTAACTTCTTGACAGTTTAATTATTATTGAAGCTTTACTTTTTGGCGTTACTAGCCTATCTGAGGAACAACGTTTACAAATATTCAAATCAGTGCAGTTGTGCATCAAAGAAACGAAAGGTTTTGCCCTACAGTGACCACACTTCATATATTGAATTTAGCTATTTCCTTTAGTGAAAATCTTTTCTCCATGTTTGTCTCTTTTTCCACGAATATGACAATTCTGTACTTTTACGTAAAGATATATTGGACTCAATATATTATATAATTTCATCAATACTTTTTTCTCATTGTTTGTTATAAAATGTAATTATTATAAATATATCATTACTTGCTGGTGCATGGAATATATAATTGTATGTAAATATGTGGAGAGGACCTTTGTAAGTTGGAATAACTTGTGTCTAATCCAAATGTTATATAGGTAACAATAAAATAAGTTTAATCTAATCTAACATAACGACAGATATGTTAACTTAATGTTAGATATCTTTATTCAATGTCGGACATGTCAGATATGTTAACTTAATGTTAGATATCTTTATTCAATGTCGGACATGTCAGATATGTTAACTTAATGTTAGATATCTTTATTCAATGTCGGACATGCCAGATATCTTTATTCAATGTCGGACATGCCAGATATCTTTATTCAATGTCGGACATGTCAGATATGTTTATTCAATGTCGGACATGTCAGATATGTTAACTTAATGTTAGATATCTTTATTCAATGTCGGACATGCCAGATATGTTAACTTAATGTTAGATATCTTTATTCAATGTCGGACATGTCAGATATGTTAACTTAATGTTAGATATCTTTATTCAATGTCGGACATGTCAGATATGTTAACTTAATGTTAGATATCTTTACTCAATGTCGGACATGCCAGATATGTTAACTTAATGTTAGATATCTTTATTCAATGTCGGACATGCCAGATATGTTAACTTAATGTCAGATATCTTTATTCAATGTCGGACATGTCAGATATGTTTACATAAATTCAGACATGTCACCTAAGTTCATTTAATACCAGATATGCCAGCCATATTGACTAAATTCCAGACATTGAAAACATGTTAGCATAACAATAGATATGTCTATTCAATGTCAGACATGCTACCATAATATCAGATTATGTTATTGCAGATATGCTTACTCAATGTCAGGTTGCTAAAACGAAGTTTTATTCATGCCAAATATGTCAGATATATTATCAAAATTACAGATATGCTTACTAAATGCCAGTCATGTTATGTTCATTCTATAAAGGTCCGCGTAAATTTGCTTTAAACCTGACATCTGTGCCTGTTTCAAAGATAATTTGACAGTCTTGAAAAGGTCATCAAATATTGGAAGAGAGTTGGATAGGTGTTTTGACTGTATGGTGTGTGGTTGAAACAAGCCCAATGGTATAGTTTGACGGAAATGTGAAGGATAATATTGACAGTTCAAGCGCACTGTTAAACCACGCTTCATCATGAAGCAAAAATGTCTAATATAGATCAACGGTTAGGGGATTAGGGGTTATGGTGTTCAACGCCACTTTCAACAATATGTCAGTTATATCTTGGCGGTTAGCTTTATTGGTGGAGGAAACCGGAGTCACCGGAGAATACCACTGACCTGCCGCATGTCACTGCAATACCATTGTATCGAGTACAACTCGTCATGAACGGGTTCGAAATCACATTTTAGATCAAGATATACATATATTTGACATAATACATCAGTGTTCTAAACTATTGATAATAACGCACGTTTAATTGATCTAAAATGCTATATTTGGATTTGTTTTACCTGATGTTGTTAGGTGCAGCTTAAGTTTTACCTGATGTTGTTAGGTGTAGCTTAAGTTTTACCTGATGTTGTTAGCTGTAACTTAAGTTTTACCTGATGTTGTTAGGTGTAGCTTAAGTTTTATCTGATGTTGTTAGGTGTAGCTTAAGTTTTACCTGATGTTGTTAGGCGTAGCTTAAGTTTTACCTGATGTTGTTAGGTGTAACTTAAGTTTTACCTGATGTTGTTAGCTGTAACTTAAGTTTTATCTGATGTTGTTAGGTGTAGCTTAAGTTTTATCTGATGTTGTTAGGTGTAGCTTAAGTTTTACCTGATGTTGTTAGGTGTAGTTTAAGTTTTACCTGATGTTGTTAGGTGTAGTTTAAGTTTTACCTGATGTTGTTAGGTGTAGTTTAAGTTTTACCTGATGTTGTTAGGTGTAACTTAAGTTTTACCTGATGTTGTTAGCTGTAACTTAAGTTTTACCTGATGTTGTTAAGTGTAGCTTAAGTTTTACCTGATGTTGTTAGGTGTAACTTAAGTTTTACCTGATGTTGTTAGGTGTAGTTTAAGTTTTACCTGATGTTGTTAGGTGTAACTTAAGTTTTACCTGATGTTGTTAGGTGTAGCTTAAGGACAAATGGTGCATCAACAGGAACAGTGTTAGTCAAGTAACAAGTAACAGGATGACTGTCTGTAACTGTCAGGTTGTATACAAGTGTCTCTACTGTTGTATCCTCATGTACATGACCTATTCCCGACATATCTTCAAGCTTTGGAGGAGGCTATTATTTAAACAATATATACCGATAAAATACACACATTTTAAAGAATGAAATTAGTATATAATGTTCGTGAAGAAAAAGAAGAAAAAAAAACCCACTGTTTTCGGTTTTCCACATTTTGTACCAAAATAATGGTGACATATCACAATAAAACATGTTGCAATACACATATAGTGAGTGAGTGATTGGTGTTGTGTAACGCCAAATGAACAATTTGTAAGGTATATCATATATCAACAAGTTACATTCGATGAGATTGTAATATCCACTTTGTACTAGACCAAACACACTGGGTTGGATATTTATAGTTCTAGCTCACTGAAACAGCAGTTAGCGAGTAGACATGTCGCCCCCACTCAGACACATTATCATGATTCCGAGCCAACCAGTCTTTGTTCTTCCCCCTCATACTGGTGCTTAGCGGAGAAGCAACAAATACCAATTTTATAGTCTTTGGTTTGACCCGACCGGAGTTCGAACCCACGATCTACCAGACTGGAGGCGAGCAGGCTGACCATTATGATATTGATCCGTTTTTGTCCCTGGATTGTCCATTTGTGATTATCCCTGACGTATATTTTTTAACAAATCAAGTTAGCTTCATTTGCTTTATTGGTAGAGAACCGAGATTAACGTTTATTACTTTACTATTATACTGGCAATTTATTATTATTCATAATATACCAATTTTCGTGGATTTCTTGAATAGCATCAAACCACGAAACCACGAAATTAAAAATGCAACGAATATGTGTCGGCATATACATTATACAGAGGATCCACGAAAATACAATCTTTCTTCAAGTCACGGAAATGGCACGCACGAATTTAAGTCTATTCACAGTATATATCATTCAATGTTTTGCATTGTGCTGTCTCGTGTCTTTTGTTTGTCACGAACTTGTGATATGTATATAGTGCATCGCCGTGAATATTGAACTAAATTCGAAAACAACCTCAAAATATTTTGAGTCATTATTAGCTTGTTTCAGAACCTTACAACAAATAATTCTATAGTTGTGTTATATTGTAGTCTGTGTCCTAAGTGACTAAACATGTTTAAACTTAATTGAATTAATTCTATGACCCGTAAGATTAACTGGTCACGCCTTGTGAGAGCCAATGATTACTAGATAATGTTCCGTGAAAGTTATAGTAAGCAATAAGTATCTGCTCAAGTACAGTGACAGTTATATTCAGATATGATTACCTGTTCAGGTCCAGTGACAGCTATAGCAAGCGATGATTACCTGGTGACGTCCTGTGACAGCCATAGTAAGCAATGATTACATGGTCAGGTCTAGTGACAGCTATAGTAAGCAATGATTACCTGGTGAGGTCCTGTGACAGTCATAGTAAGCAATGATTACCTGGTCAGTTCTAGTGAAAGTTATAGTAAGCAATGATTACCTGGTAACGTCCTGTGACAGCCATAGTAAGCAATGATTACATGGTCAGGTCCAGTGACAGTCATAGTAAGCAATGATTACCTGGTCATGTCCTGTGACAGTCATGGTAAGCAATGATTACCTGGTCAGTTCTAGTGACAGTTATAGTAAGCAATGATTACCTGGTCATGTTCTGTGACAGTCATAGTAAGTAATGATTACCTGGTCAGGTCCTGTGACAGTCATATTAAGCAACGATTACCTGATCAGGTCATGTGAGAGTCATAGTAAGCAATGATTACCTACTCATGTCCTGTGACAGTCATAGTAAGCAATGATTACCTGGTTAGGTCCTGTGACAGTCATAGTAAGCAATGATTACCTGGTCAGGTCATGTGACAGTCATAGTAAGCAATGATTACCTGGTCTGGTCCTGTGACAGTCATAGTAAGCAATGATTACCTACTCATGTCATGTGACAGTCAAAGTAAGCAATGATCACCTGGTCAGGTCATGTGACAGTCATAGTAAGCAATGATTACCTACTCATGTCCTGTGACAGTTAAGGCAAGCAATGATCACCTGGTCATGTCCTGTGACAGTCATAGTAAGCAATGATCACCTGGTCAGGTCATGTGACAGTCATAGTAAGCAATGATTACCTGGTCAGGTCTTGTGAAAGTTATAGTAAGCAATGATTACCTCGTTAGGTCCAGTGGCAGCTATAGCTAACAATGATTACCTGGCCAGGTTCTGTGAAAGTTATAGTAAGTAATGACTACCTGTTTTGGTCCAGTGACAGCTAAGGCAAGCAATGATTACCTGGTCAGGTTCTGTGAATGCTATAGTAAGTAATGATTACCTGGTCAGGTCCTGTGACAGCTATAGTAAGCAATGATTACCTACTCATGGCCTGTGACAGTTACAGTAAGCAATGATTACCGGATGAGTTCCTGTGACAGCTATAATAAGCAATGATTACCTGGTCACGTCTTGTGAAAGTTATAGTATGCAATGATTACCTGGTCAGGTCCAATGACAGCTATAGTAAACAATGATTACCTGGTCAGGTTCTGTGAATGCTATAGTAAGTAATGATTACCTGGTCAGGTCCTGTGACAGCTATAGTAAGCAATGATTACCTGGTCAGGTGCAGTGACAGTTATTGTCAGTAATGACTACCTGGTCAGGCGCAGTGACAGTCATAGTAAGCAATGATTACCTGGTCGGTTCCTGTGACATTTATAGTAAGCAGTTGTATATCTTGTAATCCACATATATCATTCACCACTAAATAAATGCTGATCGTTGCTGGCACCAAATCCTTGGCAACTCTAACAGCACCTTTTAAATAATTATAATTCTACAATCAAACGTCATTAACACAAACTCGGGGAAGTAATTATATGGGATAAGTCGAAGTAAGTTGAGGTTCTTTTGTAGTTCTTTTTATCATAACGGTTTCCTGGATAACTCAAATGTTCGAAACACGATACATTAATAGAATAAGAAAATTTTGAAGATACCACAAGGAGTAATCAGAAGCCGTAAATTGAAGATACCACAAGGAGTAATCAGAAGCCGTAAATTGAAGATACCACAAGGAGTAATCAGAAGCCGTAAATTGAAGATACCACAAGGAGTAATCAGAAGCCGTAAATTGAAGATACCACAAGGAGTAATCAGAAGCCGTAAATTGAAGATACCACAAGGAGTAATCAGAAGCCGTAAATTGAAGATACCACAAGGAGTAATCAGAAGCCGTAAATTGAAGATACCACAAGGAGTAATCAGAAGCCGTAAATTGAAGATACCACAAGGAGTAATCAGAAGCCGTAAATTGAAGATACCACAAGGAGTAATCAGAAGCCGTAAATTGAAGATACCACAAGGAGTAATCAGAAGCCGTAAATTGAAGATACCACAAGGAGTAATCAGAAGCCGTAAATTGAAGATACCACAAGGAGTAATCAGAAGCCGTAAATTGAATAATGACTAATACCATGGTCGAAAGATACAAGACAAAAGAGGCAAAAACTTATCTACAATGCAATAAACCACACAAAATATTAAAGATTGAGAAATATGCACTTCATAGAGAAATCCTCTTCACTAGTGGTACTCATCGTTTCATTGGAAAGCGACATGACCATCATGTGATATATGAACAACGTGTTTGACACGAGAATATACGTAATTTATATAAATAGAAATGTAACATGAGCATTCTTCAAAACAGGTGGGGGTGTGCTGAAAGCTTACTCGGATATCGCAGCAAACAGCACAACACGGAGATAAGAGCAAAACATGCTACTGGACCACACGAAAAAACACGAATCTTACTAAAACAAACGATAGTGAACTCAGGTGCTCCGGAATGGTGGTGAACTCAGGTGCTCCGGAATGGTGGTGAATTCAGGTGCTCCAGAATGGTGTTGAACTCAGGTGCTCCAGAATGATGGTGAACTCAGGTGCTCCAAAATGGTGGTGAACTCAGGTGCTCAGGAATCGTGGTGAACTCACATGCTCCAGAATTATGGTGAACTCAGCTGCTCCGGAATGGTGGTGAACTCATGTGCTCCGGAATGGTGGTGAACTCACGTGTTCCGGAATGGTGGTGACCTCATGTGCTCAGGAATGATGATGAACTCACGTGCTCCGGAATGGTGGTGAACTCAGATGCTCCGAAATGGTGGTGAACTCATGTGCTCCATAATGGTGGTGAACTCAGGTGCTCCAGAATGATGGTGAACTAAGGTGCTCCAGAATAGTGGTGAACTCAGGTGCTCCGCAATGGTCGTAAACTCAGGTGCTCCGGAATGGTGGTGAACTCACGTGCTCCGGAATGGTGGTGAACTCAGGTGCTCCGGAATGGTGGTGAACTCACGTGCTCCGGAATGCTGGTGAACTCAGGTGCTCCGGAATGGTGGTGAACTAAGGTGGTCTGGAATGATGGTGAACTCAGGTGCTCCGGAATGGTGGTAAACTCAGGTGCTCCGCAATGGTGGTGAACTCAGGTGCTCCGGAATGGTGGTGAACTCAAGTGCTTCGGAATGGTGGTGAACTCACGTGCTCCGGAATGGTTGTTAACTCACGTGCTCCGGAATGGTGGTGAATTCAGGTGCTCCGGAAAGGTGGTGAATTCGGGTGGTCCAGAATGGTGGTGAACTCGGGTGCTCCGGAATGGTGGTGAACTCAGTTGTTCCGGAATGGTGGTGAACTCAGGTGCTCCGCAATGGTGGTAAACTCAGGTGCTCCGGAATGGTGGTGAACTCAAGTGCTCCGGAATGGTGGTGAACTCAGGTGCTCCGGAATGGTGGTGAACTCACGTGCTCCGGAATGCTGGTGAACTCAGGTGCTCCGGAATGGTGGTGAACTAAGGTGGTCTGGAATGATGGTGAACTCAGGTGCTCCGGAATGGTGGTAAACTCACGTGCTCCGGAATGATGGTGAACTCAAGTGCTCCGGAATGGTGGTGAACTCAGGTGCTCCGCAATGGTGGTGAACTCAGGTGCTCCGGAATGGTGGTGAACTCAAGTGCTCCGGAATGGTGGTGAACTCACGTGCTCCGGAATGGTTGTTAACTCACGTGCTCCGGAATGGTGGTGAATTCAGGTGCTCCTGAAAGGTGGTGAATTCGGGTGGTCCAGAATGGTGGTGAACTCGGGTGCTCCGGAATGGTGGTGAACTCAGGTGTTCCGGAATGGTGGTGAACTCAGGTGCTCTGGAATGGTGGTGAATTCACGTGCTCCGGAATGGTGGTGAACTCAGGTGCTCCGAAATGGTGGTGAACTCTGGTGCTCCGGAATGATGGTGAACTCAGGTGCTCCGGAATGGTGTTGAATTCACATGCTCCGGAATGGTGGTGAAGTCACGTGTTCCGGAATGGTGGTGAACTCAGGTGCTTCGTAATGATGGTGAACTCAGGTGCTCCGGAATGGTGTTGAACTCAGGTGCTCCGGAATGGCGGTGAACTCAGGTGCTCCGGAATGGTGGTGAACTCACGTGCTCCGGAATAGTGGTGAACTCATGTGCTCCGGAATGGTAGGCGGTTGCTGTAATAGTGGCACCTGTCGTGTTACTCTTGACACAAACCCGGTGGTATGAGGATATGGCGGGATTATGATTAGGACAAACGGAATATGTGTGATCATTTGTGACAACTGCAAGTTAGTGGTGATCGTAAAACTTTCGAAGTGATGACGTCAACTTAACCACTAGGAACTATTGGATCACTAGCTTCCTTTCTACATGTAGCAGCAACCCTATTAAAGGGAAATCATGATAGGAACCTCTAGAATATCGAATCAACTGGGAGATGTATACGCCATATGCAGGTGCTGCTGGAATTGTTGTTTCCTATAAATGGAAAGTTAAATAATCTCGGTTGACGTAAAATTTCGCTCTTAACCGACCATCATTGTCAATTCTATGTGTACATCAAGATATGAAGTAGACCTAGCTGTATCTGTGTAATCCTTTATTTCAAGCTTAATGGGATAGATGTGATCAACCAAACAAGGAATTATTTAGTGAACGGACATCATCGATAGAACAGAAAGTGAAATTAAAGGATCAGGTTAGCTTCTTTTCGTTTTTCTTGAGAAGCCTCGTAGGAATGAAGAAATAAGTCGGCGAGAAGAGGAGCACAGTATGTATCCACGGGAATGTCGACTGTCTGTTGACGTCTACTAAACATAGGAAATATTTGAAGTTCGTTGATATCAACATTTCTTTTGGTTTGGAATAAAAACGTGTTCAACTGCACAGAACTCCAAAAAGTAGATAATCACAAACATTTGGGCGTAATCTTTTCAAACAATACATTTTTGCACGATAATGTTGATTACATAGTTAAACAAATCACATACTCGATTAAACATGTTAAGGAAAGTGCGAATGACTCTTGATCGTTTTAGTCTTGAACAAATCTACATGTCATTTATCCGTCCGATCTTGGAATATGCTGACGTTATTTGGGATTCTCAAAATCAAAGTTTAATAAATAAATTAGAAAACGTTCAGCTTGCAGCTGCAAGAATAGTAACGGGAGGGGCTAAATTAACCGGACTTAATAGATTATATGAAGAAACTAAGTGGGAAACTTGTCATTATATTCTACACTGTTCTAGATTTGCTGACATTAGGCAGGAATTGGTATTATACATCTCAAACATCCCTGTAAATATTACCATAAACTTACTCCTTTTTGGAACAAATGAATTGACGGACGAACAGAATACGTCGTTTCGATACAGAAATACATTACCAAAAGTAAAAGGTTTACACCATGATAATATTACTTACAATACTTTAGTGACGTACATCTCGCCTCAAAATTAATCATAAGTTTTATTATTTTTCCCTCCTTTGTATACATTATTAGTATTTCACATAATTTTATTCTACTCTATCAAATTATTATCATCCCTGGCAAGGGTTCATGTGTCCACATAGCGCGATACGTTCATGGCGCGTTGTGTGGACTCACTCACCTTGACTCGGGAGGATGTCTTATTATAGATTACAACGTACCAGCAATATTATTATATAAATATATTGATAGTTATAAATATATTTTATAAAGAGCATGCTATAATAGTCATGATTATGCTATGTATGTTTATTCTAGGAGACAGATTTATAAAAGCAATAATTGCTTGTTTCCGAATCCTGTCTGTATTTACTATGTTTGATGTACTGTATATTCTGATTATTTTCTTAATAAATTTTGTTAAAACTGTAAATATATAAGACATTTGGACTTAATTTGATGTTCTCTTTAGACAGGTTCCTAGCCTTAATAGGGGTTTGGTTTAGACAGGTTCCACTGCTTTTATTTTTACATTACCTGTGGTTAAGTCTATTGTGAAATAAGACGACAAAGAACCAGCATGAGTAAAAGTATGAGTATCAAATGAGTTGCTATCGCTAAAGGTCGGTGTAAAGATTGTTGCTCCTGGAGAAACAGAATCTGCTATCGACACAATTGCTGGAAGATTTGTCAAAGTCGGCGCTGTCCCTGTAAATATATTTTAGGGAGGAAATATATAGAATGGAAGAGATGAGCGAAAATAGTTAGTGTAATGAGGTGCTCGAACAAATGTTAGTGTAATGATGTGCTCGAACAAAAGTTAGTGTAATGAGGTGCTCGAACAATAATGTGAAAATACAATGCGTGTCTATTTCTAGTGACATGTAAAATCACAACACTATTACAATTCCTTATGAAACTAAAACAAAAAAATACCACACTGCCGGAACAGCTTCAAAATCCAATCGAAAAAACGTCGAAACAGAGGCAACGTCGATACCACTCTCTGTCCTGGCTTGGAACAAGCATTTCAATCAAAAGTGACGGTGTTAAATCTCCTCTTTTAGGGAAATGATGTGGGTGTGCAAGTATTTTCCACGTGTAAATAAAATGCTGAAATTTCATATATAACTGGGTGAACAACATTGCTAGAAAGACTAGAGGCTCAGTGGTCTAAGCCTGTGTCACTCACCTTTCATTCTACTTTCAGGAAACTTAATACAGAACCTTCCATAGGTGTTTCCTACCAAGTTTCGGTTCATTTGGCTATGCAGTTTCAGAGAAGATTTTTAGAAATCGACCAACCAGAAACAAGAATTGTCTATGGCAGCCATTTTTGTTAACGGATCAGTACAAAATTAGCCATCTTTATAGAGAACCTTCCATAGATGCTTCCTACTAAGTTTCGGTTCATTTGGATAAGCAGTTTCAGAGAAGAAGATTTTTAGAAATGGACCAATCTGAAACAAGAATTGCCTGTGGCGGCCATGTTTGTTAACGGATCGGGATGAAATGAACAATCGTCATAGAAGACCTTCCATAGATGTTTCCTACCAAGTTTCAGTTCATTTGACCGAGCGGTTTCAGAGGATAATATTTTTTAGAAATCAACCAATCAGAAACAAGAATTGCCTGTGGCGGCCATGTTTGTTAACGGATCGGGACGAAATTAGCATTCTGAATAGAGGATCTTCCACAGATGCTTCCTACCAAGTTTTGGTTCATTTGTCTAACCAAAGAGAAGATTTTTTTAATTGGCCAATTAGAAACAAGAATTGCCTGTGACGGCCATGTTTGTTAATGGATCAGAAGAAATTGTGCAATCTTTAGAGAGGACCTTTCATAGATGCTTCCTACCAAGTTTCAGTTCATTTGGCTGAGGGGTTTCAGAAGAGAAGATTAAAATGTGAAAAGTTAACGGACGATGGACGACAGAAGACGGACGCCAAGTGATGTCAACAGCTCATATTAACTTTGGAATGGTGAGCCAAAAAACGCTGGAATCTTGAACTATATACATAATATAACGGATGTCATTTATTTTATTAAAGTCTTTCCTGCCACGCTTTATATACGTTCCTGTTCGAACAGTGGCTCGTCATGTATATGTGTGTTAGGGGTATCGATGTGGCATCTGCTATCACTGAATCGAGTTTGGAACTGTTCGGAGGGTGTTGAAAACCGTGTTATTATGATCGAAAAGATGCAATGACCTGAATAGTTCTGTCTTAGCATTTGTCCTTCAAAAAAGTCATAAGATCAAATTCAAGTTGACGTCATACATTTTGACTTGTCATTAACAAAGTAAGTGGGGAAGCTGCATTTCGGGAATAACATTCATGATCTTTAACCAAAATATTCTACCTTCCTAGCTAGTAGTCGGTTAACTACGAACATTCATTGACCCTGTCATTGTACTGTCTATATTTATGTTGTCATTCATTTGTGTGCTAGTATA
Organism: Bathymodiolus septemdierum; assembly: GCA_963383655.1. NCBI lineage: Eukaryota > Metazoa > Mollusca > Bivalvia > Mytilida > Modiolidae > Bathymodiolus > Bathymodiolus septemdierum. Next base: position 51,090,701 of record OY726531.1, read on the forward strand.
TCGTCTTACTAAGTGGAAACAGATTTTCCATAGTTTCTCTATTTATGTATTGCCGTTGGAAATCGTTATCAAGCGGGGAGAGTTTGGATCCCATTAACACATTTAACCCCGCCATATGTATGTGCCTGTCCCAAACCAGGACATGGATTCCCAACGTCATATGTCGTGTTTTTTTTGTATTCAGTGAGTTCAGTTAAGATGAGAGGTGATTGCTCGTTTTATTCATATTGGTGGCATTGTTGACCATCACAGTTTATACTTTCTTTTCTTAATCATCATCCGGTACACTCAAAATCAAGCTTAGAAAGCCAAATCATCTAAATGTCTTTTAAAGCACGAAAACAAAATGATATAGGAACTGTAAATTTCAATAATAAATATACCTAGGAAACCATGTTAGTACCGAAACACTTACAACTTCTAAACTCTAGAACTAATAACCAATCAGTAGAGGTATCGATACAGTGATATAAATATAGCCCATCAGCAGGGGTATAGACACAGTGATATAAATATAGCCAATCAGTAGAGGTATCAACACAGTGATATAAATATAGCCCATCAGTAGAGGTATCAACACAGTGATATAAATATAGCCCATCAGTAGAGGTATCAACACAGTGATATAAATATAGCCCATCAGTAGAGGTATCAACACAGTGATATAAATATAGCCCATCAGCAGAGGTATCGACACAGTGATATAAATATAGCCCATCAGTAGAGGTATCGACACAGTGATATAAATATAACCCATCAGTAGAGGTATAGACACAGTGATATAAATATAGCCCATCAGTAGAGGTATCAACACAGTGATATAAATATAGCCCATCAGTAGAGGTATCAACACAGTGATATAAATATAGCCCATCAGTAGAGGTATCAACACAGTGATATAAATATAGCCCATCAGCAGGGGTATCGACACAGTGATATAAATATAGCCCATCAGTAGAGGTATAGACACAGTGATATAAATATAACCCATCAGTAGAGGTATCAACACAGTGATATAAATATAGCCCATCAGCAGGGGTATCGACACAGTGATATAAATATAGCCCATCAGTAGAGGTATAGACACAGTGATATAAATATAACCCATCAGTAGAGGTATAGACACAGTGATATAAATATAGCCCATCAGCAGAGGTATCAACACAGTGATATAAATATAGCCCATTAGTAGAGGTATAGACACAGTGATATAAATATAGCCCATCAGCAGAGGTATCAACACAGTGATATAAATATAGCCCATTAGTAGAGGTATAGACACAGTGATATAAATATAGCCCATCAGTAGAGGTATCAACACAGTGATATAAATATAGCCCATCAGTAGAGGTATCGACACAGTGATATAAATATAGCCAATCAGCAGGGGTATCGACACAGTGATATAAATATAGCCCATCAGCAGGGGTATCGACACAGTGATATAAATATAGCCAATCAGCAGAGGTATCGACACAGTGATATAAATATAGCCCATCAGCAGGGGTATCGACACAGTGATATAAATATAGCCAATCAGCAGAGGTATCGACACAGTGATATAAATATAGCCAATCAGCAGGGGTATCGACACAGTGATATAAATATAGCCCATCAGTAGAGGTATAGACACAGTGATATAAATATAGCCCATCAGCAGGGGTATCAACACAGTGATATACATATAGCCCATCAGTAGAGGTATAGACACAGTGATATAAATATAGCCCATCAGCAGGGGTATCGACACAGTGATATAAATATAGCCAATCAGCAGAGGTATCAACACAGTGATATAAATATAGCCCATCAGCAGAGGTATCGACACAGTGATATAAATATAGCCAATCAGCAGGGGTATCAACACAGTGATATACATATAGCCCATCAGTAGAGGTATAGACACAGTGATATAAATATAGCCAATCAGCAGGGGTATCAACACAGTGATATACATATAGCCCATCAGTAGAGGTATAGACACAGTGATATAAATATAGCCCATCAGCAGAGGTATCGATACAGTGATATAAATATAGCCCATCAGTAGAGGTATAGACACAGTGATATACATATAGCCCATCAGTAGAGGTATAGACACAGTGATATAAATATAGCGCATCAGCAGAGGTATCGACACAGTGATATAAATATAGCCCATCAGTAGAGGTATAGACACAGTGATATAAATATAGCCCATCAGCAGGGGTATCAACACAGTGATATACATATAGCCCATCAGCAGAGGTATAGACACAGTGATATAAATATAGCCCATCAGCAGGGGTATCAACACAGTGATATACATATAGCCCATCAGCAGAGGTATCGATACAGTGATATAAATATAGCCAATCAGCAGAGGTATCGACACAGTGATATAAATATAGCCAATCAGCAGAGGTATCGACACAGTGATATAAATATAGCCAATCAGCAGGGGTATCAACACAGTGATATAAATATAGCCCATCAGTAGAGGTATCAACACAGTGATATAGATATAGCCCATCAGTAGAGGTATAGACACAGTGATATAAATATAGCCCATCAGCAGGGGTATCGACACAGTGATATAAATATAGCCCATCAGCAGAGGTATCGATACAGTGATATAAATATAGCCCATCAGCAGGGGTATCAACACAGTGATATAACTATAGCCTATCAGTAGAGGTATCAACACAGTGATATAAATATAGCCCATCAGCAGAGGTATCGATACAGTGATATAAATATAGCCCATCAGCAGAGGTATCGACACAGTGATATAAATATAGCCCATCAGCAGAGGTATCGACACAGTGATATAAATATAGCCCATCAGCAGAGGTATCGATACAGTGATATAAATATAGCCCATCAGCAGGGGTATCGACACAGTGATATACATATAGCCCATCAGCAGAGGTATCGACACAGTGATATAAATATAGCCCATCAGCAGAGGTATCGACACAGTGATATAAATATAGCCCATCAGCAGAGGTATCGACACAGTGATATAAATATAGCCCATCAGCAGAGGTATCGACACAGTGATATAAATATAGCCCATCAGCAGAGGTATCGACACAGTGATATAAATATAGCCCATCAGCAGGGGTATCGACACAGTGATATAAATATAGCCCATCAGCAGAGGTATCGACACAGTGATATAGATATAGCCCATCATCAGAGGTATCGACACAGTGATATAAATATAGCCCATCAGCAGAGGTATCGACACAGTGATATAAATATAGCCCATCAGCAGAGGTATCGACACAGTGATATAAATATAGCCCATCAGCAGAGGTATCGACACAGTGATATAAATATAGCCCATCAGCAGAGGTATCGACACAGTGATATAAATATAGCCCATCAGCAGAGGTATCGACACAGTGATATACATATAGCCCATCAGCAGGGGTATCGACACAGTGATATAAATATAGCCCATCAGCAGAGGTATCGACACAGTGATATAAATATAGCCCATCAGCAGAGGTATCGACACAGTGATATAAATATAGCCCATCAGCAGGGGTATCGACACAGTGATATACATATAGCCCATCAGCAGAGGTATCGACACAGTGATATAAATATAGCCCATCAGCAGAGGTATCGACACAGTGATATAAATATAGCCCATCAGCAGAGGTATTGACACAGTGATATAAATATAGCCCATCAGTAGAGGTATCGACACAGTGATATAAATATGGCCCATCAGCAGAGGTATCGACACAGTGATATAAATATAGCCCATCAGCAGAGGTATCGACACAGTGATATAAATATAGCCCATCAGCAGAGGTATCGACACAGTGATATAAATATAGCCCATCAGCAGAGGTATCGACACAGTGATATAAATATAGCCCATCAGCAGAGGTATAGACACAGTGATATAAATATAGCCCATCAGCAGAGGTATCGACACAGTGATATACATATAGCCCATCAGCAGAGGTATCGACACAGTGATATAAATATAGCCCATCAGTAGAGGTATCGACACAGTGATATAAATATAGCCCATCAGTAGAGGTATCGACACAGTGATATAAATATAGCCCATCAGTAGAGGTATAGACACAGTGATATAAATATAGCCCATCAGCAGAGGTATCGACACAGTGATATAAATATAGCCCATCAGTAGAGGTATCGACACAGTGATATAAATATAGCCCATCAGCAGAGGTATCGACACAGTGATATAAATATAGCCCATCAGTAGAGGTATCGACACAGTGATATAAATATAGCCCATCAGTAGAGGTATCGACACAGTGATATAAATATAGCCCATCAGTAGAGGTATAGACACAGTGATATAAATATAGCCCATCAGCAGAGGTATCGACACAGTGATATAAATATAGCCCATCAGTAGAGGTATCGACACAGTGATATAAATATAGCCCATCAGCAGAGGTATCGACACAGTGATATACATATAAACCGTGTAGATATCTAATTTAGTGCATACAATGCGTTTCTGGAATAACCTTAATAAGGTACGCTCCAAGTCAAAAGGTCGGAAAGCCAAGTAATATAACAATCTTTCGGAGCAAGAAAACCAAGACATAAGCAGAATAACCAACATCGGCTAAAGTTTTCTATGTATGAGGGTGTTGATTTAATAAAAATGAAAAACGAACAATATCACAGTTCCAAATTATGAGAGTATGTTTTATTTGTGGAGGAAGCTATACCACTCAGAGAAAACAATAGAAATTTCACAGGTCACTGACAAACTCTATCCCATTAAGTTGTATGGGGTGCACTACGGCACGAGTGAGAATACAACTTAAACCTTTAATACAAATACACCCTGATCAAATATGTAGACGTACATCTAACTACCAATTGAAGTGAACCACGACGACCCGCTCATTTTTCAATTTAGCCAATGACCACAAAAGAGAGAAAATTCATACTTATCTGTGTACTATTCAGTCATAAAACAATATTAGAATACAACACAACTAAGATGTTCAAACCTGGTGATAGGTATGCTCTCACAGCATACATCCTATCTTTAATTGAATCCTTTGTAAATGTATGTGTTCCTCCAACGTCAACTTGTGGCATAGTTGTATCGTGAAATATCATCTTCTCCAATGTCTTAGTGGACTCATATGTTAGAACTTCAACACCTGCCGTACGCCTAGAAAATAAAATTTAATACAACACCCCTGTTACATGTTTGTGCAGGTCCCATTTAATACAACACCCCTGTTACATGTTTTTGCATGTCCCATTTAATACAACACCCCTGTTACATGTTTGTACATGTCCCATTTAATACAACACCCCTGTTACATGTTTGTGCATGTCCCATTTAATACAACACCCCTGTTACATGTGTGTTCATGTCCCATTTAATACAACACCCCTGTTACATGTATGTGCATGTCCCATTTAATACAACACCCCTGTTACATGTTTGTACATGTCCCATTTAATACAACACCTCTGTTACATGTTTGTGCATGTCCCATTTAATACAACACCCCTGTTACATGTTTGTGCATGTCCCATTTAATACAAAACCCCTGTTACATGTTTGTGCATGTCCCATTTAATACAACACCCCTGTTACATGTGTGTTCATGTCCCATTTAATACAACACCCCTGTTACATGTATGTGCATGTCCCATTTAATACAACACCCCTGTTACATGTTTGTACATGTCCCATTTAATACAACACCTCTGTTACATGTTTGTGCATGTCCCATTTAATACAACACCCCTGTTACATGTTTGTGCATGTCCCATTTAATACAAAACCCCTGTTACATGTTTGTGCATGTCTCATTTAATACAACACCCCTGTTACATGTTTGTACATGCCCCATTTAATACAACACCCCTGTTACATGTTTGTACATGCCCCATTTAATACAACACCCCTGTTACATGTTTGTGCATGTCCCATTTAATACAACACCCCCGTTACATGTTTGTGCATGTCCCATTTAATACAACACCCCTGTCACATGTTTGTGCATGTCCCATTTAATACAACACCCCTGTTACATGTTTGTGCATGCCCCATTTAATACAACACCCCTGTTACATGTGTGTTCATGTCCCATTTAATACAACACCCCTGTTACATGTATGTGCATGTCCCATTTAATACAACACCCCTGTTACATGTTTGTACATGTCCCATTTAATACAACACCTCTGTTACATGTTTGTGCATGTCCCATTTAATACAAAACCCCTGTTACATGTTTGTGCATGTCTCATTTAATACAACACCCCTGTTACATGTTTGTACATGCCCCATTTAATACAACACCCCTGTTACATGTTTGTACATGCCCCATTTAATACAACACCCCTGTTACATGTTTGTGCATGTCCCATTTAATACAACACCCCCGTTACATGTTTGTGCATGTCCCATTTAATACAACACCCCTGTCACATGTTTGTGCATGTCCCATTTAATACAACACCCCTGTTACATGTTTGTGTATGTCCCATTTAATACAACACCCCTGTTACATGTTTTTGCATGTCCCATTTAATACAACACCCCTGTTACATGTTTGTGCATGTCCCATTTAATACAACACCCCTGTTACATGTTTGTGCATGTCCCATTTAATACAACACCCCTGTTACATGTTTGTGCATGTCCCATTTAATACAACACCCCTGTTACATGTTTGTGCATGTCCCATTTAATACAACACCTCTGTTACATGTTTGTGCATGTCCCATTTAATACAACACCCCTGTTACATGTTTGTGGATGTCCCATTTAATACAACACCCCTGTTACATGTTTGTGCATGTCCCATTTAATACAACACCCCTGTTACATGTTTGTGCATGTCCCATTTAATACAACACCCCTGTTACATGTTTGTGCGCATGTCCCATTTAGGGCCCTGTATTTTGATGCATGTGTGTCATTATCATTTCCGTGTTAAGAGAGAGTTAGTAAGTGAGTGGGTGAGAGAGATACGGTGAGTGAGTGGGTGATTGAGTGAGTGAGTGAGTGAGTGAGTGAGTGAGTGAGAGAGAGAGATACGGTGAGTGAGTGAGTGAATGAGTGAGTGATTGAGTGAGTTAGTGAGTGAGTGAGTGAGTGATTGAGTGAGTGAGTAATCATCAGCTATATCACGATGAGAACGAGTTACATGTCAATGAGATGATGATGATGCAAGCTTTGTACTAGACCATCACATTACATTTTGAATTTTATAGTGCTATCTCATCGAACAGTCCGCCCCAGTAAGACACTTTATTCTGAATCCAAGCCAAACCAGTATTTTCTCTTTATTTTTAATGCTATGTGCTTAATGAAGATACGGCAAATACTAATTGCATTACAGGATCCGACAGGAACTGTATACCATGATCTATCACAGCTGAGGAGAACACTTTACCCATTACACCACCGATGTAGTTTCCTTGTTAAGACGGTTGCGGTTTGATTGTGACGTAGTTCACATTTTGTGGTTGCTTGTGTTGTAAACCAGCACTGAGTAGCCTTTAATCTGTATTTTAAAATGCTTTGTTTATCTATGGATGGTACCGACAGAGAATCCTATGGAACCGTGATTCTGCAATTACTGACAACCTTTCAAACAGAAAGTTGTATAAAGTACACATCCCCATGGCCATGGGGATGAATTGAACTCACAACTTCAATGGTGATAAACACTTATTGCGTGGGTGCATGCAAATTCTACTACCATATTTGGCAACCTCTTTGAGTGATTGTTGTTTAATGCCGAATGAAATCAAATTAGCTATATTATGGCGAGTTATATTTTAATGAGATGCTTATGATGTCCGCTTTGTACTATACAAGTTCTAGCTCACTGAGACAGCAGTCCGTTGGTAGACATGCCGGTCCATTCGGAAACATTATTTTGATTCCGAACCAACCAGTCTTTGCGTGCAACAAATACCCAATTTGATAGTTCATGCCTTTACAAGACCAGTGCGAGAACCCACGACCTACTGCACTCGATAACCATTACACCACTGATGCGACACGGTCCCTTTGAGTGGTACACTATTAAGATGGAGTAAATAACATTTTACACCTTTTATTGTGTATAATATAAGCAGAACACAGATAACAAAAACATAGATACAAAATACATCGGGCACGACACGTTGCCGGAAAAAAAACCCAACAGGCACGCTCAAAGCCAAAATATTTGAAAGCCAAATAATTTGAAAGTCTTTAATACTATTTAGAAAACTGTATACTTTACCACCCAATAGCATCTCCTGGCAAAACTGTGATTTGTTTTTTCGTCTTTATAGTAAATGCCAATTCACTTGGAACTGAACCTGTCAATATATAAAATATAAAACCCACTGTGAATTATTTTCAAACGTCAGTGGATAAGATAGTCCCGAGGGTTATGTCATTAGCGTTATGATAATTAACGCCGCTTTCAACAGTATTTCAGTTATATCGTGGATGTCAGTTTTATTTGTGGAGGAAACCGTAGTATCAGAGAAAACGACCGACCTGCCACAAGTCATTGACAAACTTCATCACAGAATGTTGAATCGAGTGCACATCACCATTAGCGGGAGTCGAACTCGCATAAAGACTCGTTTGAAGTTATTTACAAATCGTTTGTTTTATGATCAATTCTTCTGAAATATATATACCAATAATACCATACATATTCGTTTAATTATAACTAATCAATATGTCTGAAGTGGCGAACATTTTCAACTTCCGTTTACTCTTGAATAAATCTTTTCATATTGATAGTGCTATTCTTAATTTCCATTTTTGACACTTTGACAAAAACGTATCGAAAACGGTATCCTTGTGAATGCAACCGAATACTGAACTTCGAATAAAATAAAGAAGTCAAGAAAAATGTCAAAGATATTTTTTTTATCAATGTGTGACGTAAAAATATTTTTGACATTTACGTCACCGAATATGGTACTGCTTTGACAACTATTTTACCTATTTTGTTCCTGTATTTAAATACTGTTATAGTGACAGCCGGAACCTTTGAACCGCAATGAGAGCGGGAGGTTTGGCGCCTTAAAATCTGATTCATCCCACCATTTCTTTAGAAATGCCTGTACCAAGTCAGGGTCATTACGGTTTTCACAGTTTTCCGGTTGTTGACTGATTTTGTCTGTTTATATAATTATGAGTTTTTACTTTCCCTTTGTAAGATTGTTCGGAGTTCGGTAATTTTGTTATTACCCTTATCACTAGGTATACTGAATAAAACTGAAAACAAAATGGATTTCACTTTATTGTAAATTTTACATATACATAACCAAACTCAGCTGAGACAAATTAAAATTTGCTATATCAAACAGTTTTCTTTAAGTAAACCATACATATGGAGAGTATATTTTCTTTAAGAAAAATACTTTAGAAATATATATATATATAACTTTAGAAGTATGTGCCTCTGTAAATATATATATATATAACTTTGGAAGTATGTGCCACTGTAAATATATATATATATAACTTTAGAAGTATGTGCCTCTGTAAATATATACATATATAACTTTGGAAGTATGTGCCACTGTAAATATATATATATAGCTTTGGAAGTATGTGCCTCTGTAAATATATATATATAACTTTGGAAGTATGTGCCTCTGTAAATATATATATATATAACTTTGGAAGTATGTGCCACTGTACATATATATATATAACTTTGGAAGTATGTGCCACTGTAAATATATATATATATAACTTTGGAAGTATGTGCCACTGTAAATATATATATATATAACTTTAGAAGTATGTGCCTCTGTAAATATATATATATATAACTTTGGAAGTATGTGCCACTGTAAATATATATATATAACTTTGGAAGTATGTGCCTCTGTAAATATATATATATAACTTTGGAAGTATGTGCCTCTGTAAATATATATATATATAACTTTGGAAGTATGTGCCACTGTAAATATATATATATAACTTTGGAAGTATGTGCCTCTGTAAATATATATATATAACTTTGGAAGTATGTGCCTCTGTAAATATATATATATATAACTTTGGAAGTATGTGCCTCTGTAAATATCTATATATATAACTTTAGAAGTATGTGCCACTGTAAATATATATATATAACTTTGGAAGTATGTGCCTCTGTAAATATATATATATAACTTTGGAAGTATGTGCCTCTGTATATATATATATATAACTTTGGAAGTATGTGCCTCTGTAAATATATATATATATATAACTTTAGAAGTATGTGCCACTGTAAATATATATATATATAACTTTGGAAGTATGTGCCACTGTAAATATATATATATAACTTTGGAAGTATGTGCCTCTGTAAATATATATATATATATAACTTTAGAAGTATGTGCCACTGTAAATATATATATATATAACTTTGGAAGTATGTGCCACTGTAAATATATATATATAACTTTAGAAGTATGTGCCTCTGTAAATATATATATATATAACTTTGGAAGTATGTGCCTCTGTAAATATATATATATATAACTTTAGAAGTATGTGCCACTGTAAATATATATATATATAACTTTGGAAGTATGTGCCACTGTAAATATATATATATAACTTTAGAAGTATGTGCCTCTGTAAATATATATATATATAACTTTGGAAGTATGTGCCTCTGTAAATATATATATATATAACTTTAGAAGTATGTGCCACTGTAAATATATATATATATAACTTTGGAAGTATGTGCCACTGTAAATATATATATATAACTTTAGAAGTGTGTGCCTCTGTAAATATATATATATATATAACTTTGGAAGTATGTGCCTCTGTAAATATATATATATATAACTTTGGAAGTATGTGCCTCTGTAAATATGTATATATAACTTTGGAAGTATGTGCCTCTGTAAATATATATATATAACTTTGGAAGTATGTGCCTCTGTAAATATATATATATATAACTTTAGAAGTATGTGCCACTGTAAATATATATATATAACTTTGGAAGTATGTGCCTCTGTAAATATATATATATAACTTTGGAAGTATGTGCCTCTGTAAATATCTATATATATAACTTTGGAAGTATGTGCCACTGTATATATATATATATAACTTTGGAAGTATGTGCCTCTGTAAATATATATATATAACTTTGGAAGTATGTGCCTCTGTAAATATATATATATATAACTTTGGAAGTATGTGCCTCTGTAAATATATATATATATAACTTTGGAAGTATGTGCCACTGTATATATATATATATATATAACTTTGGAAGTATGTGCCTCTGTAGATATATATATATAACTTTGAGAGTATGTGCCACTGTAAATATCTATATATATAACTTTAGAAGTATGTGCCTCTGTAAATATATATATATAACTTTAGAAGTATGTGTCACTGTAAATATATATATATAACTTTAGAAGTATGTGCCACTGTAAATATATATATATATAACTTTGGAAGTATGTGCCACTGTAAATATATATATATAACTTTAGAAGTATGTGCCTCTGTAAATATATATATATATATATAACTTTGGAAGTATGTGCCTCTGTAAATATATATATATATAACTTTAGAAGTATGTGCCACTGTAAATATATATATATATAACTTTGGAAGTATGTGCCACTGTAAATATATATATATAACTTTAGAAGTATGTGCCTCTGTAAATATCTATATATATAACTTTAGAAGTATGTGCCACTGTAAATATATATATATAACTTTGGAAGTATGTGCCTCTGTAAATATATATATATAACTTTGGAAGTATGTGCCTCTGTAAATATATATATATAACTTTGGAAGTATGTGCCACTGTAAATATATATATATAACTTTGGAAGTATGTGCCTCTGTAAATATATATATATAACTTTGGAAGTATGTGCCTCTGTAAATATATATATATATAACTTTGGAAGTATGTGCCTCTGTAAATATCTATATATATAACTTTAGAAGTATGTGCCACTGTAAATATATATATATAACTTTGGAAGTATGTGCCTCTGTAAATATATATATATAACTTTGGAAGTATGTGCCTCTGTAAATATATATATATAACTTTGGAAGTATGTGCCTCTGTAAATATATATATATAACTTTGGAAGTATGTGCCTCTGTAAATATATATATATATATAACTTTGGAAGTATGTGCCTCTGTAAATATATATATGTATAACTTTGGAAGTATGTGCCGCTGTATATATATATATATATAACTTTGGAAGTATGTGCCTCTGTAAATATATATATATAACTTTGAGAGTATGTGCCACTGTAAATATCTATATATATAACTTTAGAAGTATGTGCCTCTGTAGATATATATATATAACTTTAGAAGTATGTGCCACTGTAAATATATATATATAACTTTAGAAGTATGTGCCACTGTAAATATATATATATATAACTTTAGAAGTATGTGCCTCTGTAAATATATATATATAACTTTAGAAGTATGTGCCTCTGTAAATATATATATATATAACTTTAGAAGTATGTGCCTCTGTAAATATATATATATATAACTTTAGAAGTATGTGCCTCTGTAAATATATATATATATAACTTTAGAAGTATGTGCCTCTGTAAATATATATATATAACTTTAGAAGTATGTGCCTCTGTAAATATATATATATAACCTTAGAAGTATGTGCCACTGTAAATATATATATATATAACTTTAGAAGTATGTACCTCTGTAAATATATATATATAACTTTAGAAGTATGTGCCTCTGTAAATATATATATATAACTTTAGAAGTATGTGCCTCTGTAAATATATATATATAACTTTAGAAGTATGTGCCTCTGTAAATATATATATATAACCTTAGAAGTATGTGCCACTGTATATATATATATATAACTTTAGAAGTATGTGCCTCTGTAAATATATATATATAACTTTAGAAGTATGTGCCACTGTAAATATATATATATAACTTTAGAAGTATGTGCCTCTGTAAATATATATATATATATATATAACTTTAGAAGTATATGCCTCTGTAAATATATATATATAACTTTAGAAGTATGTGCCTCTGTAAATATATATATATAACTTTAGAAGTATGTGCCACTGTATATATATATATATAACTTTAGAAGTATGTGCCTCTGTAAATATATATATATAACTTTAGAAGTATGTGCCTCTGTAAATATATATATATAACTTTAGAAGTATGTGCCTCTGTAAATATATATATATAACTTTAGAAGTATGTGCCTCTGTAAATATATATATATAACCTTAGAAGTATGTGCCACTGTATATATATATATATAACTTTAGAAGTATGTGCCACTGTATATATATATATATATATATAACTTTGGAAGTATGTGCCTCTGTAAATATATATATATAACTTTAGAAGTATGTGCCTCTGTAAATATATATATATATAACTTTAGAAGTATGTGCCTCTGTAAATATATATATATAACTTTAGAAGTATGTGCCACTGTATATATATATATATAACTTTAGAAATATGTGCCTCTGTAAATATATATATATATATATATAACTTTAGAAGTATATGCCTCTGTAAATATATATATATAACTTTAGAAGTATGTGCCTCTGTAAATATATATATATAACTTTGGAAGTATGTGCCACTGTAAATATATATATATAACTTTGGAAGTATGTGCCTCTGTAAATATATATATATAACTTTGGAAGTATGTGCCTCTGTAAATATATATATATATAACTTTAGAAGTATGTGCCTCTGTAAATATATATATATATAACTTTAGAAGTATGTGCCACTGTAAATATATATATATATAACTTTAGAAGTATGTGCCACTACTTCTGTAGCTCCTGTTTTATTATGTTATTTGTATCACGTTGTAAATACTAATTAAGAATATCTTCAAAATTGTCTCGATTGCTTTTTGGCACTAAGCTAATTTTTTTAGGTATATTTTACAGTGCTAATTCACTGCATCAACAGTTCTCAATAAGACATTACCCTCCACTTTGAAGGATCGTACTGACTACGAACAAAATACTAGGATACATAATAGTGAGTATGTTCTTATTCCATAATGCTGCATGTCTGACACAGAAGCAAGAAATGTCAATTTTAAAGTCATTGGCTTACCACGACTGGAGATGGAACTCACAATCTTCCGCACTCAAGGTAAGCAAGCTAACCATTACACTATGGAGGTGAACTTCAGTAGATGCTATTTCTTAGATTATGAAAATAAAGTTAATGCAGTGGTGGTCAACAATTGAACACCAAAAGACCATGACATATGGCATTAGAAATCTATGTTCTGTTTTTGGATAAGCACAAAAATGTGACGGAGTTGATAATTGCATCTCCAGTGAAAATACATATAAAAACTAACAATGAAGAAAACCTGCACAAATATATTCCACTCAAAATACCGCACTATTACAAAAGAAAATGACAACATAAACATGGAGAGTACAATATCAGCTTGCTTGAACCAAACCAGTAATCAAAGCAGGCATGATATTCATTATTTCACCAGCTAGATTGTTTACTAAGGTGATTATATGTATCTAACCTATACACTATGTATACAGTGGAACCTGTCTAATCCGACAAACCAAAGCACCAGGGAAATGTGTCGGATTGTACAGGATGTCGGAATACTCAGGTTTTATTTTAGTTAAGAGTAATACTTTGTGACTATACATTTTTGTCGGATGTCACAGGATGTCGGAAAACTCAGGTGTAGAAAGCACAAGTTCCACTGCATATTTTATTATATTTTGATAATAAAACAGCAAATAGTTCAAAATGAACCGTGACTATACTTTGTAGAAGTCTAACTATAAAGGGTCAATACTAATATATATAGGCAAGCTTTCTATTTTATATCAAAATAACTACAGTCAAACGTGTTCCGAAGGTCAATTAATGTCCGAGGGGTTTTCAATGCATGATTGTACCAGTTAAGCCATCACATTATTTAATAATTAACAAATTAACTGTAACTCGTTACAAAAATACTGGGGCATTACCAAATATCCGCCATTTTATCCGATAAAATTCCTTCCGGTAATAGTAATTCATTAATTATTGATCCGTGTCAATCTATATTTAACAAGCGGTCATTTGTCTTATCCAGTAATTTGTTTTTGTCCCCAGCGTGACCCTTGAAATACAAGTTTGACTGTACAGGCAAAGCACAAAGGTATCCTACGTCTATAAACCTACACAATTTACACTCTTCCGAGTCTTCTGAGTCATCCGAGTCTTCCGAGTCGTCCGAGTCTTCTGAGTCGTCCGAGTCTTCAGAGTCGTCCGAGTCTTCCGAGTCTTCCTCCGAGTCTGGACAGCAATTACCTACAACTATATATGCGTCATGTTTTAATATCTATACTTTGACTGGTAGCCGGTTTAAATATACTAGTGGAACAGGAACTGTTTACCCTTCCGGAGCACCCGAGTCCATTCGCGATATATTGTGGAGTTTGTTTTGTTCGATCTTTAACTTTCTGTGTAGTGTTTTGTAGATCATTGTTTGTACTTTCGCTTTTTTTCACTTATTCATTGTATTATCTATGCTTCTTCGATTTGAGGTTTCTGATTATGCCTTTGCTAATGTGAGTAATGAAGAATTAATAAATTGAGACAAATGACATATGCTGAGAAACATGTCGGTTCTTATTTCAGAATACTGTGGTGTGCCAGAAGAAGATTCGAACCCTTTCTTTGTTGTTTGTACAAAGTATTATTACTATATCGGGTACCTGCTAAAATACACCAGAGCTTTGGTTAATTTGTTGAGATATATTTTATCATTTATTATCGCTCGTTATAAGCGCAGACTCAAGGGTAACGACAAACGATAAACTGCAACAAGATTAACAAATGCATCATTATCTCTTAAGCTTCTCCATATATTACAAACGAGACGACATTGATTGGCTTATTAGTGATAAGGTTTATTTCGAGCACGAATCCGCCGATTGGTTTATTATTTCTATGATAATATTATCACGCAACTTGAACGTGGAATTTACGGATAACAACAAACAACAACAGGAATAATAAATATATCACAACCCATGTAACGTTACCATAGAGACAGACAGAATAATAAATATATCACAACCCATGTAACGTTACCATAGAGACAGAGAGAATAATAAATATATCACAACCCATGTAACGTTACCATAGATACAGACAGAATAATAAATATATCACAGCCCATGTAACGTTACCATAGAGACAGACAGAATAATAAATATATCACAACCCATGTAACGTTACCATAGAGACAGACAGAATAATAAATATATCACAACCCATGTAAAGTTACCATAGAGACAGACAAAATAATAAATATATCACAACCCATGTAAAGTTACCATAGAGACAGACAGAATAATAAATATATCACAACCCATGTAACGTTACCATAGAGACAGACAGAATAATAAATATATCACAACCCATGTAACGTTACCATAGAGACAGACAGAATAATAAATATATCACAGCCCATGTAAAGTTACCATAGAGACAGACAGAATAATAAATATATCACAACCCATGTAAAGTTACCATAGAGACAGACAGAATAATAAATATATCACAACCCATGTAAAGTTACCATAGATACAGACAGAATAATAAATATATCACAACCCATGTAAAGTTACCATAGAGACAGACAGAATAATAAATATATCACAACCCATGTAAAGTTACCATAGATACAGACAGAATAATAAATATATCACAACCCATGTAAAGTTACCATAGAGACAGACAGAATAATAAATATATCACAACCCATGTAACGTTACCATAGAGACAGACAGAATAATAAATATATCACAACCCATGTAACGTTACCATAGAGACAGACAGAATAATAAATATATCACAGCCCATGTAAAGTTACCATAGAGACAGACAGAATAATAAATATATCACAACCCATGTAAAGTTACCATAGAGACAGACAGAATAATAAATATATCACAACCCATGTAAAGTTACCATAGATACAGACAGAATAATAAATATATCACAACCCATGTAAAGTTACCATAGAGACAGAGAGAATAATAAATATATCACAACCCATGTAAAGTTACCATAGAGACAGACAGAATAATAAATATATCACAACCCATGTAAAGTTACCATAGAGACAGACAGAATAATAAATATATCACAACCCATGTAACGTTACCATAGAGACAGACAGTTATTTCTAACACGAAGATGTTTATCGTCTTATTAGTGATGCATCTTCATTTGGCCATGAATTGATGGTATGTTATTATCTTCACATTCCATTCATTCATAATAACCAGGGGACATAATGACCCAGCATCCTTACTGTTAGAATCCTATAGATAAGAGTAGATTCAACATCCTTAGACTTGATATCGGAGCACGAATGCAGCATCCCACCCACCCACCCCCAATTTACAGCTTTCATAAATAATGACAACAAAAATGTCAATTTACCTGGTCTAACTTTAAGTACGTTTTCTCCGACTAGCTGTTCATTTGTGCCAGAAGGTCGCCATACTTGTATTTCAAGATCACCGGCTGCTTTTACATGAACTTCCCACTTAGAAATTACTCCACAACAGGAAAATGTATAATCCGGTAGCCGATTTACAAAACCCCAGCCTGTAAAACATATAATATAAAAAACATAACTTAAAAAAATGTATAATCCGGTAGCCGATTTACAAAATCCCAGTCTGTAAAACATATAATATAAAAAACTTAACTTAAAAAAATGTATAATCCGGTAGCCGATTTACAAAACCCCAGTCTGTAAAACATAATACCCCCCCCTCCCCCCAGAAAACCTGTATTATTGTAATCTTCCTTCATAACCTAGATGTCCGTTGCGATTTCCCCATAAACACAATGTTCGGTTCGTCTTTACCTCCAGTTGTTTGTAGGAGGGCTCATGTCTTATTTACGTTATTTGTATTTGTTTGCGTATAATAGTGTCCAACACATATTGTGTTGTTTTTTTTTGTCTTCGTATTGTATCTTGTGTACCCAATGTTGCCACTTTCTCTGGATTGTCTATTTTTGATTGCCCTTCAGTAATCTCTGGATTGTCTATTTTTGATTGCCCTTCAGTATTCTCTGGATTGTCTATTTTTGATTGCCCTTCAGTAATCTCTGGATTGTCTATTTTTGATTGCCCGTCAGTATTCTCTGGATTGTCTATTTTGATTGCCCTTCAGTATTCTCTGGATTGTCTATTTTTGATTGCCCTTCAGTATTCTCTGGATTGTCTATTTTTGATTGCCCGTCAGTATTCTCTGGATTGTCTATTTTGATTGCCCTTCAGTATTCTCTGGATTGTCTATTTTGATTGCCCTTCAGTATTCTCTGGATTGTCTATTTTTGATTGCCCGTCAGTATTCTCTGGATTGTCTATTTTTGATTGCCCTTCAGTATTCTCTGGATTGTCTATTTGTGATTGCCCTTCAGTATTCTCTAACGTTTATCTAGAACTGGTTTGATTTAATTGTGAGAAATTTTATATTAGTTTAAATATAAGGTATCGAATAAGCAAAAACTAGAGATTTATTTTATTAACCGTCTAATTACCCAGTTTATCTCTATATCTACTAACCTACTTTTTACCCAGTTTATCTTCACTGACCTACTTCTTGCCCAATTTATCTTTACTAACCTACTTTTTACCCAGTTTATCTCTACTGACCTACTTTTTGCCCAGTTTATCTTTACTAACCTACTTTTTACCCAGTTTATCTTTACTAACCTACTTCTTGACCAATTTATCTTTACTAACCTACTTTTTACCCAGTTTATCTTTACTAACCTACTTTTTAACCAGTTTATCTTTACTAACCTACTTTTTAACCAGTTTATCTTTACTAACCTACTTTTTACCCAGTTTATCTTTACTAACCTACTTTTTGCTCAGTTTATCTTTACTAACCTACTTTCTACCCAGTTTATCTTTGTTAACCTACTTTTTACCCAGTTTATCTTTACTAACCTACTTTTTACCCAGTTTATCTTTACTAACCTACTTTTTACCCAGTTTATCTTTACTAACCTACTTTTTGCCCAGTTTATCTTTACTAACCTACTTTCTACCCAGTTTATCTAATCATATCTTTTGCCCAGTTTATCTTTACTGACCTATTTTTACCCAGTTTATCTTTACTGACCTACTTTTTACCCAGTTTATCTTTACTGACTTACTTTTTACCTAATTTATCTTTACTAACCTACTTTCTATCCAGTATACCTTTACTAACCTACTTTATTGCTGTATTTTTCTGATCTTGTTTCAGGATCAATAACTCCTGCATAATCAGTGTTTCTGCATTGTCTATAAGCTGAAATAAATATAGATTATTTAAATAAATATAGATTATTTAAATAAATATAGATTATTTAAAAATTTGTAATTCATAAGCATTATGTATAAAACCCACAAGGGTCTGGAGAAGCATTACACAAACATTAGTCGTGAAGCTATAAAGGTATTTCTAAAAATGTGTGAATTTATTATTTCTCAGAAAAAGTTATGCAAGTTGAAACACTTTTTTGGCTGAATTTTGTACAAGTTAAAATTTGTACAGGTTAAAATTGTACAAGTTTTAACTTGTATATTTGTGTCGTACAAGTTATAACTTGTACAAAATCGCAACTTGTACACAACATATACATAGGTAGAGTACCAGTTATTTACATCATATACAAGAAAACAATTACACAACTACAACAAACTATTATTGTGAAATTCATGCCTTCCCAAGAGAAAAATCAGAATCATTAAACGAAAACGCGAAAAAAGTGAACGAAAATTCGGACTTCTTATTTCGTACTTTCGCATTTATTTTCGCGTTTTTGTGTATCAATATTTCAACATTTCGCTTTTCCGTGGGAATTATTTACACGTCCTGACCACCTGAGTTTTCCCTCGTTTTTAGGTTAATTCATGTTGTTCGATCTTTAGTTTTCTGTGTAGTTTAGTTTGTCCATATTTCCTTGTCGTTAGGTCATTGTTTTGTCTGTCTTTCTTCGATTTAGGGCTACTGGTTATCCCTTTGTTATCTTCAAATTTTACGTGGTATATTCTGTCTGTCATAGCTGATATATTGCTTTACAGGCGCTAAACAATAAATCACCAATTAATCGGAGACATTATCGGCACCTTATCTTCTAGAGATAATATTAGTTATCTTGGTGTAATCAGGGGTGCACAGAATTTTACACGGTGGTGTAACATTCTGTGCACCCCTGATTACACCAAGATAACGAATTTATTTCAAAAAAAGAACAAAACAAAACCAAAAAAAACCTCAAAAAAACCCAGCCATTGAGAAAAATGCTATTTTTTTTTCGATTTTACATATATTACACATATTATTGTTTATAATCATCAAATTTTATGTAAGTGTATCATTTCATATCATACTATTGCTGTACGTAGTTCAAAATTACATTTTTTTATTTTTATCCCGGGTGTAAATGGTTTAGCTGGGGTGGAGTGTTATTTACACCCGGGTAACTAACCAATCAGATTGCAAGATTCTTGCTTCATAAGAAATAATATGAATTATCCCATTTAGATATGTTTATCCATCTCATTCTTACACTCTCGTATGCAATGAGTGGTTTGTCATGTCAAAATAGGGATGAAAGCAGCACGATGCCCTTTCCCATTAAGAATCTTGGGATATTCCGATAAGCAAAGGAATTCTTACAATAATCGTTGGAATACTTCCAATAACTTTCAGAAAACTTCCAATAAGTGTCATAATGTTCCAATAAGTGTCGGAATTCTTCCAATAAGTATCAGAAGTCTTTCAATAACTGTCTGAATTTTTCCCATTGGTATCGGAATCCTTCCAATATGTATCAGAATTCAATATATTTCAATTAGAGTTACAAGTCTCTCAAAGCTTGTTCAATGTATTCCGATGCTTTCAATACGTATCGGGGATATTTCGTATAAGCATGGTGATAAAGTAAATAATCATAGGCATATTTCCAATAAGTATATGAATGTACAATTCAGAGAACAATTGTAAGGTCTCTCCTCAGACTTAACCTCCAATTTTATGGTAGTTGATCTCAAAAATGTACGTTTGCCAGAGACTTTTTGCATTCCCAGGTTCATAAAAAATGTCACTTAAAAAATTGATGTGCACAGAGTGATAGAATATGATCACTTAATTCCGAAAATATATGGTTGCTAAGTAGTTTTGTCACTCACAGATTTTAAAAATGATATTACTTTGTCTCCTACTTCCAAATATATATGGTTGCTAGGATCTTTCCTCACTTCCGGTTTGAGAAAATGTCACTTCTGGTTTGGGAATGATCTACTTGATAGCCCTTATTGGCCTGAGTGCTTCTAAAGATTTATGGTTGCTAGGTACTTATTTGCTTTAAAAGGCAACTTTTGGTTTTTTCGCCTTTGACCTTAAAGTGAAAAATGTCACTTTCGGTCGGAAAATAATATTTAACAAATAGTTCATGGCACTAAGGGCCATATGGCAGTTTATGGACCGAGATGTCACTCACAAAATAATATATGGACCGAAGAGAGCCGAGGTCCATATACTATTTTGTGGGTGCCAGATCGGTCCATAAACTGCCATTTGGCCAAAAGTGCCATGAACTATTTGTTATGTTATACTCAATACTTGCAAATCTGTCAGACGACATGTTTTTTGCTATTGTATTCTAAGAACAAAAACGAGTTCGGACAAAATCCGGAGGAAAACATTATATTGACTGGGTCCGGTTAATATACTGTTATATGGATCGGCTCGATAACAAAGACAAATAAGGAAAATATAAAGTTTAAAGTATAATATTTATCAAATAGTTCATGGCACTAAGGGCCATATGGCAGTTTATGAACTGGGATGTCACCCACAAAATATTATATGGACCGTAGGGAAGCTGAGGTCGATATACTAATTTGTGGGTGACAGACCGTTCCATAAACTGCCATTTGGCCCGAAGTGCCATGAACTATTTGTTATATTATACTCAATACATAAAAATCTGTCAGACGACATGTTTTTATTATTGTACATCTAAGACAAAAAACGAGTTCGGACAAAATCCGGAAGAAAACAATATATTGATCGAGCCCGGTCAATATACTAAAATATTGACCGGCTGCGCTAACAAAGACAAATAGGGAAAATAAAAACGTAAAGAATAATATTACCTGATAGTACTTTGTCTCCCGATTCCAAATAAGGGTAATAACAAAATTACCGAACTCCGAACAATCTTACAAAGGGAAAGTAAAAACTCATAATTATATAAACAGACAAAATCAGTCAACAACCGGAAAACTGTGAAAACCGTAATGACCCTGACGTGGTACAGGCATTTCTAAAGAAATGGTGGGTTGAATCAGATTTTAAAGCGCCAAACCTCCCGCTCTCATTACGGTTCAAAGGTTCCGGCTGTCACTATAACAGTATTTAAATACAGGAACAAAATAGGTAAAATAGTTGTCAAAGCAGTACCATATTCGGTGACGTAAATGTCAAAAATATTTTTACGTCACACATTGATAAAAAAATATTCTTGACATTTTTCTTGACTTCTTTATCTTTATACATTTTCACATAGTGAAAATGCATCGCTTATAATCGTTTCTGCAGAGATGGAATATATTTCGACAAGATCTTGGTATCGGAATATAAACTTTTTAAGAGATCGAATAAGGCGAATCTTTTTATAGCCCTGGTCCAGTAGCCAAACTTATAGTTTATTAAGTATTTTTGTGCTTCAAAGGGCAAATTCCAATTTCATGAACTTTTAGATTGAGGTCATTTTGAAGGTTATGTTATTTGATGCTAAAAACCTTAGGTGTCTACAGTTAACGATTTAAAAGTTACAGCCATAAATGTCGTTATCAGAACCATTAACTGGAGTTGTGCTCCTTACGAAGTGGTCGAAACTATTCGGTCAAAACACAGCGAAGCTGTACCATGACATGCCAAACATTTTTCCTGATTTGTACCTGTAATTTACGGTTTTTCCGACTTTATGTGATAAACCGATCCGAGATCAAGGGACACCGTCATTCGTGACATTCGTCATAGCCCCGTCAGATGATTATCAATAGTGAAGAGAACCCAAGTCTCTGTGACTTACGGTTTTTGAGGTATTACGCTTAACGGAAACGATAAAAAAAAGTTTTAAAATTAGGGCGCATTTATCGACACCAGAGAGTCTTCTAAATTATTTGACGGAAGCATAACAAAGTTGCGACATCCTTCAGTTTTTGTATATCTCTTATAGTTTTCGTGAGGTTTTCTATAGTTTAAACGTTCGGACAGAAAGCTTCTTAACAACATAGTTGACTGATCCCAGGAAGTTAAATTTTAAATACCGTTTCTTGGTCCTAGACATAGAAGCAGACCTCATTTGGATATATTCTGCGTAATTACTTGACAGTGAAAAATAACAATCATAAGAATTACAAGAAGGTCTTTCCCTTGAAAATGGGGAAATGCCTTGATTAATATTTACATTTGTACTTGATAATATCGCGATGTTTACTCAAAAGTATCCCGACATCTTTGTAATTATCACAATGATCGATTAAAGTATTCCGATACTTATTGGAAGTATTTTGATGCTAAATAGAAATATTCTAATATTATTAAAAACAAACTATTAAGAATATCGTAATACATTTGTACTTCCATCCTTATAGATGACGGGATGTTCTCCGTCATATATTTATAATAAATTAAAGAACAAAAAACAAATACCGCTCCACCAGAGGAGTTCCAAAACTTATCGAAAAATCGTAATAGCAGACTGACGCAAAATCGATATCCCTAACACACCGCTTACTTTCCTGACCGCTCACTTTCCTGACTGCTCACTTTCCTGATCACTCACTTTCCTGATCACTCACTTTCCTGACCACTCACTTTCCTGACTGCTCACTTTCCTGACCGCTCACTTTCCTGATCACTCACTTTCCTGACCGCTGACTTTCCTGACCGCTGACTTTCCTGACTGCTCACTTTCCTGACCGCTCACTTTCCTGACTGCTCACTTTCCTGACCGCTCACTTTCCTGACTGCTCACTTTCCTGACCGCTCACTTTCATGACCACTCACTTTCCTGACCGCTCACTTTCCTGGTTTGCACAGGCACTTCAATAAAAAGTAACGAGGTTAAATTATTTTTATGGACACTTTTCAGTGAAATGATTTGGCTATGCATGTCCTTCCACGTGTTAGTACAAAGTCATATACATGTAGGCTTGATCTTTAACAATGGACATGGGTGTCCCGTCGTCTAAACTTGCTTTGTCTACGGGTGGATTAGGTCCATTCATATGCATTTTGAATTCCAGGTACGAAGGAATTCTTCTTTTGAGAGTGATCATACGGAGCTTATCCTCCTGGGGTAAATTATAAATTGTATAAGTTACACGTAAGATTACAACCAATCTCACACAATCAGGCAAAAGTCATTTCAGCGGATTTTGACTACCTTGATTAGAACCTTTGGTCTACTTGCTCCCTAAAGACTTTTAATTTGTTTGACTTTACAGTATCGTACTTGATGAAGGCTTGTGCACAAAAATAAATATCTACGTTTTTATTAAAAAAAGCATTTAACAAGAATATTATAAAATAAAATATACTCACAGCTTACAACAAATTGTATTCGAAAAATGAGGAATATCAAGTAGCGTAGATGTATGTTCTCCATAGTATCTGTCAACTGTATACTAACAATTTTCATTTTAGCGATCGAATATGAAAATTAATATATATATTTCTTTTTTGAATTATGTTTCATAATTAGATTTAATTTTCTATGGATAAATTCTCATCTTCACGTGAGCCAAAATTATCAGCTTGCACATTGTATAGATATTGATAGATTGTAAACAATATCGTACAGTTCCAATTTTAGAAGAATAAAGGGCCGTGTCAGACGTTAGATATTATAAGAATACCAAACAAAGAACTTCAAAAATAAACTAATTACAGTTTTGATTGTGGGATAACAAGCACCGGAGAAGGTAATAGTTCAACAAGCAAATGTTTTGATTATGCGACAAGTTCCGGGGAGGACAATAGTTCATTAAACAAATGTTTTGAGTATGCGACAGGTTCCGGAGAAGGGCAATAGTTCATTAAACAAAGAAGTTATCTTTTAAAATAGTTTTCATTATATAAAGAATAGATGGAACGTCAGTAATAAATTTACGATAATTTAATGGTATCCTCTGTATGTTATTAAGATATGCATTTTGTAATTGATATAATTGTTTTATTAATTTCGTCAGTTTTATCCAATAAAAAACAGTGGTTTTCTCAGGGTACTCCGGTTTCCTCCACTAATAATATCAAACCGCCACGATATAACTGACATATTATTGAAAACGGCGTTAAACTGCTTTTGCCCTCCTCTAACAAAAAATTATAAATAAAAGAAATTTGATCGTTAATCTAGATTAAAGGTTCACATTTATAATTTTATCTATAACCGCGGCAATGCATTTTCGAAAATATTAACAACCATTATTTTTATTTACTTTTTGGTGCTTTTTAACTGGGAGTACTATTATTCCCAGTTCTTAAAGGTTTCTTTTTAATGTTGTAATAATGTAATGATGAAAATCTCATATGTGGCTACAATCCAAATATTCTTGCATCACAGTGCTTTAAAGTAAATTGAATCATGTTCTATTAGATATGCAGATACACTTTTAACAGGTTTGAATAATACATTGGATTGTGACATAGAAAAGCATGAAGATACCAAAGTAGTAATCAGAAACCATATATCGAAAAAGGGCAAAAGGACAAACAACCATCTAAAAAACATCGGACAACACGAACCCCACTTAAAACCGAGGACTCCGGAACGGTAGACAGTTCCTGCTATACTTGTGCCACCCTTCGTGTCACTCCTGTTACAAACCTGATAATAAGTCATGAATGCGGAGGAAAGGACACAATTATGGACTTTCTAAACCCAGGAACACCAAGACAAGTAGAAAAACTAGGCTTCTTTATAAAGCAGAGATAGTGAGTAATTGTTGTTTATCGTCAATAAACGTTAGAGAAAACCGAAGGGGCAATCAAGAATGGACAATCCAGAGACACTGGCAGTCAATAAACGTTAGAGAAAACCGAAGGGGCAATCAAGAATGGACAATCCAAAGACACTGGCAGTCAATAAACGTTAGAGAAAACCGAAGGGGCAATCAAGAATGGACAATCCAGAGACACTGGCAGTCAATAAACGTTAGAGAAAACCGAAGGGGCAATCAAGAATGGACAATCCAGAGACACTGGCAGTCAATAAACGTTAGAGAAAACCGAAGGGGCAATCAAGAATGAACAATCCAGAGACACTGGCAGTCAATAAACGTTAGAGAAAACCGAAGGGGCAATCAAGAATGGACAATCCAGAGACACTGGCAGTCAATAAACGTTAGAGAAAACCGAAGGGGCTATCAAGAATGGACAATCCAGAAAAACTGGCTACATCGAATATAAATAACACAGGACGAAGACAAACAAAACAAAAAACACAACAAAGAAAACTAAAAAGATGAGCAACACGGATCCCACCTAAAACTGGCGATGAACCCAGGTACCCGCGAAGGAAATTAGTACGTAACCATGCACACGCCCCATGATATTCTAGGAAGCACAACAACATCTCTGGAAATCAAAATGCACAAGGAGTGAACAATGCTTTCTTGACATTAGTTGAAGATATTGGCCTACAACAGATGGTAGACTTCCACACCAGAAATAACGCTACACTGGACTTGTTCTTGACAAACCGACCTTCACTCATCAACCGCCTGAAACCAATCCCAGGAATAAGTGATCATGATGCTCTGTTCATTGATAGCGATGTCCAAGCAAAGTTAAGAAGGACAATTAGTCGTAAAATCTTCCTCTGGAAAAAAGCGGACCTAGAAAAGCTCCAGAATGATATGCAAGCTTTCTACCAGTCATTTATTTCCAAATTCTCAACTTCACACCCTATTGACAGTTTATGGACTGCATTTAAGAATGGCTGCCTTAATGTCCTCAGCTCAAACGTACCATCCAAAATGGCAACCGAGCGACATAGCCAGCCTTGGATCAACCGACATGTAAAACAGCTAACAAAAAGGAAACAGCGAGCCTACAATAGATACAAAAAGTCGCAATCTGCCAAAGACTATGCCAACTACAAACATCTCAACAATGTGGTACACAGTATTTGCGTTAAGCGGTACAATGAGTATGTAAATGACATTATAATGGATGAGAACCATAAGCCAAAACGACAATGGAGATTTATTAAAAGCAAATGGACTGACTCGTGTGACGTTGCACCATTGAAGAGAGATGGGATAGCCTATAGTGATGCCAGAATGAAGGCAAACATCCTGAACAATCAGTTCACTTCAGTGTTCACATCAGAGGATCCCTTACAGCCCTTACCATACTTGGGCCCCATCCCTCATCCTGCAGTTTCAGGCATCACTATAACTCAGGAAGGGGTCCAAAAACGTCTATGCCATCTCAATCCACACAAAGCCCCCGTTCCCGATCAAATCTCACCTAGATTGCTCAAGGAAACAGCCATGCAGAAAATCAAGAACGTAATTGAAAATGTAAGATATCTCTGCTTTAGATCTACCAAAAACAGGCTCTAAGTCATCTAATCTGCATGGATATGCAAGTCTGCGTAGAACTATGCACAAACCCTCAATATTAGTGGCTGTTGTACGATTTTCACAAATTATAATTTCAGGAGTCTGAAGTGCGTGGCTAAGAATTTTGATATCATCCCGTCAAAGCGGAACATAGTACGACATTGATCGTTTGTCAATTTTTCAATATCAAGTTTTTGATAGGAAATCGCACTTTCTTCCTTTCTAGAAAAGGATAGCAGTAGCAAATCATCATCATTTTCTATTGCAGCTTTCAAAAGATTGTCAGCCATAGCAGACGATAACCATTAAACAAGAAATATGATTGGTTACTGGTTGAATAAAAGACTCAATGACAGACAACGTTACAACGTTATATCTACACGTACTCGTACACGTGCACTTTGCTTAACTGGACGTAATTTAGCAAATTCTCTACGTGTACGTGTACGTCTATGACACAGACGTTTCTGTTCTTAACCTCTCTAATCTCACACAATCAGGCAAAAGTAATTTTAGCCGATTTTGACTACCTTGATTAGACCTTTTGATCTATCTGCTCCCTAAAGACGTTTAATTTGTTTAACTTTACAGTATCGTACTTGATGAAGGCTTGCGCAGAAAAATAGATATCTACGTTTTTATTAAAAAAACATTTAACAAGAATATTATAAAATAAAATATACTCACAGCTTACAACAAATTGTATTCGAAAAATGACCAATATCAAGTAACGTAGATGTATGTTCTCCATAGTATCTGTCGACTGTATACTAAATATTTCCATTTTAGTGATCGAATATGAAAATTAATATATATTTCTTTTTTAAATTATGTTTCATAATTAGATTTAATTTTCTATGGATAAATTCTCATCTTCACATGTGCTAAAATTATCAGCTTGCACATTGTATAGATAATTGATAGATTGTAAACACTATCGTACAGTTCCAATTTTAGAAGAATAAAGGGCCGTGTCAGACGTTAGATATTATAAGAATACCAAACAAAGAACTTCAAAAATAAACTAATTACAGTTTTGATTGTGGGATAACAAGCACCGGAGAAGGTAATAGTTCAACAAGCAAATGTTTTGATTATGCGACAAGTTCCGGGGAGGACAATAGTTCATTAAACAAATGTTTTCATTATGCGACAGGTTCATTAAACAAAGAAGTTATCTTTTAAAATAGTTTTCATTATATAAAGAATAGATGGAACGTCAGTAATAAATTTACGATAATTTGATGGTATCCTCTGTATGCTAATAAAATATGCATTTTGTAATTGATATAATTGTTTTATTAATTTCGTCAGTTTTATCCAATAAAAAACAGTGGTTTTCTCAGGGTACTCCGGTTTCCTCCACTAATAATATCAATCCGCCACGATATACTGACATATTATTGAAAATGGTGTTAAACTGCTTTTGACCCCCCTCTAATAAGAATTTATAAATAAAAGAAATTTGATCTTTTATCTAGATTAAGGGTTCACACTTTTATAATTTTACCTATAACCGCGGCAATGCATTCGAAAATATTAACAACCATTATTTTCATTTACTTTTTGGTGCTTTTTAACTATGAGTACTATTATTCCCAGTTCTTGAAGGTTTCTTTTTAATGTTGTAATAATGTAATGATGAAAATCTCATATGTGGCTACAATCCAAATATTCTTGCATCACAGTGCTTTACAGTTATTTGAATCATGTTTTATTAGATATGCAGATACACTTTTAACAGGTTTGAATAACACATTGGATTGTGACAAAGAAAAGCATGAAGATACCAAAGCGGTAATCAGAAACCGTATATCAAAAAAGGACAGACAATACCATGGCCAAAAGAAAAAGAACAGACAATACAATGGCCAAAAGAAGAAGGACAGACAATACAATGGTCAAAAGAAGAAGGACAGACAATACAATGGCCAAAAGAAGGACAGACAATACAATGGCCAAAAGAAAAAGGACAGACAATACAATGGCCAAAAGAAAAAGGACAGACAATACAATGGCCAAGCGAAAGAGGACAGACAATACAATGATCAAAAGAAAAAGGACAGACAATACAATGGCCAAAAGAAAAAGGACAGACAATACAATGGTCAAAAGAAAAAAGACAGACAACACAATGGTCAAAAGAAAGAGGACAGACAATACAATGGTCAAGCGAAAAAGGACAAGCAACCATCTAAGAAACATTACACAGAAAACAAAAGATCGGACAACACGAACCCCACTAAAAACCGAGGGCTCCGGAACGGTAGACAGTTCCTGCTCTACTTGTGCCACGCTTCGTGTCACTCCTGTTACAAACGCGATAATAAGTCATGCATGCGGAGGAAATGACACAATTATGGACTTCCTAATCCCATGAACACCAAGACAAGTAGAAAAACTAGGTTCTTTTATAAAGCAGAGATAGTGAGTAATTGTACCCGCGAAGGTACCCGCGAAGGGAATTAGTATGTAACCATGCAAACGCCCCATTCTGGTTGACTGGGGATTTCAACCTTCCAGATATTCTAGGAAATACAACAACATCGCTGGGAATCAAAATGCACTCGGAGTGAACAATGCTTTCTTGACACTAGTTGAAGATATTGGCCTACAACAGATGGTAGACTTCCCCACCAGAAATAACGCTACACTGGACTTGTTCTTGACAAACCGACCTTCACTCATCAACCGCCTGAAACCAATCCCAGAAATAAGTGATCATGAGGCTCTGTTCATTGATAGCGATTTCCAAGCAAAGTTAAGGACAATTAGTCGTAAAATCTTCCTCTAGAAAAGCTCCAGAATGTAATGCAGGCTTTCTGCCAGTCATTTATTTCCAAATTCCCAACATCACACCCTATTGACAGCTTATGGACTGCATTTAAGAATGGCTACCTTAATGTCCTAAGCTCAAACGTATCAACCAAAATGACAACCGAGCGACATAGCCAGCCTTGGATCAACCGACAAACAAAGCAGCTAACAAAAAGGAAACAGCGAGCCTACAATAGATACAAAAAGTCGCAATCTGCCAAAGACTATGCCAACTACAAACATCTAAACAATGTGGTACACAGTATTTGCGTTAAGCGGTACAATGAGTATGTAAATGACATTATAATGGATGAGAACCATAAGCCAAAACGACAATGGAGATTTATTAAAAGCAAACGGACTGACTCGTGTGACGTTGCACCATTGAAGAGAGATGGGATAGCCTATTGTGATGCCAGAATGAAGGCAAACATCTTGAACAATCAGTTCACTTCAGTGTTCACATCAGAGGATCCCTTACAGCCCTTACCATACTTGGGCCCCATCCCACATCCTGCAGTTTCAGGCATCACTATAACTCAGGAAGGGGTACAAAAACTTCTATGCCATCTCAATCCACACAACGCCCCCGTTCCCGATCAAGTCTAACCTAGATTGCTCAAGGAAACAGCCAAGCAGAAAATCAAGAACGTAATTGAAAATGTAAGATATCTCTGCTTTAGATCTACCAAAAACAGGCTCTAAGTCATCTAATCTGCATGGATATGCAAGTCTGCGTAGAACTATGCACAAACCCTCAATATTAGTGGCTGTTGTACGATTTTCACAAATTATAATTTCAGGAGTCTGAAGTGCGTGGCTAAGAATTTTGATATCATCCCGGTCAAAGCGGAACATAGTACGACATTGATCGTTTGTCAATTTTTCAATATCAAGTTTTTGATAGGAAATCGCACTTTCTTCCTTTCTAGAAAAGGATAACAGTAGCAAATCATCATCATTTTCTATTGCAGCTTTCAAAAGATTGTCAACCATAGCAGACGATAACCGTTAAACAAGAAATATGATTGGTTACTGGTCGAATAAAAGACTCAATGACAAACAACGTTACAACGTTATATCTACACGTACTCGTACACGTGCACTTTGCTTAACTGGACGTAATTTAGCAAATTCTCTACCTGTACGTGTACGTCTATGACGCAGACGTTTCTGTTCTTAACCTCTCTAATCTCGCACAATCAGGCAAAAGTAATTTTAGCCGATTTTGACTACCTTGATTAGACCTTTTGATCTATCTGCTCCCTAAAGACGTTTAATTTGTTTAACTTTACAGTATCGTACTTGATGAAGGCTTGCGCAGAAAAATAGATATCTACGTTTTAATTAAAAAAACATTTAACAAGAATATTATAAAATAAAATATACTCACAGCTTACAACAAATTGTATTCGAAAAATGACCAATATCAAGTAACGTAGATGTATGTTCTCCATAGTATCTGTCGACTGTATACTAAACATTTCCATTTTAGTGATCGAATATAAAAATTAATATATAGTTCTTTTTTAAATTATGTTTCATAATTAGATTTAATTTTCTATGGATAAATTCTCATCTTCACGTGTGCTAAAATTATCAGCTTGCACATTGTATAGATAATTGATAGATTGTAAACACTATCGTACAGTTCCAATTTTAGAAGAATAAAGGGCCGTGTCAGACGTTAGATATTATAAGAATACCAAACAAAGAACTTCAAAAATAAACTAATTACAGTTTTGATTGTGGGATAACAAGCACTGGAGTGGGCAATAGTTCAACAAGCAAATGTTTTGATTATGCGACAAGTTCCGGGGAGGACAATAGTTCATTAAACAAATGTTTTGATTATGCGACAGGTTCCGGAGAAGGGCAACAGTTCATTAAACAAAGAAGTTATCTTTTAAAATAGTTTTCATTATATAAAGAATAGATGGAACGTCAGTAATAAATTTACGATAATTTGATGGTATCCTCTGTATGCTAATAAAATATGCATTTTGTAATTGATATAATTGTTTTATTAATTTCGTCAGTTTTATCCAATAAAAAACAGTGGTTTTCTCAGGGTACTCCGGTTTCCTCCACTAATAATATCAATCCGCCACGATATACTGACATATTATTGAAAATGGTGTTAAACTGCTTTTGAACCCCCTCTAATAAGAATTTATAAATAAAAGAAATTTGATCTTTTATCTAGATTAAGGGTTCACACTTTTATAATTTTACCTATAACCGCGGCAATGCATTCGAAAATATTAACAACCATTATTTTCATTTACTTTTTGGTGCTTTTTAACTGGGAGTACTATTATTCCCAGTTCTTGAAGGTTTCTTTTTAATGTTGTAATAAAGTAATGATGAAAATCTCATATGTGGCTACAATCCAAATATTCTTGCATCACAGTGCTTTACAGTTATTTGAATCGTGTTTTATTAGATATGCAGATACACTTTTAACAGGTTTGAATAACACATTGGATTGTGACAAAGAAAAGCATGAAGATACCAAAGCGGTAATCAGAAACCGTATATCAAAAAAGGACAGACAATACATTGGTCAAAAGAAAAAGGACAGACAATACAATGGCCAAACGGAAAAGGACAGACAATACAATGACCAAAAGAAAAAGGACAGACAATACAATGGCCAAAAGAAAAAGGACAGACAATACAATGGCCAAAAAAAAAAGGACAGACAATACAATGACTAAAAGAAAAAGGACAGACAATACAATGACCAAAAGAAAAAGGGCAGACAATACAATGACCAAAAGAAAAAGGACAGACAATACAATGACCAAAAGAAAAAGGACAGACAATACAATGACCAAAAGAAAAAGCACAGAAAATACAATGACCAAAAGAAAAAGGACAGACAATGCAATGGCCAAAAGAAAAAGGACAGACAATACAATGACCAAAAGAAAAAGGACAGACAATACAATGGCCAAAAGAAAAAGGACAGACAATACAATGGTCAAACGAAAAAGGACAGATAATACAATGGTCAAACGAAAAAGGACAGACAATACAATGGCCAAAAGAAAAAGGACAGACAATACAATGGTCAAACGAAAAAGGACAGACAATACAATGGCCAAACGAAAAAGGACAGACAATACAATGGTCAAAAGAAAAAGGACAGACAATACAATGGTCAAACGAAAAAGGACAGACAATACAATGGTCAAAAGAAAAAGGACAGACAATACAATGACCAAAAGAAAAAGAACAGACAATACAATGGCCAAAAGAAAAAGGACAGACAATACAATGACCAAAAGAAAAAGGACAGACAATACAATGATTAAAAGAAAAAAGACAGACAATACAATGACCAAAAGAAAAAGGACAGACAATACAATGGCCAAAAGAAAAAGGACAGACAATACAATGACCAAAAGAAAAAGGACAGACAATAAAATGACCAAAAAAAAGGACAGACAATACAATGACCAAAAGAAAAAGGACAGACAATACAATGACCAAAAGAAAAAGGACAGACAATACAATGACCAAAAGAAAAAGGACAGACAATACAATGGCCAAAAGAAAAAGGACAGACAATACAATGGCCAAAAAAAAAAAGGACAGACAATACAATGACTAAAAGAAAAAGGACAGACAATACAATGGCCAAAAGAAAAAGGACAGACAATACAATGACCAAAAGAAAAAGGACAGACAATACAATGACCAAAAGAAAAAGGACAGACAATACAATGACCAAAAGAAAAAGGACAGAAAATACAATGACCAAAAGAAAAAGGACAGACAATGCAATGGCCAAAAGAAAAAGGACAGACAATACAATCACCAAAAGAAAAAGGACAGACAATACAATGGCCAAAAGAAAAAGGACTGACAATACAATGGCCAAAAGAAAAAGGACAGACAATACAATGACCAAAAGAAAAAGGAAAGAAAATACAATGGTCAAAAGAAAAAGGACAGACAATACAATGGTCAAGCGAAAAAGGACAGACAATACAATGATCAAAAGAAAAAGGACAGACAAGACAATGGTCAAACGAAAGACGACAGACAATACCATGGTCAAAAGTAAAAGGACAGACAATACAATGGCCAAACGAAAAAGGACAGACAATACAATGACCAAAAGAAAAAGGACAGACAATACAATGGCCAAAAGAAAAAGGACAGACAATACAATGACCAAAAGAAAAAGGACAGACAATAAAATGACCAAAAGAAAAAGGACAGACAATACAATGACCAAAAGAAAAAGGACAGACAATACAATGACCAAAAGAAAAAGGACAGACAATACAATGACTAAAAGAAAAAGGACAGACAATACAATGGCCAAAAGAAAAAGGACAGACAATACAATGACCAAAAGAAAAAGGACAGACAATACAATGGCCAAAAGAAAAAGGACAGACAATACAATGACCAAAAGAAAAAGGACAGACAATACAATGACTAAAAGAAAAAGGACAGACAATACAATGGCCAAAAGAAAAAGGACAGACAATACAATGACCAAAAGAAAAAGGACAGACAATACAATGACCAAAAGAAAAAGGACAGACAATACAATGGCCAAAAGAAAAAGGACAGACAATACAATGACCAAAAGAAAAAGGACAGACAATACAATGACCAAAAGAAAAAGGACAGACAATACAATGGCCAAAAGAAAAAGGACAGACAATACAATGACCAAAAGAAAAAGGACAGACAATACAATGGCCAAAAGAAAAAGGACAGACAATACAATGACCAAAAGAAAAAGGACAGACAATACAATGACCAAAAGAAAAAGGACAGACAATACAATGGTCAAAAGAAAAAGGACAGACAATACAATGACCAAAAGAAAAAGGACAGACAATACAATGACTAAAAGAAAAAGGACAGACAATACAATGGCCAAAAGAAAAAGGACAGACAATACAATGACCAAAAGAAAAAGGACAGACAATACAATGACCAAAAGAAAAAGGACAGACAATACAATGGCCAAAAGAAAAAGGACAGACAATACAATGACCAAAAGAAAAAGGACAGACAATACAATGGCCAAAAGAAAAAGGACAGACAATACAATGACCAAAAGAAAAAGGACAGACAATACAATGACCAAAAGAAAAAGGACAGACAATACAATGGTCAAAAGAAAAAGGACAGACAATACAATGACCAAAAGAAAAAGGACAGACAATACATTGGTCAAAAGAAAAAGGACAGACAAGACAATGGTCAAACGAAAGAGGACAGACAATACCATGGTCAAAAGAAAAAGGGCAGACAATACAATGGCCAAACGAAAAAGGACAGACAATATAATGGTCAAAAGAAAAAGGACAGACAATACAATGGTCAAACGAAAAAGGACAGACAATACAATGGTCAAAAGAAAAAGGACAGACAATACAATGGTCAAACGAAAGAGGACAGACAATACAATGGTCAAAAGAAAAAGGACAGACAATACAATGACCAAAAGAAAAAGGACAGACAATACAATGGTCAAACGAAAAAGGACAGACAATACAATGGTCAAACGAAAAAGGACAGACAATACAATGGCCAAAAGAAAAAGGACAGACAATACAATGGTCAAACGAAAAAGAACAGACAATACAATGGCCAAACGAGAAAGGACAGACAATACAATGGTCAAAAGAAAAAGGACAGACAATACAATGGTCAAACGAAAAAGGACAGACAATACAATGGTCAAAAGAAAAAGGACAGACAATACAATGACCAAAAGAAAAAGGACAGACAATACAATGGCCAAAAGAAAAAGGACAGACAATACAATGACCAAAAGAAAAAGGACAGACAATACAATGACTAAAAGAAAAAGGACAGACAATACAATGGCCAAAAGAAAAAGGACAGACAATACAATGACCAAAAGAAAAAGGACAGACAATACAATGGCCAAAAGAAAAAGGACAGACAATACAATGACCAAAAGAAAAAGGACAGACAATACAATGACCAAAAGAAAAAGGACAGACAATACAATGGCCAAAAGAAAAAGGACAGACAATACAATGACCAAAAGAAAAAGGACAGACAATACAATGACTAAAAGAAAAAGGACAGACAATACAACGGCTAAAAGAAAAAGGACAGATAATACAATGACCAAAAGAAAAAGGACAGACAATACAATGACCAAAAGAAAAAAGACAGACAATACAATGACCAAAAGAAAAAGGACAGACAATACAATGACCAAAAGAAAAAGGACAGACAATACAATGGCCAAAAGAAAAAGGACAGACAATACAATGACCAAAAGAAAAAGGACAGACAATACAATGACCAAAAGAAAAAAGACAGACAATACAATGACCAAAAGAAAAAGGACAGACAATACAATGGCCAAAAGAAAAAGGACAGACAATACAATGACCAAAAGAAAAAGGACAGACAATAAAATGACCAAAAGAAAAAGGACAGACAATACAATGACCAAAAGAAAAAGGACAGACAATACAATGACCAAAAGAAAAAGGACAGACAATACAATGACTAAAAGAAAAAGGACAGACAATACAATGGCCAAAAGAAAAAGGACAGACAATACAATGACCAAAAGAAAAAGGACAGACAATACAATGGCTAAAAGAAAAAGGACAGACAATACAATGGCCAAAAGAAAAAAGACAGACAATACAATGACCAAAAGAAAAAGGACAGACAATACAATGACTAAAAGAAAAAGGACAGACAATACAATGGCCAAAAGAAAAAGGACAGACAATACAATGACCAAAAGAAAAAGGACAGACAATACAATGACCAAAAGAAAAAAGACAGACAATACAATGACCAAAAGAAAAAGGACAGACAATACAATGACCAAAAGAAAAAGGACAGACAATACAATGGCCAAAAGAAAAAGGACAGACAATACAATGACCAAAAGAAAAAGGACAGACAATACAATGGCCAAAAGAAAAAGGACAGACAATACAATGGCCAAAAGAAAAAGGACAGACAATACAATGACCAAAAGAAAAAGGACAGACAATACAATGGTCAAAAGAAAAAGGACAGACAATACAATGACCAAAAGAAAAAGGACAGACAATACAATGGTCAAAAGAAAAAGGACAGACAAGACAATGGTCAAACGAAAGAGGACAGACAATACCATGGTCAAAAGAAAAAGGACAGACAATACAATGGCCAAACGAAAAAGGACAGACAATATAATGGTCAAAAGAAAAAGGACAGACAATACAATGGTCAAACGAAAAAGGACAGACAATACAATGGTCAAAAGAAAAAGGACAGACAATACAATGGTCAAACGAAAGAGGACAGACAATACAATGGTCAAAAGAAAAAGGACAGACAATACAATGACCAAAAGAAAAAGGACAGACAATACAATGGTCAAACGAAAAAGGACAGAAAATACAATGGTCAAACGAAAAAGGACAGACAATACAATGGCCAAAAGAAAAAGGACAGACAATACAATGGTCAAACGAAAAAGGACAGACAATACAATGGCTAAACGAGAAAGAACAGACAATACAATGGTCAAAAGAAAAAGGACAGACAATACAATGGTCAAACGAAAAAGGACAGACAATACAATGGTCAAAAGAAAAAGGACAGACAATACAATGACCAAAAGAAAAAGGACAGACAATACAATGGCCAAAAGAAAAAGGACAGACAATACAATGACCAAAATAAAAAGGACAGACAATACAATGATTAAAAGAAAAAAGACAGACAATACAATGACCAAAAGAAAAAGGACAGACAATACAATGACCAAAAGAAAAAGGACAGACAATACAATGACCAAAAGAAAAAGGACAAACAATAAAATGACAAAAAAAAAAGGACAGACAATACAATGACCAAAAGAAAAAGGACAGACAATACAATGACCAAAAGAAAAAGGACAGACAATACAATGGTCAAACGAAAGAGGACAGACAATACCATGGTCAAAAGAAAAAGGGCAGACAATACAATGGCCAAACGAAAAAGGACAGACAATATAATGGTCAAAAGAAAAAGGACAGACAATACAATGGTCAAACGAAAAAGGACAGACAATACAATGGTCAAAAGAAAAAGGACAGACAATACAATGGTCAAACGAAAGAGGACAGACAATACAATGGTCAAAAGAAAAAGGACAGACAATACAATGACCAAAAGAAAAAGGACAGACAATACAATGGTCAAACGAAAAAGGACAGACAATACAATGGTCAAACGAAAAAGGACAGACAATACAATGGCCAAAAGAAAAAGGACAGACAATACAATGGTCAAACGAAAAAGGACAGACAATACAATGGCCAAACGAGAAAGGACAGACAATACAATGGTCAAAAGAAAAAGGACAGACAATACAATGGTCAAACGAAAAAGGACAGACAATACAATGGTCAAAAGAAAAAGGACAGACAATACAATGACCAAAAGAAAAAGGACAGACAATACAATGGCCAAAAGAAAAAGGACAGACAATACAATGACCAAAAGAAAAAGGACAGACAATACAATGACTAAAAGAAAAAGGACAGACAATACAATGGCCAAAAGAAAAAGGACAGACAATACAATGACCAAAAGAAAAAGGACAGACAATACAATGGCCAAAAGAAAAAGGACAGACAATACAATGACCAAAAGAAAAAGGACAGACAATACAATGACCAAAAGAAAAAGGACAGACAATACAATGGC
This sequence comes from Bathymodiolus septemdierum, assembly GCA_963383655.1. Classification (NCBI taxonomy): domain Eukaryota; kingdom Metazoa; phylum Mollusca; class Bivalvia; order Mytilida; family Modiolidae; genus Bathymodiolus; species Bathymodiolus septemdierum. The sequence goes on from OY726531.1 coordinate 51,129,970, forward strand.
CAAAAAAAAAAGGACAGACAATACAATGACCAAAAGAAAAAGGACAGACAATACAATGACTAAAAGAAAAAGGACAGACAATACAACGGCCAAAAGAAAAAGGACAGATAATACAATGACCAAAAGAAAAAGGACAGACAATACAATGACCAAAAGAAAAAAGACAGACAATACAATGACCAAAAGAAAAAGGACAGACAATACAATGACCAAAAGAAAAAGGACAGACAATACAATGGCCAAAAGAAAAAGGACAGACAATACAATGACCAAAAGAAAAAGGACAGACAATACAATGACCAAAAGAAAAAAGACAGACAATACAATGACCAAAAGAAAAAGGACAGACAATACAATGGCCAAAAGAAAAAGGACAGACAATACAATGACCAAAAGAAAAAGGACAGACAATAAAATGACCAAAAGAAAAAGGACAGACAATACAATGACCAAAAGAAAAAGGACAGACAATACAATGACCAAAAGAAAAAGGACAGACAATACAATGACTAAAAGAAAAAGGACAGACAATACAATGGCCAAAAGAAAAAGGACAGACAATACAATGACCAAAAGAAAAAGGACAGACAATACAATGGCTAGAAGAAAAAGGACAGACAATACAATGGCCAAAAGAAAAAGGACAGACAATACAATGACTAAAAGAAAAAGGACAGACAATACAATGGCCAAAAGAAAAAGGACAGACAATACAATGACCAAAAGAAAAAGGACAGACAATACAATGACCAAAAGAAAAAAGACAGACAATACAATGACCAAAAGAAAAAGGACAGACAATACAATGACCAAAAGAAAAAGGACAGACAATACAATGGCCAAAAGAAAAAGGACAGACAATACAATGACCAAAAGAAAAAGGACAGACAATACAATGGCCAAAAGAAAAAGGACAGACAATACAATGGCCAAAAGAAAAAGGACAGACAATACAATGACCAAAAGAAAAAGGACAGACAATACAATGGTCAAAAGAAAAAGGACAGACAATACAATGACCAAAAGAAAAAGGACAGACAATACAATGGTCAAAAGAAAAAGGACAGACAAGACAATGGTCAAACGAAAGAGGACAGACAATACCATGGTCAAAAGAAAAAGGACAGACAATACAATGGCCAAACGAAAAAGGACAGACAATATAATGGTCAAAAGAAAAAGGACAGACAAGACAATGGTCAAACGAAAAAGGACAGACAATACAATGGTCAAAAGAAAAAGGACAGACAATACAATGGTCAAACGAAAGAGGACAGACAATACAATGGTCAAAAGAAAAAGGACAGACAATACAATGACCAAAAGAAAAAGGACAGACAATACAATGGTCAAACGAAAAAGGACAGACAATACAATGGTCAAACGAAAAAGGACAGACAATACAATGGCCAAAAGAAAAAGGACAGACAATACAATGGTCAAACGAAAAAGGACAGACAATACAATGGCTAAACGAGAAAGGACAGACAATACAATGGTCAAAAGAAAAAGGACAGACAATACAATGGTCAAAAGAAAAAGGACAGACAATACAATGGTCAAAAGAAAAAGGACAGACAATACAATGACCAAAAGAAAAAGGACAGACAATACAATGGCCAAAAGAAAAAGGACAGACAATACAATGACCAAAATAAAAAGGACAGACAATACAATGATTAAAAGAAAAAAGACAGACAATACAATAACCAAAAGAAAAAGGACAGACAATACAATGACCAAAAGAAAAAGGACAGACAATACAATGACCAAAAGAAAAAGGACAAACAATAAAATGACCAAAAAAAAAAGGACAGACAATACAATGACCAAAAGAAAAAGGACAGACAATACAATGACCAAAAGAAAAAGGACAGACAATACAATGACTAAAAGAAAAAGGACAGACAATACAATGGCCAAAAGAAAAAGGACAGACAATACAATGACCAAAAGAAAAAGGACAGACAATACAATGACCAAAAGAAAAAAGACAGACAATACAATGACCAAAAGAAAAAGGACAGATAATACAATGACCAAAAGAAAAAGGACAGACAATACAATGGCCAAAAGAAAAAGGACAGACAATACAATGACCAAAAGAAAAAGGACAGACAATACAATGGCCAAAAGAAAAAGGACAGACAATACAATGGCCAAAAGAAAAAGGACAGACAATACAATGACCAAAAGAAAAAGGACAGACAATACAATGGTCAAAAGAAAAAGGACAGACAATACAATGACCAAAAGAAAAAGGACAGACAATACAATGGTCAAAAGAAAAAGGACAGACAAGACAATGGTCAAACGAAAGAGGACAGATAATACAATGGTCAAAAGAAAAAGGACAGACAATACAATGGCCAAACGAAAAAGGACAGACAATATAATGGTCAAAAGAAAAAGGACAGACAATACAATGGTCAAACGAAAAAGGACAGACAATACAATGGTCAAAAGAAAAAGGACAGACAATACAATGGTCAAACGAAAGAGGACAGACAATACAATGGTCAAAAGAAAAAGGACAGACAATACAATGACCAAAAGAAAAAGGACAGACAATACAATGGTCAAAAGAAAAAGGACAGACAATACAATGGTCAAACGAAAAAGGACAGACAATACAATGGCTAAAAGAAAAAGGACAGACAATACAATGGTCAAACGAAAAAGGACAGACAATACAATGGCCAAACGAGAAAGGACAGACAATACAATGGTCAAAAGAAAAAGGACAGACAATACAATGGTCAAACGAAAAAGGACAGACAATACAATGGTCAAAAGAAAAAGGACAGACAATACAATGACCAAAAGAAAAAGGACAGACAATACAATGGCCAAACGAAAAAGGACAGACAATGCAATGGTCAAAAGAAAAAGGGCAGACAATACAATGACCAAAAGAAAAAGGACAGACAATACAATGACCAAAAGAAAAAGGACAGACAATACAATGGTCAAAAGAAAAAGGACAGACAATACAATGGTCAAACGAAAAGGACAGGCAATACAATGGTCAAAAGAAAAAGGACAGACAATACAATGGTCAAGCGAAAAGGACAGACAATACAATGGCCAAACGAAAAAGGACAGACAATACAATGGTCAAAAGAAAAAGGACAGACAATACAATGGTCAAACGAAAGAGGACAGACAATACAATGGTCAAAAGAAAAAGGACAGACAATACAATGGTCAAACGAAAGAGGACAGACAATACAATGGTCAAACGAAAAAGGACAGACAATACAATGACCAAAAGAAAAAGAACAGACAATACAATGGCCAAACGAAAAAGGACAGACGATACAATGGTCAAACGAAAGAGGACAGACAATACAATGGTCAAAAGAAAAAGAACAGACAATACAATGGTCAAACGAACCCCACTAAAAATCGAGGGCTCCGGAACGGTAGACAGTTCCTGCTCTACTTGTGCCACCCTTCGTGTCACTCATGTTACAAACCCGATAATAAGTCATGCATGCGGAGGAAAGGACACAATTATGGACTTTCTAATCCCATGAACACCAAGACAAGTAGAACAACTAGATTCCTTTATAAAGCAGAGATAGTGAGTATGTGTTGCTTATCGTCAATAAACGTTAGAGAAAACCGAAGGGACAGTCAAGAATGGAAAATCCAGAACAATTGTCAGCATTGAGCACAAAAGTAAAGGACGAAGACAAACAAAGCAAAAAACACAACAAAGAAAACTAGAAAGATGAGCAACACGGATCCCACCTAAAACTGGCGGTGAACCCAGGTACCCGCGAAGGGAATTAGTACGTAACCATGCAAACACCCCATTCTGGTTGACTGGGGATTACAACCTTCTAGATATTCTAGGAAATACAACAACATTGCTGGAAATCAAAATGCACTAGGAGTGAACAATGCTTTCTTGACATTAGTTGAAGATATTGGCCTACAACAGATGGTAGACTTCCCCACCAGAAATAACGCTACACTGGACTTGTTCTTGACAAACCGACCTTCACTCATCAACCGCCTGAAACCAATCCCAGAAATAAGTGATCATGAGGCTCTGTTAGAACAATTAAGTCTCTAGTACAAGGTCGGATTCACAAACTCAAAAATTGTGTTAATAGTCGACCTAAGTCTGTATTTAAAGACCAAGAAGCTGTTAAGTGTCTTTCCTCTCTTCATGACAAATATGTTATCGTTCCTGCGGACAAGGCTTCCAACAATATCGTGTTTGTATGTAAATCATATTACTTCGAATGTCTAATCAAGGAATTAGGCATAAATAGCAACACCTCTAGTAATACCACATACAAACCAACTTCGTTCGACAAAGATGAAATCCTAGCTAACCACAGATCATTCATGACCTCTTTAAACATTCCCTCTGGTAAAGAGTCTGAGGATGTACCCTATTTATATTGGATACCTAAACTCCATAAGACACCATACAAAGAAAGGTACATAGTGGGATCATCAACTTGTTCGACGAAAGAATTGTCTATTCAACTGACAAAGATTCTGTCTGCAGTAAAAGAGGGACAACAGAAATATTGTGAAACTGTTTACTCGCGTAGTGGCATAAATCACATGTGGATTTTGAAAAACTCTAAAGATCTTTTGGATAACCTGAAATCAAGATCTTTCTCTCAGGTATCCTCCATCAAAACTTTTGATTTTTCAACTCTATATACCACCCTACCGCATGACAAATTAAAAACCCGCTTAAAAGAAACAATTCATAAAGCATTTAGTCATAGAAACTATGGCTCAAAATTTGTTGTGTTAGGCTACAATTCCACATATTTTTCAAACAAAATTCATAAAGGTAAAACATGCTACTCCGAGGAACAAGTGATCAGTATGCTGGAGTTCCTCATCGATAACATATTTGTCTCCTTTGGAGGGACACTGTCTCAGAAGGTCGTCGGCATACCAATGGGTACGAATTGTGCCCCTCTTCTAGCCGATTTATTTTTATACGCATATGAGTCGGAGTTTCTTCAAAAGCTTGTAAAAGATAAGAAGATTCATGAGGCTAGAGCCTTTAATTTCACATACAGGTATATTGATGACGTTTTATCTATCAATAATTCTAGATTTGCAGAATTTCTTCAATTGATATATCCTCCAGAGCTGGAAGTTAAAGAGACCACCGATACAGCTTCGTCCGCATCATTTTTGGACTTATACCTCGAATTTGACGACAGTGGTCAACTCAGTACTAAAATTTATGATAAGCGGGACGACTTCAATTGTAAAATCATAAATTTTCCAAACATGTGCAGCAATATACCAGCTTCTCCTGCATATGGTGTTTACATCTCGCAATTGATTCGCTATGCAAGGGCCAGTAGCAATTATTCTGATTTCCTGAAACGTCATCTTCATCTGAGAAACAGGCTACTGGACCAGGGCTATAAAAAGATTCGCCTTATTCGATCTCTTAAAAAGTTTATATTCCGATACCAATATCTTGTCGAAATTTATTCCGTCTCTGCAGACAAAATTATAAGCGATGCATTTTCATATAGTGAAAATGTATAAAGATAAAGAAGTAGAAAATGTCAAGAATTTTTTTGTCAATGTGTGACGTAAAAATATTTTTGACATTTACGTCACCGAATATGGTACTGCTTTGACAACTATTTTACCTATTTTGTTCCTGTATTTAAATACTGTTACAGTGACGGCCGGAACCTTTGAACCGTAATGAGAGCGGGAGGTTTGACGCCTTAAAATCTGATTCAACCCACCATTTCTTTAGAAATGCCTATACCAAGTCGGGGTCATTACGGTTTTCACAGTTTTCCGGTTGTTGACTGATTTTGTCTGTTTATATAATTGTGAGTTTTGACCTTCCCTTTGTAAGATTGTTCGGAGTTCGGTAATTTTGTTATTACCTTTATTCATTGATAGCGATGTCCAAGCAAAGTTAAGAAGGACAATTAGTCGTAAAATCTTCCTCTAGAAAAACTCCAGAATGTAATGCAGGCTTTCTGCCAGTCATTTATTTCCAAATTCTCAACATCACACCCTATTGACACCCTATTGACAACTTATAAGCATTTAAGAATGGCTGCCTTAATGTCCTAAGCTCAAACGTATCAACCAAAATGGCAACCGAGCGATATAGCCAGCCTTGGATCAACCGACAAATAAAGCAGCTAACAAAAAGGAAACAGCGAGCCTACAATAGATACAAAAAGTCGCAATCTGCCAAAGACTATGCCAACTACAAACATCTCAACAATGTGGTACACAGTATTTGCGTTAAGCGGTACAATGAGTATGTAAATGACATTATAATGGATGAGAACCATAAGCCAAAACGACAATGGAGATTTATTAAAAGCAAACGGACTGACTCGTGTGGCGTTGCACCATTGAAGAGAGATGGGATAGCCTATAGTGATGTCAGAATAGGGGCAAGCATCCTGAACAATCAGTTCACTTCAGTGTTCACATCAGATGATCCCTTACAGTCCTTACCAGACTTGGGCCCCATCCCGCATCCTGCAGTTTCAGGCATCACTATAACTCAGGAAGGGGTACAAAAACTTCTATGCCATCTCAATCCACACAAAGTCACCGTTCCCGATCAAGTCTCACCTAGATTGCTCAAGGAAACAGCCAAGCAGATCTCTCCAGCATTGACTTGTATTTCAAGCCTCTATCAACCAAGGTAAAGTACCAGAAGAATGGAAATCCGCCAACATAACACCACCCTTCAAAAATGGAAACAGAAGTGCACCAGTAAACTACCCTCCAGTGTCGTTGACTTCAGTATGCAGCAAAGTGATGGAGGACATAATCCACAGTCATATCATCAAACACATGGACAAACTAGGATTATTAATTGATTCCTAACATGGCTTCAGGAAGCGACGCTCAATTGAAACCTAGCTAATACTTTCCATATGATGGCGTTAAGTAACCTAATTAAGATCCCACCGACCTCTCCCCTTATTTGGTACATGTATTACAATAAGATGTGATGCCGTTAAGTAATCTAATTAAGATCTGATTGACCTCTGGCCTTATTTGGTACATGTATTACAATAAGATGTGATGGCGTTAAGTAATCTAATTAAGATCTGACTGACCTCTGGCCTTATTTGGTACATGTATTACAATAAGATGTGATGGCGTTAAGTAATCTAATTAAGATCTGACTGACCTCTCGATTTATTTGGTACATGTATTACAATAAGATGTGATGGTGTTAAGTAATCTAATTAAGATCTGACTGACCTCTCGCCTTATTTGGTACATGTATTACAATAAGATGTGATGGCGTTAAGTAATCTAATTAAGATCTGACTGACCACTCGACTTATTTGGTACATGTATTACAATAAGATGTGATGGCGTTAAGTAATCTAATTAAGATCTGACTGACCACTCGACTTATTTGGTACATGTATTACAATAAGATGTGATGGCGTTAAGTAATCTAATTAAGATCTGACTGATATCTTGACTTATTTGGTACATGTATTACAATAAGATGTGATGACGTTAAGTAATCTAATTAAGATCTGACTGACCTCTCGACTTATTTGGTAAATGTATTTCAATAAGATGTGATGGCGTTAAGTAATCTAAGTAAGATCTGACTGACCACTCGACTTATTTGGTACATGTATTACAATAAGATGTGATGGCGTTAAGTAATCTAATTAAGATCTGACTGACCTCTTGCCTTATTTGGTACATGTATTACAATAAGATGTGATGACGTTAAGTAATCTAATTAAGATCTGACTGACCTCTCGCCTTATTTGGTACATGTATTACAATAAGATGTGATGGTGTTAAGTAATCTAATTAAGATCTGACTGACCTCTGGCCTTATTTGGTACATGTATTACAATAAGATGTGATGGCATTAAGTAATCTAATTAAGATCTGACTGACCACTCTACTTATTTGGTACATGTATTACATTAAGATGTGATGACGTTAAGTAATCTAATTAAGATCTGATTGACCTCTCGCCTTATTTGGTACATGTATTACAATAAGATGTGATGGTGTTAAGTAATCTAATTAAGATCTGACTGACCACTCGACTTATTTGGTACATGTATTACAATAAGATGTGATGGTGTTAAGTAATCTAATTAAGATCTGACTGACCACTCGACTTATTTGGTACATGTATTACAATAAGATGTGATGACGTTAAGTAATCTAATTAAGATCTGACTGACCACTTGACTTATTTGGTACATGTATTACAATAAGATGTGATGGTGTTAAGTAATCTAATTAAGATCTGACTGACCTCTTGCCTTATTTGGTACATGTATTACAATAAGATGTGATGACGTTGAGTAATCTAATTAAGATCTGACTGACCTCTTGACTTATTTGGTACATGTATTACAATAAGATGTGATGACGTTAAGTAATCTAATTAAGATCTGACTGACCTCTGGCCTTATTTGGTACATGTATTACAATAAGATGTGATGACGTTAAGTAATCTAATTAAGATCTGACTGACCTCTTGACTTATTTGGTACATGTATTACAATAAGATGTGATGGTGTTAAGTAATCTAATTAAGATCTGACTGACCTCTGGCCTTATTTGGTACATGTATTACAATAAGATGTGATGACGTTAAGTAATCTAATTAAGATCTGACTGACCTCTTGACTTATTTGGTACATGTATTACAATAAGATATGATGGCGTTAAGTAATCTAATTAAGATCTGACTGACCTCTGGCCTTATTTGGTACATGTATTACAATAAGATGTGATGACGTTAAGTAATCTAATTAAGATCTGACTGACCTCTTGCCTTATTTGGTACATGTATTACAATAAGATGTGATGACGTTAAGTAATCTAATTAAGATCTGACTGACCTCTCGCCTTATTTGGTACATGTATTACAATAAGATGTGATGACTTTAAGTAATCTAATTAAGATCTGACTGACCATTTGGTACATGTATTACAATAAGATGTGATGACGTTAAGTAATCTAATTAAGATCTGACTGACCTCTCGCCTTATTTGGTACATGTATTACAATAAGATGTGATGGTGTTAAGTAATCTAATTAAGATCTGACTGACCTCTGGCCTTATTTGGTACATGTATTACAATAAGATGTGATGGCGTTAAGTAATCTAATTAAGATCTGACTGACCACTCTACTTATTTGGTACATGTATTACATTAAGATGTGATGACGTTAAGTAATCTAATTAAGATCTGACTGACCTCTCGCCTTATTTGGTACATGTATTACAATAAGATGTGATGGTGTTAAGTAATCTAATTAAGATCTGACTGACCACTCGACTTATTTGGTACATGTATTACAATAAGATGTGATGGTGTTAAGTAATCTAATTAAGATCTGACTGACCACTCGACTTATTTGGTACATGTATTACAATAAGATGTGATGACGTTAAGTAATCTAATTAAGATCTGACTGACCACTTGACTTATTTGGTACATGTATTACAATAAGATGTGATGGTGTTAAGTAATCTAATTAAGATCTGACTGACCACTTGACTTATTTGGTACATGTATTACAATAAGATGTGATGACGTTAAGTAATCTAATTAAGATCTGACTGACCACTTGACTTATTTGGTACATGTATTACAATAAGATGTGATGGTGTTAAGTAATCTAATTAAGATCTGACTGACCTCTTGCCTTATTTGGTACATGTATTACAATAAGATGTGATGACGTTGAGTAATCTAATTAAGATCTGACTGACCTCTTGACTTATTTGGTACATGTATTACAATAAGATGTGATGACGTTAAGTAATCTAATTAAGATCTGACTGACCTCTTGACTTATTTGGTACATGTATTACAATAAGATGTGATGGTGTTAAGTAATCTAATTAAGATCTGACTGACCACTCGACTTATTTGGTACATGTATTACAATAAGATGTGATGGTGTTAAGTAATCTAATTAAGATCTGACTGACCTCTCGCCTTATTTGGTACATGTATTACAATAAGATGTGATGACGTTAAGTAATCTAATTAAGATCTGACTGACCTCTTGACTTATTTGGTACATGTATTACAATAAGATGTGATGGTGTTAAGTAATCTAATTAAGATCTGACTGACCTCTGGCCTTATTTGGTACATGTATTACAATAAGATGTGATGACGTTAAGTAATCTAATTAAGATCTGACTGACCTCTTGACTTATTTGGTACATGTATTACAATAAGATGTGATGACGTTAAGTAATCTAATTAAGATCTGACTGACCTCTTGACTTATTTGGTACATGTATTACATTAAGATGTGATGACGTTAAGTAATCTAATTAAGATCTGACTGACCTCTCGCCTTATTTGGTACATGTATTACAATAAGATGTGATGACGTTAAGTAATCTAATTAAGATCTGACTGACCATTTGGTACATGTATTACAATAAGATGTGATGACGTTAAGTAATCTAATTAAGATCTGACTGACCTCTCGCCTTATTTGGTACATGTATTACAATAAGATGTGATGGTGTTAAGTAATCTAATTAAGATCTGACTGACCTCTGGCCTTATTTGGTACATGTATTACAATAAGATGTGATGGCGTTAAGTAATCTAATTAAGATCTGACTGACCACTCGACTTATTTGGTACATGTATTACAATAAGATGTGATGACGTTAAGTAATCTAATTAAGATCTGACTGACCACTTGACTTATTTGGTACATGTATTACAATAAGATGTGATGGTGTTAAGTAATCTAATTAAGATCTGACTGACCACTTGACTTATTTGGTACATGTATTACAATAAGATGTGATGGTGTTAAGTAATCTAATTAAGATCTGACTGACCTCTGGCCTTATTTGGTACATGTATTACAATAAGATGTGATGACGTTAAGTAATCTAATTAAGATCTGACTGACCTCTTGACTTATTTGGTACATGTATTACAATAAGATATGATGACGTTAAGTAATCTAATTAAGATCTGACTGACTTCTGGCCTTATTTGGTACATGTATTACAATAAGATGTGATGACGTTAAGTAATCTAATTAAGATCTGACTGACCTCTCGCCTTATTTGGTACATGTATTACAATAAGATGTGATGGTGTTAAGTAATCTAATTAAGATCTGACTGACCTCTCGCCTTATTTGGTACATGTATTACAATAAGATGTGATGACGTTAAGTAATCTAATTAAGATCTGACTGACCTCTCGCCTTATTTGGTACATGTATTACAATAAGATGTGATGACTTTAAGTAATCTAATTAAGATCTGACTGACCTCTTGCCTTATTTGGTACATGTATTACAATAAGATGTGATGACTTTAAGTAATCTAATTAAGATCTGACTGACCTCTTGCCTTATTTGGTACATGTATTACAATAAGATGTGATGACTTTAAGTAATCTAATTAATATCTGACTGACCTCTTGCCTTATTTGGTACATGTATTACAATAAGATGTGATGACTTTAAGTAATCTAATTAAGATCTGACTGACCTCTTGACTTATTCTGTTGTAAAGAGTGTTAACGCTTTCGCGGAAACGATAACTATAAGAACCGACTTTTTGCTATAGAAGATAGAACGTCGTAACCTCGATCACATGGTACCTTAGTTAACATTACTGCATGCAATTAGTGCATATAGCTACTAAAGTTGCACGTGACGAGGTGTGCTCGATACAATTTTACCTGATTGAGTTTATCAGTGAGTGATGGTTATTCGACAGTTTTTGCTGGTTACCGCCGATTTCTATTTACTCTCTGATTTTGCAATGATGGCTAAGGATATCAACTATCTCTCATAATAGAAATGTTAAATGCTAAATTTGACACCTTCTGAGTTTCGATGAATAAATACATCATGTATAAAATTCAAGATTCTGACTCGGTGTTCTATACAATGGAGTTATGTTTTTTTTTCTAATTACACTTAAAAAACTACCTTCCTTAAATAACGGAAAACCCACACGATACAATTGGTTAATTAAAATTGACCCATATATGAATAATTATACAGAGAAAAACTTCAAACCTAATTATTACAAAACAACTCTTAATTCTTTTTTTAAGTTTAATGCGACATTAGTATCTATAGCCAATAAAACACTTTCTTAACCCTGAACTGATAAAAAGCATGCAAGTAAACGGTCACAAAGACGTTATATATAATTGCAAAAAATACTTAATGCAGTCTCCAACGTCATATGTAGTGGTGTGCGTGCGTGCGTGCGTGCGTGCGTGCGTACGTGTGTGTGTGTGTGTGTGTGTGTGTGTGTGTTGAGTTGAGATGAGAGGTAATTGTTCGTTTTGTTGATGCTTACCGCTGTTTATGTGTTCTTTTCATAACAACTGAAATTATCTACATAACTTCATGCAATCCGCTCATGCAAAACAGTTGCTTCCGAAAACACTTATGTAAGTGGTGCTCCAGACAGAGGAGGTCAATACAAAAGAAGAAGTTTTCACTCTCCCAATACAATTTTAAGTTGTATTGGGCGACTGGGCGACTGTTAGTGTATATCCCTGATATGTAATAAGGTGTTAGGGTTATGGTGTTTAACACAACTTTCAACAATATTTCAGTTATATCATGGCGGTCATGTAATAAGGAAAGACAATTATAACTGTTGTAAAGAGAGAAATATGTTCTATGGAAAATGTTTGCACTTTAAGGAAAACCATTTTCCAACTAAGAAACTGTAAGAGTGTAGGTTTGTAATAAGAATCAACAAGAAAGAGAAAAAAAAAGTAAAAAAAGGGGGAGAGAAATTAAATGCCGATCCAGAACTTTTTTTTTTATAGAACTCCTGTAATAAAATAATAAGCGAAACATATTTTCTTTTATTAGTATTTGACAGCAAGCTCACTTCTATACAGTTTAGTCATTATTATCCTACATGTAGTCAGTAACTAGTTAAACAAGCAAACAAAAAAGAAACGAAACGAAACGAAACACACAGAAAAAAAAAGAAAATGGGTTCACTGCGCATGAAAAGTTATAGTGTGTTTTCTTAATATTGATTCCTGTGAGTGAACTTTTAAACGTGTATTAAGCATGTTTGTGAACTTTTAAACGTGTATTAAGCATGTTTGTGAACTTTTAAACGTGTATTAAGCATGTTTGTGAACTTTTAAACGTGTATTAAGCATGTTTGTGAAGTTTTAAACGTGTATTAAGCATGTTTGTGAACTTTTAAACGTGTATTAAGCATGTTTGTAAACTTTTAAACGTGTATTAAACATGTTTGTGAACTTTTAAACGTGTATTAAATATGTTTGTAATCTTTTAAATGTGTATTAAACATGTTTTTGAACTTTTAAACGTGTATTAAACATGCTTGTGAACTTTTAAGCGTGTATTAAACATGTTTTTGAACTTTTAAACGTGTATTAAACATGTTTGTGAACTTCTAAGCGTTTATTAAACATGTTTTTGAACTTTTAAACGTGTATTAAGCATGTTTTTTTTTTAAATTTAAACGTGTATTAAACATGTTTGTGAACTTTTAAACGTGTATTAAACATGTTTGTGAACTTCTAAACGTTTATTAAACATGTTTTTGAACTTTTAAACGTGTATTAAACATGTTTTTTTTTTAATTTAAACGTGTATTAAACATGCTTTTTTTTTTTTTTAATTTAAACGTGTATTAAACATGTTTGTGAACTTTTAAACGTGTATTAAACATGCTTGTGAACTTCTAAACGTTTATTAAACATGTTTTTGAACTTTTAAACGTGTATTAAACATGTTTTTTTTTTAATTTAAACGTGTATTAAACATGCTTTTTTTTTTTTTTAATTTAAACGTGTATTAAACATGTTTGTGAACTTTTAAACGTGTATTAAACATGCTTGTGAACTTCTAAACGTTTATTAAACATGTTTTTGAACTTTTAAACGTGTATTAAACATGTTTTTTTTTAAATTTAAACGTGTATTAAACATGTTTGTGAACTTTTAAACGTGTATTAAACATGCTTGTGAACTTTTAAACGTGTATTAAGTATGTATGTGAACTTTTAAACGTGTATTAAACATGCTTTTTTTTAACTTTTAAACGTGTATTAAACATGTTTAAACAATTATAAATATTTACAAACTGGAGTAAAGACGAACATAATATTTACAGGGAAATCGCAGCAAACATCACTAAAGACGTGACGTCATTAACAACACCTCTACTATTCAATATAGAGAGAATAGTTTTATTAAATCAATCAAGAAGCCCGTGAGAGCACAGAATTACAGACATTTGCATTTTACACTTACAATGATTTTGATGATTAGTAACATATATGACATATATAAAAAGAATAAAAACAAGTATAGATGATCGACACTGCAGGGGGGAAACCACCCCTAGGCAGAACAAACTATGGCAGTTTATAGCTAATATTATGATATAGATAAAAAATATATATTATACAAATATAATATGATGTAGATATAGCATGGTGTTCATATCACGAATACTATTTTATCTTTAAGTAAGGTTATGTTTGCAATGTATGGTTCTTCCGTATTTCAAAGCTTTTGTTTAGGAAGACAGCAAGTTTATTTAATAACAGAGTGTCTTCACTACTAAGAAGCCAAATCAACTTATTGTTCAGACTCAGATGTTCAAAATTTTTACAATTATCTTGAATGTATATCAGTAATGCAGCCCTTTCAGTTTCATATATTGGGCATTTGAATAACATATGACTTTCGTCTTCAACCTCATTTAATGTACAATGAAGGCATTTTCTTTCCCCTCTATCTAGCATAACTAAATTTCCTTGGGAGTTTCGGATACGTTCATAACGTCCCGTTTCTATTCTTAACCGATGAACACTTATTCTAAATTTTGTTACAATAGATCTATTTATAATATTTTTCAGTTCAAAGTATTTTTCTGTGGTAAATCTGGTTTTAAATTGGAAGTAAGTGGATAATTTACCAGATTCTCCCTGATTTTGTTTAATATTATTCCAATAGGATAAAAATTTATGTTTCAACGTCTTTTTTAATTCATTTTTAAACTTATTCCTGCCAAAAGTTTTTGATAAATTCATATCAATGTTTAGTGTTTTTCACTGTTGAATACCATGTGTCAGTATATCCTGATCTGTATAATGATTTATATTCTTCATAGGCAGATTTTAATAGGTTGCTTGGTTCATTTTCAAGCATATGCCAATAGCTAAGAACTTGGGTTATTAATTTCAAATATATAGGATATCTACCCAATTCTGACAGAACTGCTATATTAGTGCTTTTTTTTATTTACTCCCAGTAAATATTTGCAAAATTTAATATTTAGCTTCTCAAAGTCCCAATCTTTGAATGTTTCAAATAAACTAAGGTTGTTATTGTTAATTTTATATGCTGATAATGTGCCCCAGTTTTCACATCCATATAGTAAGATAGGGCCTATTGTATGGTCAAAAAGATGCAGCACAGTGTTGACATTTGGGTTTAGAGAATTTACCTCTTTGTACAGTTTGTAAGAAGCCTTCATTGCCTTATTAAATAAGACCTTTTGTGCCTGTTGAAATTTTCCTGAGGCAGTAAGCATTATACCAAGATATTTATAGGTTTTAACACATTCAATACTCTGGTTGTTTATATTAAAGTTTCTAGTGATCAATCTACCAGATTTATTAAAGATTATTACCTTAGTTTTGTTAATGTTAATTTTCATGCACCAGTCTTTGCAATATTTGTGCAAGATATTTAATCTATCTTGAAGGCCCTGTTCAGAGTCTGATATCAGAATTAAATCGTCTGCACAGAGCAGACAGGAAATTTTCTTGTCTTGTAAGTATACAGAGTCGTTAGAGTTTTCAATTATATCTGAGAAGTCATTTAGAAAGAGCTTAAAAATGTTTAGACTTAAAACATCCCCTTGACGGCCTCCTAAACTTGAGGTGAAGGGTTCAGTTAGTTTGTCCCCAATCTTGATGGACACCATGCTAGAACTGTACATGTTGCATATTATCCTATAGAATAATCCATTTATACCATTTCTAATAAGTTTATATCTAATGCTGGGATGAATAACAGTATCAAATGCTTTATGGAAGTCCACAAAGCACACAAATAACTTTTTTGTATCTGTTTTTAGATACTTTTCTAAAAATACATTTTAATACAAAAATGTGGTCAGAAGTTCTGGACTTTTTTGAAAATCCTATTTGGTTTTCATGAATAATATTGTTTTCAACTAAAAATTTATCTAGTCTATTATTTAAAATCGAATTGAATACCTTTCCAATGCTATTACATATAGTAATTCCTCTGTAATTTTGAGGAAGTTTAGGATTTTCTGCCTTAAATATTGGAGTAATGTATCCCTCAGACCAGATCTGAGGATAAATGCCAGATGTAAAAACTGCATTGAATAGTTTAACCAGACAAGGATTTAAATAAGTTTGAGCCGTTTTTAACAATTCATTTCCAATCATATCCAACCCTGGGCTCTTTCCGTTTTTTAAATTACAAATAGCCTTATTAAGCTCGGAGGCTGATATGCGAAAATCGAGACAGGAAAATGATTTAAATTCTGGTTTTTGTTCTAATTCCTTTACTTTTTTGTGTAGCTCTTCAATTTTTTTGTCAAATTTAGGAGGAACTGTAGATAACTCTGAAAAATATGTTAACCATATTTCATCATCAATACTTTTTTCTGGGTTTTCTCTCTTAGATTCACGAAGAGAGTTTACTAAGTTCCAATATTCTTTTTGATTATTCGATTGAAAAGTATCTAGTTTGTCTATTATTTGTTGCCTAAATTGTTTCTTTTTATATTTTCTAAGTTTGGCATATTCTTTGTTAATTTTAAAGAATGATCCTCTAATTATTGGGTCATGAGGGTATTTTGACATTAAGAATCCTTTATCCTTAACTTGCTTCTTTTTCTTATGCAAATCTTGGTCAAACTATTTTTCATTCTGTGTTTTTTTCCTTTTGTTTTTTGATTTTTTCCTTAAAGTAAGATCCGCAACTTGTTGGATTACCGAGTGCAGATCGTTTGTTGCTTTGTTGATATCAGAAGTTGTTAAATTTATTTCAGCTTTTAAAAAGTTGTCAAGTTTATTTTTAATATTTGGGTTCAAAAAACCCTCTGTATAATCTTCAGAACTTTTATCGTTCCATATGTATCTATTTGGGAAGTCCTTCAGTTTTCTATAGATTATCTCTCTCTGATAGGATGCCAAAATTTTAAATGATAACTTACAATGACAATCAGACATTCCAGCATAAAAATTAGAAATTTGCATATAAAGAATTTGACATAAAAGATGTTGTGATACAATAGCATAATCAACTACACTACAACCCGCTGGTTTATAGCAGGTATAGGCACCAAATGAGTCACCAAATGTTCTTCCATTAAGGATTCTTAATTGGTTTGAAATACACACGTCTAATAATTCTTTACCTCTTGTGTCAATATGTGAATCATGGCTAGATCTTTTACCCACTGCAGTATCGATCACATATTGGTTGTCGCTCAGTGGAACGTGGGAGGTATCATCAGATATAATCAAATCCTCCTCGCTTCCTGTGCGGGCATTAAAGTCGCCCATCAGTATTATATCCCCCTTTTCACTATATTTCTCAATAATATCTCTTTCTATTGTCTCAAGTACATTTATTTCCATTTTGGTTAAGTATGGGGAGGACTGGGGGACTAAATATAATGTACAAAGATAAATGTCTTTTTTCAGTTGAAAAAAAAGACTTGTCTAATTTGAGCCATTGATATTCAGAGTTTTCATCTTCAAGAAATGTTATACCTTTTTGTATATCCTTTTTAATGAGGATTCCTCCAAAGTAACGATTATTTTTGGATTTTTGTCTACAAAATGGATAATAGAAGAAGTTTTCAACATCTACAGTTGTTTCATATCCAACGTGTGTTTCTGACAATAAAACTATGTCAAACTCTTTTATTTGGTCTATAAAGTTTTGATCGTGCAATTTATTACCTTTCTCTGTGATGAGTCCTCCCACATTCCAAGAGCAGAAACTTATAAAAGACGCTTTATTCTTGGTCTTCATGCAATAAAGTGATTAAAATACACAAATTTTGTAAACTATTACTAACTAGCAATAAGAAAAGAAAATGAGATATACAAAGTATTACAAAAAATATACAATGATACCTAGCAAACGGCCACTAAAGAAATATATATTCAAATTGACTCAACTGATGAATATCTAAATCATTTACTAGATTTGTAAATTCACTTTTAATATGGAAAAGAAAATAAACAATATTTGTCTTTTTGTATTGGTAAAATATTTTTGTTTCAATATTTAAAACAAAATATTTGGAAAAATATCCTTGTGGATAATTTATTTAAATTGTAATTTCTTTCAACATACAAACTACAGTTTGTATTGTATATGTTTTATTATTCTTTTAGAGTTATTTTCCTTTGACTGTTGTTGTCAGTATAGTCAGAGTATTATTTGTGACATTGGCTTACAATATTTATAAAAGTTGTACCTTTACAAAACAATATAAAACTGTAACTTCAAAAATATTAACAGAATTTTACAAGTGAGATTTCTAATAATACTGGTAAGAATTACCCCACGAGTAATAGGGATCAAAATAGTTAGGTTGCTTATGTCTACGGTTTCCTTGGTTGTTGTTTCGTCCTCTGTTAGAATATCTGCGGTCTCTTTGATTCGTCCTCGGTGTGTTGTTTCCACTTGAAGTAGTATCCTTCACAGATTGTGTGTGTTGTGGCTCGAGACCACACAATTTTTCAATCGATTGTCTGATGTTTGAGGCTAGTATTGTAACTCCTTCCTCATTTAGGTGGTATCCATCTCGGTCTAGTAGCTTAGATTTGGGTGTCCCTTTATATGACATGTTGCTATTGTCACACTATAATATGTTCTTAATATTTCTAAATTTGCGTTTGAGCATTGCATTAAGTAATTCCGCACTGTCGTTGTAGTGGATGCTATCTGCACGTGGTGTTGCTAGTGAGATAAGCACGTTTGCTTTTGGAAACAATGAAAGTGCTTTATTAGTAATGTTTGACATTTCCTCTACGCATGTTTCTACATCAGTTGTTTTCAGGTCATTTGTGAGAGAGTGAAATCCAATTACCTGAGGTGTTGAGTGATTTGGAATGGTATCAAGGGCTTTCAGTGTATCTTTCAGAGTATATTTGTAGATTTTTTCACAGTTGAATTGGCTCTTCCATTTGTCGGTATCAATGTTCTTGGTGTTTGAAGTTCCAAACAAAATAACTTTTGGTTTGGTATCTTTCGGTTGATCAGGTGTCGCAGTGCTAGGTTTTGCCTCATTGAATTTGCCAGACAGAGTGTCACTTATGCTACCAATATGAGATTTCAATGAAAGTATTTCATCGACTTTATGGGAAATTTGTTGTTTGTATTTCTTTATTGTTTCCTCCATTCCCGAAAGTTCTAAATTTTTCGCGGATAGTCGTTCTGAAATAAATGTTCGGTCTTCATTTGCTGAGATTTTATACGAATCATATCTACTATTTGTTTCACTATGGGCAGTTTTTTCATATGAAAGGTTGGATTCAATAAAGGATTTTTCATACTGTAGCTGATTATTTTGACGCCTTAATTCTATATTTTCAGCTTGTAGTTTCTGTATCTGAGCATTTAATTTCTGAACATGTTCACTATCGGGTTGCATATTAGAATGATTAATTTTTTGGTTTATTTCTTGTTTGATTTCTGTACATGTTGATAAAACTTTTTTCAGATTCTCATTGTGTTTCTCAATCTTTGTATCATTGGCCACATATTTGGCCTCCCATTCTTCAAATCTTCCCTTAATGTAATCTGAGGTTTGCGTGCACATATTGTCTAATGCGTTTTTCAATTTAGACTCAAGAGATTCGAGCATGGTTGTTTTATCTTTCTCAATCATGCTTTTTATGTCATTTATGAGTTCTTCTTTGTTAAGAGTATACGATTCAGACTGTGTTTTTATTTCATCACATTTTGTTGTAAAGAGGGTTTCACCTGCTTTTTCATGAACTCCTTTGTTCTCGTTCGAATCGGTAGGTGAACATACACTATCTTGTTCAATAATTTCTTTTGCGATCGTATTGTGATGATCTTGGTCATTGTTTACGTCTGATGGTTTCATTTTTTTCACAATTTTTTCTAGCATAGGAAAGTCTCTTGTTCTGAATATATCGTGCTTATTACCTTGGGCCTGTATGGTTCCTGTTTTCATAAAAACTGTAATTCTGAATAATAAAGGATTATCAGATTGGGCTAGATTTTCTGAGCTTACATCAATTGTTATTGTTTTCAAGTCACTCGGGTTTTTTCGTTCTTTGGGGTCGTCCTCCCATTTGATGTCATAATCCTCTGAATTACCCAGGAATTCGTAATATAAAATATCTAGGGCATGGATCCAGTGTAATAAACGAGAAGATGTAACCCGGAAAGCTACCATTCGTGCATCAAGATCGTATATGTTGGGATCAATCTTTTCATATAAACATTTTTTGGCTTTTCCGGTTGCCTCCCTTTGTTTATTTGGGATGCATGGCTTGTACAAGAATTTATCGCTGTGGGTGGCTATTAATTCATTAATTTGAGAATCTGAGAGATTTAGGGTGCTCATTGTGATATCAGTGGTCGAGATTTAACACCTACAAACACAATGAATAGGATATTTTCTTCTAAGCAAAATTTGGAGCAGTCATCTGTAGGGGAGCGAAACGATATATATACAATATACAGACGTTGACCAGGAATGAGTTCGCAAAATGGCGACGTCGCACTTATCGATATCGTGTTAAAAGTCCATATGTGGTCTTAACATAAATCTTGAGTCAAACGTAGCGAATTGTTCCTGTCCGTTATTGTTTTTGAATTAAAATATCCACGACGACGAAGTTTTCATCAGATTTATTTCCCTTTGGTAAGCAAACATCGTCTGCTAAAAAGATGGCTAGACACGGTAAGGAATTGACAACTGAGCAGAAAGAAATGCCTCTATCGTTATCACACCAAGGGTTTTCGAGCTACAAAATTCAGGAATTTTTGGTTGTTATTGATGGTAACATGAATACCGATAAATATATTTCGGCTTTAGACGATAATCTTTGGCCGATTGTTGTCAGGCACTTTTCTGACAGACCTTGGATTTTCCAGCAGGACAACGCGCCATGTCATGTCTCTTTACGAGCAAATCAGTGGAAAGAGGAAAATGGAATTCGTACCCTTCTTTGACCCCCACAAAGCCGAAATCTTAATATTATCGAAAATGTGTGGAAAGTTCTAAAAATACAGGTACAAAAACGACTTAGAGAAATAAAGAATGCCGATGACTTGAGACGTGTTGTTCTGGATATTTGGACAGGTTTGGGTTTGTACTACATACGGAGTTTATATGACAGTATACCTCGGCGGATCAGGTGTATCTTAAGAAGCAGGGGTCAGATAACAAAATACCAGAGTTTCAAGGTAAGACAATTACCTTTATTGCATGAAATGTTACTTTAAAAATTTCAATTCTCTGTTAAGATGTTTATAACGTCGCCATTTTGCGAACTCATTCCTGGCCAACGTCTGGAAAATGTAAAATTGTATTTGTACGAACTTTAGAAATAGGTAGAAAAGGGAGCTTGTTTCGCAGCGAATCTATAAATAATTTTATATTTGACGATAATGTATGTATATTGTGTTTATCCTGCAATATCAAAAAGTCCAAAACACCTGCGAAATTTTCTGAAAATAGCTGAAACAAGCTTGGTTCTAATCATTTTCATGTGACGTCAGCCCTTATACTGTTACCGTTTCTTTCTGTGACTACTTCCATGACTACTTCCATGACTACTTAACACTGAAGTTTATTTGAACCCCTTTATTACTACTCAAAATCACACAATTGCAGGATAAAGATAATATATTAAAGGTATACTAATGCATATTATCCCCGGTTTGAAAATTATAATAACTTTTGATTGGTTAAAACCCCGGGTATGAAAAAAAACCATATTCCTGGGTGTTGCTAGGCCATATTACCGGGTGTAACTAGCCATTTAACCAATCAAATGTTGTTATAATTTTCAAAATGGGGATAATTGCTCCAAAATCAAAATTAGTTAATTTTGGCTATATATTGAATATAAAACTGTTACTTTGATCAACTGTAGGGTTCTACCAAATCGAAACTTTCATATATTTTTCTTATTCTTTCCAAAAACAAAGAAAACATCACTTTTACGGGGGCTGTCGGTTTCCAAAGTGTTTTATTTTTGACTATAACCGGGGATAAATTCGTTATCTACGTTCCTATCCGTATATGCTGATGATACGGTTATATCATCAGAATCTGAGAGTGATTTACAGGCACAGCTCGATGCTTTTCATGAATACTGTTTAACCTGGAAGCTGAAAGTTAACATTGATAAAACTAAAATTGTCATATTAGGGAGTGGTCGTACACCTCAAAATTTATCTTTTAAATATAATGGCTCCGAAATTGAAGTAGTCAAAAACTTCAATTATCTCGGTATTATTTTTTAGCAAAACTGGCAATTTCAATCTGGCAAAAAAACGTTTAGTGGATAAAGCAGTTGTTTCTATGTATGCAGTACTGAAATTAGGAAGAAAACACAATTTATCTATACAATGTCTATTGAGTCTTTTCGATAAAATGGTTAAACCAATTTTACTTTATGGCTGCGAAATATGGGGATTTGGAAACAATGACGTGTTAGAAAAAGTACACTTAAAATTTTGTAAAATGATTTTGAACCTCAAGACGTCTACTCCGAATTATATGATATATGGTGAATTAGCTCTGGTGAATTAGGTAGATATCCGGTCGAAATCGACATTAAAATTAGAATTATTTCTTTTTGGGCAAAACTTATTTGTGGAAAACAATCCAAAATATCATGCATTATGTATAGTTTATCACACCATTTGTATTCGCAACAAAATTTCGATATTAAATGGATAAAATGTTTGGAAAAAATATTAAACGAAACTGGTTTTTCTAATATATGGCAAACGCAAACTTTCAAAAGCATCGAGTGGCTAAAACAAAGTATAAAACAAACATTGTTAGACCAGTTTTTACAGGATTGGAATTCGTCAGTCCATAATTCCCCTAAAGCATTTAATTATAGAATTTTCAAAACTGATTTTAGATTTGAAGAATATTTTATTATTTTAGATGAACAAAATTCCCTTCTTTTATGTAAATTTAGAACTACAAATCATAAATTGCCCATAGAAAAGGGAAGATGGAGTAATATTCCGAGGGAAAATCGCTATTGCGAACTTTGTCAAAAGAATCAAATTGGAGACGAATATCATTACATATTTGAATGTATTAATTTAAGCGAAAAACGTACTTCACTACTTCCAAAACATCTAATTGAACGTCCCAATATAATAAAATTCAAAAATTTAATGACTAGTGAACGGAAACCAATCCTGCAAAAACTATGTAAATTTATTAGATATATAAATATGATAGTTTGTCCTCCCGGCTAATTCCATCTGTCGATTTACTGTATTTGTATATACAGGGTTCGACATTAACGGTTGTCCGATTGCCCGGGGCAAGTGAAATGCGTCTTCGGGCAAGTGAAAACAGCACCCAACTTGTCCGATCGGGCAAGTGAAAATGATTCTATGATATGTTCAATTCCTGAAGAGCAAAATGATTAATATTGAATTATTCAGTGTTGGAAGTCGCGGCGAATTTTACCTAAACATCGCGTCGTATGTATCATGTATTTTACGCCATTTTGTTTTATTTTGTTAACTACGGAATTCCCCTTTCTCAAATAAAGATCGTGTTATTTATATTAGCCAATCGCGAATGCCTAATTAGGCGGCGGTGCTGCATCAACATCGTATTTATTTTCGCCGGCCAATGAAAAGCTAGAGTTATTTGCGGTGTTCTAATTTTAGAAAATTATCCCTGATGTGTATTGCCTTTACGATCAAAATATTGAAAGCGTGATAGATTACTGGAATAAAAATTCAAAGAAACTATAAAGTCGTTGTCAGTCTATGATAAGGAACATTTATACTTAAATTTTCTAACAAAAATATTTCAGAAATCCTCATCAATCACCCGTATTTATAAAATTGTCATACATGTATTCCCGCAAATTGATAGGTACGTCTACTCAATATCTCAGACTCAGTCCCAGAATTTGGTGCCAATATGGCACAAGTAACCCTTGGGAAATTCTTCAGTGGGGTTCCTAAATTTGATGGGGAGGGGGCAAATCATGTCACTGAGAATGAACTTAAATTTCATGTTGAATGTAGTTTAAACAAAATCAGACTGCCAGTAATAAGTTTTAACTATTTTTGTTCATCAAGTTTTAATGTTTGAATTAAAACAATAATTGAATTTCAAATTTGTTGATTTGAACTGATCATAAGCATGACTATAATCATAACTTACTGCAATTATGAATATGAGTATTTTAATTATATAGCCAAATGATGCACTAACACTATGCCCACATCATAAGGTGTAAATAATTAATATGAGGGGTTATTCTACTCTATGAACCGTCATTGTAGATTGGGGATACTCCGACACTTATTACTCCGACAATCATTTCTCCGACTCTTAATACTTCAACAGTGACTGATAATCTTTGCAATTCTGGCGCTATTAGCAATCCAAATGCAGTAGGGACTGCCCATTTAACTTGAAAGGGGCATGGTTTTTATCCTGGAGTCGGAATTTTTTTTCGTATGCAGCGCTATTGTTTTTAAAGCTTTTCAGCGCGACACAACAAAATAGTTTTTACTAAAGAAAATATTAGTTCATGTAGATCTAATAAAAATGCTTTCTCTGATTAGTTTGTTTCTTCGATTCCCGTCATATTTTCCTCAAAATTCAGGATAGCAAAAATACATGGCCTACCTTTTCAAGTTATCAAGTCGTCTCATAGTTGAGCGACACCTACCTACCATTGCATCAGATGCGTACGGAATTGTGTTTGTTGAAGAGACCCGTACTACCCGCGACCAATACTTTTCTGGAATGTGTGTATGCATCCTTCAACAAGGGAAGTGTCCAAAGTTTCTAATAAAAAGCTCCCATATTTCAGAGCAATATAGTAAAACATGTTAAATGGTATGGTCAAAAACATCGCTAAGTAAACGTTGACCCTTAGGAACACTGAAAACATAGTTCATCTAAATTTTCGACTATATCTTTTATTTTCGTCAATGAAATAAATATAATAATCAATTGCATGTCGTGAATATTGAATATATGATCACTCGTGCCGAAACGCATTCATATTAAACTCCGCACACTCGTTTAATCTGATGCGTTTTGCGGCACTCGTGATCATATTTTCAATATCCACTCCGTGCAATTATCCTATAATTGTTTGGAGTTGCGATTAGATAGGATATGATGATACAGTCCGGGATGCTTGGTCGGAGTATTAATGAGTGTCGGAGTAATGAGTGTCGGAGTTATAAGTGTCGGAGTTATGACTGTCGGAGTTATGACTGTCGGAGTAATGACTGTCGGAGTAATGACTGTCGGAGTAATGACTGTCGGAGTAATGACTGTCGGAGTTATGACTGTCGGAGTAATGACTGTCGGAGTTATGAGTGTCGGAGAAATAAATGTCGGAGTTATGACTGTCGGAGTAATGACTGTCGGAGTAATGACTGTCGGAGTAATGACTGTCGGAGTTATGACTGTCGGAGTAATGACTGTCGGAGTAATGACTGTCGGAGTAATGACTGTCGGAGTTATGACTGTCGGAGTAATGACTGTCGGAGTTATGAGTGTCGGAGAAATAAATGTCGGAGTTATGACTGTCGGAGTTATGACTGTCGGAGTAATGACTGTCGGAGTAATGACTGTCGGAGTAATGACTGTCGGAGTAATGACTGTCGGAGTAATGACTGTCGGAGTAATGACTGTCGGAGTAATGACTGTCGGAGTTATGACTGTCGGAGTTATGACTGTCGGAGTAATGACTGTCGGAGTAATGACTGTCGGAGTAATGACTGTCGGAGTAATGACTGTCGGAGTAATGACTGTCGGAGTTATGACTGTCGGAGTTATGACTGTCGGAGTAATGACTGTCGGAGTAATGACTGTCGGAGTAATGACTGTCGGAGTAATGACTGTCGGAGTAATGACTGTCGGAGTTATGACTGTCGGAGTAATGACTGTCGGAGTAATGACTGTTGGAGTAATGACTGTCGGAGTAATGAGACGACCCCGTAGATTACATAGTTCTGCACTACTGGCACTTAAGAATTCGGGCTAGTAGTTTACAGTTTCGGGCTAGTAGTTTACAGTTTCGGGCAAGTAAAATCAATATGGCACTTGCCCGAATGGACAAGTTGGTCAAAAAGTTAATGTCGAACCCTGATATATTGTATATAGTTTAATCTGTCCATGTATTTGTAACTTCTCTGTATATGTGCTATGCACTGTCAGTTTGAGAAATAAAGATTATAAAGATATGGATATTTTAACACCCTTCAGTAGCCTGTACACACTTCAGTAGCCTGTACACCCTTCAGTAGCCTGTACACCCTTCAGTAGCCTGTACACCCTTCAGTAGCCTGTACACACTTCAGTAGCCTGTACACCCTTCAGTAGCCTGTACACCCTTCAGTAGCCTGTACACCCTTCAGTAGCCTGTACACACTTCAGTAGCCTGTACACACTTCAGTAGCCTGTACACCCTTCGGCTGCGCCTCAGGATGTACTTGGCTACTTCAGGGTATTAAAATCTCCATATCTACGGATAAGAACGTAAATAATTTATATTATTACATATTAAATATCATTTCTTCAAATAACATGAAAAATAAAACACTTCAATTTAACATTTTGTCTGTTTTTGTGCTTCATGATTAAGTCTACCTGTCATAAAGGTAGGTGTGCTGTGACAAGTTATTTACAAATATCTAGTATAATGACTACAATTTCTATATTTGTATCACCTTTGAAATGTATGTTTATAGTTAATAATTCTTCCTATATATGTCATCGGATGTGTCTATTTGACATATTACATCAATATTTCCATAGTAACTCAATATATCATAATTTTTTTTGCTTCCAAAACCTCGTCTTATGATTAGACTAAAAAGTAATAATTTTTTGATTAGAATAACGAAAAATCCAAATATCTTTTAAACTATAGATTTTTGAACAGCAAAATAAACGAGAGTTTTATTTAGAATTAGGAGTGCTAACTAAAAATGTTACAGTAATGCTTCTTATTGTTTTGGCTGAGGCTGCACTCAGATGAAAGTTTGTATTTTGGTCCTATTTTGTTGTCATTTTTCGGGTGGGAGTAGATGTACTTTATATAAGAGTCATCCGTCTTACCTGTGCAATCTTTCTCTCAGCCACGTGTACTTTAGACGAACCTGACAAGCATTTCTCTCATAAATTATTGTTATATTTTGCATTTTTTGTAAAATGGGTAAAAAGTCTGACTTATCTCCGGAATGCCAAAAGTTTGTTAAAAAGTTGTTTGCCTTTTTTAGTAAGGTAAAGGCAACGAAGAAGCCAATTGTCTCATTTGATAGGGTATATCAAAGGACATCTAAAGCTTTGAGTGTGTCTTACACTTCAGTGCACCGTATTATGAATGGTAAGAGGCCTTGTAAGTCAAATAGATCCAAAGAAAGAGCTTAAATTTTGGACGACTTTGATCATTGTGTTATTAAAAGAACAATCCGCGGTTTATATTCACGGAAATTTGCTCCGACCGTCTCAATAATACATAAGGAAATAAAAAACATTCTATTAGAATATCAAAGTCTAAACTTACTCTAACTCTCATTGATCTTGGATATACCTATTAAAAAATAGGTGATAATCGAAGAGTTCTGTACGATCAAGTGTCTATTATCAATGATAGGTGTAATTATTTGAGAAAGATCAAATCTTTTAGGGAAGCAGGGTATGATATCGTGTACATGTATGAAACATGAGTTAACCAAAATCACTGCACAGATTATATGTGGCTTCCGAATGATGGGTCTGATGCCCCAAAAATACCCTCGGGTAAAGGTAAACGTTTGATTGTTTTGCATGCAGGCACGCAAAGTGAGGGTTTGATTGATGGCTGTGATTTAGTGTTTCTGGACAAATCAAAGGATGGTGACTATCACCAGGAGATGAATAGTGTTGTCTTTCTTGATTGGTTTGAAAATCAATTGATGCCTGCTCTGATAAATCCTAACTTGGTTGTGTTAGATAATGCAAGTTATCACAATGTTAAAACAGAAGATACGGTGTGCCCAAATTTTAGTCAGAAAAAAACTGTTCTCCAAAACTATCTTACACAACACAACATTCCGTTTTCTGCTACTGATACCAAAAAGTAGTATATGAAAAAATAAAACAAAAAAAGATCCCAGTAGTTTATAAAACAGATAAAATTGCTAATTTACACGGACGTGAAGTATTAAGAACCCCCGATCGACACTGTGAACTTAACCCGATAGAATTAATATGGGCGCAAGTCAAAGGTTTCGTGGCTAAAAACAATACCACCTTCCGATTAAAAGATGTTAAAGAACTCACGTACGCCGCTTTCGGAAAAATTACAAAAGATGTGTGGACAAAAGCAGAAGAACATGTGGTCAAAATTTAAAAAGAATACTGCAAAGAAAACTGTACAGATAGAAGTGCCATAGAACCTATTATCATTGATTTTTGTGATGATGACTCGGATGACGACACGGGTTGAAGTATAATCAAATTAAGTATAATAGACAGAGAAAAAAATGTAAAAATCGAATAAATGTCACGTTAAAGCCAATGCCGAAAATATTTGGAACATGTGTCTGCCAATTCATTAAGGTTTAAGAACTGTTGAAACTATCTGGGATCACATGAATTATTTAACTTATATTGATTATAACATATAAATAATACACAAAACAACTTGACACAAGCAAAAAAAAAGAAGATAAACAGGGACAGTTTATAATCCAACGGTACACCAAACACGGGCCTCATATTCATGAAAAGTCAAAACAAACAAACACAAAGATCGAAAGTTCGGATTCCTGTTTTGGATAAGCATTTCGAAGTGAAATAGGTTAAATATATATTTCCAAACTTTTAGCTCACGTTTGAGTTGAAAGATATAACTTGGTTTAGCAGAATAGTTACGTAAAACAATTGCAAGTATCAATGATTCATCAATAATTTTTGCAGTTTTTAGGTATTTTTTTCCAATGTTAAGTTGAAGGTTTGGTAGAAAATAGCTAAGAAAATGGCAGTGCTCAATGTAATAATCTACCCCCCCCCCCAAAAAAAAAATCAATCCTCCAATTGATCTCTGAGGTTCTATAATTTAAAAATGTACTAATTTTACGAGCATTTTTTAATAAGGAAGTTGCACAATCTCAAAACTCATTTTTCGTTCCGTTTCTTACATGTATACAAATTAAAAATGTCATACAGAATCGAACAAAGATATATTCTTTATATTATATGATATATGAAGACTTCATTTTTTCACTATTAAAGACAGAAGTGCATATATTTAGTGAACAAATAAAAATAATGAAAAATGTCCCAGTCCAAGCAATTTTTTCAGGTAAAATATTTTACAGGTAAAAATCAATGAACTCAATAGTGCATGTAGAAGATGGTGACGGGCTCTACGGAGAACAATGAAATCTTTCGGGTGACCGTCGAGTGTATATTGTCCCCAGGGATTAAAACCCACGGCCGCAGGCTGTTCTCTTTTATAGACTTATTCCCTCCGTATTTCATACAACTTTGTCAAAATATACACCCAAAAACTCCTTTAAAATGCGATTTTTCTATAGGTACAGGGCCAAATACGTTCACTTTCTGGTCTGCAAACTTCCAAATTAAATTAGCACCCTTGATTCTCTACACAACTCTCGTTTACACTTAAAATCTACAGTTTAAAAGATATTTCAAATGTTCGGTATTCTATTACATTTTTTTTGTTTTTGTTTTAGTAATATTTAAATTAACATACATATATCAAGTTCCTTGTTTGTATTTTATTTACGAATTCGGTTTAAAATATTTGGTTGAGACAACACGATTTAATGTAATATAGGAATTTAAATGAGTAGTTCTTAGAAATTTGTTCATAGGTGTTGTTAATCATATACATTAATTGTAAGGTTTTAGAAAAAGATGCTTTGCGGTTTTTCTTTATTATTTTTCAGAAGATGATGGTCACGAAAGCGGACGCTAGATCATTACTTCTATTACTGGTCTATCTGCAATCCCATATTAGTTTGCAGAATTCCAGTCAAGGACTAAGGTATATGTCCTGTCTGTATTTACTATGTTTGATGTACTGTATATTCTGATTATTTTCTAAATAAATATTGTTTAAATTAAGGTACGTTCTTTACATATGTTAAGTACTTATAATCATACTGATAAACACAATATAATTATTAACTTGTCTGATAGATACTCAACACTTTATAGTGGCCGTTGGTTTGGTGCTTTATATTAATTTATGTTAATTGAATTATTATGAACATTAATTACATAATTTGTTCTAAACATTTATAAAACATGTATGTATATAATTTGCCAAAATAATCAACATTTATCTTATTTCTGTGTTATTTTATTTATATGCAAAATGAGAGCGGAAGGAATTGGTAAATTTTGATTTATAAAAATTATTAATTCTCTCACCGATATTCAAATTAAGTTCACTCATGTGTACCTTTCTGTTTAGATTTATCTCTCTCTGATTGGTTGATTCATAATCAATACTCACCTGTAAGTTTCCCGCACGCGTATATCATTCGGTTTAAAATATTTGGTTGAGACAACACGGTTTAATTTCTTTTACTTTGCTTTACTATTTCTTTTCTATCTTTTTAATTTTCTACTTTTGATTTTCTTTCCTCATTCATGACTTATCATGGGGTTTGTAACTAGATTAACACGACGGTGCCACTAGTGGGACAGGAAGTGCCAACCCTTCCGGAGCACCTGAGTTCACTCCCGGTGTTTAGTGGGATGTGTGTTACTTGATCTTTAGTTTTATGTGTATGTTTTTGTAGATCGTTGTTTGTCCTTTCTCTTTTGTGGTGTCTGTTCTTCTTCGATATACAGGTGCTCCGGAAGGGTATGCAGTTTGATATCTACGTTTGTTTATGTTCAATTACATGTATGTATATACATTTACACAAGTCAAGACTCCATGTAATTAGCAAAAGTTAATCATGATAGTGATAATATGCTTTGAAATTCCTTGATCTTTTGTAATGTTTATTTTACTTTAATTTGGATCTTAAGATGTACATTAGCTTGGATGTGTTTCTATCATGTTTGATATCATCAGAATTACTACCTATAGCAAGCTGAACTTGCTACCTTTAATTCTGTGATATTGCTTTGCAATCAACAATTTAACCGTTTAAATGTAAACCTTAATGAACAACATTGAGTTTATTAATGAGGGTTTGTGTTGGGTTAAGTTTATGGTTTTTAACGCCACTGTCAACAATATTTCAGTTATATCGTGGCGGTCAGTTTTATTGGTGGCGGAAACTGAAGTACCTGGAGAAAACCACCGACCTGTCGCAACTCACTGACAAACTCTATTCACATAATGTTGTATCGAGTACACCTTGCAATGTAAAACTACCATATCATCACGACCATGAAGGCCCCGAATTTATTAATGAAAAGTAATGAATACACGAGCAAAAAACTACAGTTACACCCCGTATAAAATTAAATGTAATAAAAAGAAATGTATTTAAGGTTATCGTATAACAAAAAACTTCCCACTTTAACAAGCAGACAGATTGCGTTTGTTAACAGCAGAACATTGATCTCAAAAGTATATCAATTCACATACATTTAGCTCAAATGAATGGTGAAAATCTGGTCAAACATTGGTGGATCTGTGCAGAAGGTACCATCACAGTAGATTGTTTCTGCAACAGATAGGCGTAGAATGTTTTCATTTGTTGAGAATAGTAGTATCTTGTCGATATCTCCATTATCTGCTTGTAGAAATTGTCCTTGACTGGTAGTTAGTCTGAATTTTGTCTCTAGCTGGATTGCTGATCGGGAAGATAGTGTTCTGTAGAGTGACGACTTTTAATATCAAAATTCATAATAAGCTCAAGCCTGCTTTTAATTAATGACTGTGATATAATTTTGTCACTTTCAGATATTAATTTAATTTACAATTAGGGAATTTGATTGCTATTTGTTGATTTAGATAATATTTGCAAATTCCCACTTTGCCTTAGTACAATTCCCATTTGGCCTTAGTATTAAATTACACTTCAGTAAATATTAATGCGAAAAGATAAAAATAAAAAGATATCTATAACAATTTTATAACTAAAGATATGATAAATGACTGCAACAACTGAAGCACGTTGTTATTTTAGTAAAAGTAAGAACGGAATTTATTTAAATCATATCTTAACCACAATATAAAGTTAGCAATATAAACAAGACATATGCATTTTATTTTTCACACAATATAAAGTTAGCAATATAAACAAGACATATGCATTTTATTTTTCACACAATATAAAGTTAGCAATATAAACAAGACATATGCATTTTATTTTTCACACAATATAAAATTAGCAATATAAACAAGACATATGCATTTTATTTTTCACACAATATAAAATTAGCAATATAAACAAGACATATGCATTTTATTTTTCACACAATATAAAATTAGCAATATAAACAAGACATATGCATTTTATTTTTCACACAATATAAAGTTAGCAATATAAACAAGACATATGCATTTTATTTTTCACACAATATAAAGTTAGCAATATAAACAAGACATATGCATTTTATTTTTCACACAATATAAAGTTAGCAATATAAACAAGACATATGCATTTTATTTTTCACACAATATAAAATTAGCAATATAAACAAGACATATGCATTTTATTTTTCACACAATATAAAATTAGCAATATAAACAAGACATATGCATTTTATTTTTCACACAATATAAAATTAGCAATATAAACAAGACATATGCATTTTATTTTTCACACAATATAAAGTTAGCAATATAAACAAGACATATGCATTTTATTTTTCACACAATATAAAGTTAGCAATATAAACAAGACATATGCATTTTATTTTTCACACAATATAAAGTTAGCAATATAAACAAGACATATGCATTTTATTTTTCACACAATATAAAATTAGCAATATAAACAAGACATATGCATTTTATTTTTCACACAATATAAAGGTAGCAATATAAACAAGACATATGCATTTTATTTTTCACACAATATAAAGGTAGCAATATAAACAAGACATATGCATTTTATTTTTCACACAATATAAAGTTAGCAATATAAACAAGACATATGCATTTTATTTTTCACACAATATAAAGTTAGCAATATAAACAAGACATATGCATTTTATTTTTCACACAATATAAAGGTAGCACTATAAACAAGACATATGCATTTTATTTTTCACACAATATAAAGTTAGCACTATAAACAAGACATATGCATTTTATTTTTCACACAATATAAAGTTAGCAATATAAACAAGACATATGCATTTTATTTTTCACACAATATAAAATTAGCAATATAAACAAGACATATGCATTTTATTTTTCACACAATATAAAGTTAGCAATATAAACAAGACATATGCATTTTATTTTTCACACAATATAAAATTAGCAATATAAACAAGACATATGCATTTTATTTTTCACACAATATAAAATTAGCAATATAAACAAGACATATGCATTTTATTTTTCACACAATATAAAATTAGCAATATAAACAAGACATATGCATTTTATTTTTCACACAATATAAAGTTAGCAATATAAACAAGACATATGCATTTTATTTTTCACACAATATAAAATTAGCAATATAAACAAGACATATGCATTTTATTTTTCACACAATATAAAGTTAGCAATATAAACAAGACATATGCATTTTATTTTTCACACAATATAAAGTTAGCAATATAAACAAGACATATGCATTTTATTTTTCACACAATATAAAATTAGCAATATAAACAAGACATATGCATTTTATTTTTCACACAATATAAAATTAGCAATATAAACAAGACATATGCATTTTATTTTTCACACAATATAAAATTAGCAATATAAACAAGACATATGCATTTTATTTTTCACACAATATAAAATTAGCAATATAAACAAGACATATGCATTTTATTTTTCACACAATATAAAATTAGCAATATAAACAAGACATATGCATTTTATTTTTCACACAATATAAAGTTAGCAATATAAACAAGACATATGCATTTTATTTTTCACACAATATAAAGTTAGCACTATAAACAAGACATATGCATTTTATTTTTCACACAATATAAAGTTAGCACTATAAACAAGACATATGAATTTTATTTTTCACACAATATAAAGTTAGCAATATAAACAAGACATATGAATTTTATTTTTCACACAATATAAAGTTAGCAATATAAACAAGACATATGCATTTTATTTTTCACACAATATAAAGTTAGTAATATAAACAAGACATATGCATTTTATTTTTCACACAATATAAAATTAGCAATATAAACAAGACATATGCATTTAATTTTTCACACAATATAAAGTTAGCAATATAAACAAAACATACGAATTGTATTTTTCACACAATATAAAGTTAGCAATATAAACAAGACATATTAATTTTATTTTTCACATAATGTAATGCATTATAAAAGACAAGATATTTAGTTGCGTTATTTTAAATACATACTTGAGAAATAAATTCATTAAGCACAATGACAAGACTTAAGTACGACATCAATACAAAGCAGTTTAGTATTAAAGTTTATATTGTTCAATGTTAATTTAGTTATAAAGCTTTAACAAACACTGCATCACAATAGTCAATGACTGTTTTGAAACCAGTAGTCAATGATGACTTTTTAATATATAAAATCATAATAAGCCCAAATCTCTTTTTAATTAATAACTGTGATATAATTGTTTCACTTTCAAATATTATTTTTAATTCAAAAATAGGAAAAAATTATTTTATAACTGTGACCATGAATACATATTTCATACATTTTTCAGTAATTCAAAAATATTTCATTCCAAATTGATAATTCTTAAAAGAGTTAGTTTATATATATTTCATATAATAATAATAACTAGAGTTTATAATTAAAAAGAATGAGTTTTAAAATGCTATATTTTGAAAATGAATATTAAAACATCATGATTTAAACATCCAAGTTAAAAAAAGTTAAAATTTATTAAAAAAAAATATTTATACATTATCTGATTAAATTAATAATTATTTGTTATAAAACAAAGTCTAAATTTGATTGCTATTTGTTGATTTAAATAATATTTACAAATTCCCACTTTACCTTAGTACAATTCCCATTTGACCTCAGTATTTTTCTACCTTTTTTACCATTATTTATCAGCCAAGATGAAATCGGAACACACCCATGACACATACCTTCCTATTTCGTAACTTGTCACGAAATGTGCTCACTCAATCGTATTGATATTTGTTTCATCTTTTTGTACCGTGACACGGGTGCAACATCTTGGTTTAAGGATATTCCGGAATTCAGGAAACCTCAAAACGAAAATAATAGGATTAAACATAGGTGATAGCAGAAGACAAATGTTACCATAATTTCCACTCTGAGCTGGTCCAGACAAAGCGAGAATTATTCTCGGTAACACACCAAACGCTAAAGTGACTAAAAGTAGTCCAAGTGTAATGATATTCATTTTAAGACGCATGAGACGTTGCGCATAATGTAGTTCAGAAATTATTTGGTTTCCAGATGAAACTCTAGTAAGCATTTGTCTCAGCCGCTTCATTATGATTCCATAAAGAATAATAGTGGATAGAAAAAGTACCACTAGGAGTAGTTCTTTAAACAAAAAGTATTCGGAAGAATACTGGTTTTCAGCGCAGCCATTTTAAAAAGTGAATCCATTCCCATATACTATCGCTATAGTATATAAAACACATATAAAGTAAAATGCTAACATCATTTTTTTCGTCATAAATATTTTTGATAATAGTTTTGGAATTCTGTTTTTCACTGACGTTGCAAAATATCTTTCTCTGCATATAGATAACGCCTGAAATAGGGAGAATAAGACTGAACAATATGCAAATGATGAACTAATAGAACACAAATATGACAAGTTCCATCCAAATGTTTCTAAAGCTGAATTTGTCAATAAAATAATTACAAATATTATTGTCGAAAAATCGCCCACACTCAGGCATAATGGCAGAAAATGGAACCGACTTTTCTGTAATTTCACAGATTTTAGTAACGCTGCTATGCATGTAACATTGAGTAGTGCAATACACACGGATAAAACTACAACAGAAATAATAATTGAAAATGAGGTGAGATTCCTCTCAGTTGACAATAAAGAAGAATTAAACGTTACATTTTCCATACTTAACGTTATTCCAATGATATTACGTTTTTGTATATACTTAATATTCCAATGATTTTCCGTTTTTGTATATATTTAATATTCCAATGATATTACGTTTTTGTATATACTTAATATTCCAATGATATTACGTTTTTGTATATACTTAATATTCCAATGATATTACGTTTTTGTATATACTTAATATTCCAATGATATTACGTTTTTGTATATACTTAATATTCCAATGATATTACGTTTTTGTATATACTTAATGTTATTCCAATGATATTACGTTTTTGTATATACTTAATGTTATTCCAATGATATTACGTTTTTGTATATACTTAATATTCCAATGATATTACGTTTTTGTATATACTTAATATTCCAATGATATTACGTTTTTGTATATACTTAATATTCCAATGATATTACGTTTTTGTATATACTTAATATTCCAATGATTTTCCGTTTTTGTATATATTTAATATTTCAATGATATTACGTTTTTGTATATACTTAATATTCCAATGATTTTCCGTTTTTGTATATACTTAATATTCCAATGATATTACGTTTTTGTATATACTTAATATTCCAATGATATTACGTTTTTGTATATACTTAATATTCCAATGATTTTCCGTTTTTGTATATATTTAATATTCCAATGATATTACGTTTTTGTATATACTTAATATTCCAATGATATTACGTTTTTGTATATACTTAATATTCCAATGGTCGAGTTTTGGTATAATGTTGTCCTTCGCTGAGTTTTGGTATAATGTTGCCCTTCGCTTTGTCTCTTTACATACAATACATATGAGCGCTTTAAGCTTCATCACAATAAATTGTTATTTGAGAGTAACTTGAAATCATGGTAACAACATATTCTCCTCACTTTTCTTATGAAATATATCATTTTAAATATAATATAATTATAAACTAGAAACTCATAATGATATTTTTATTATCTTTACAACACACCCACACAGACGATCGTCTCATTAGGTCTAAGTTATTGATCTACGACCGCACATTTATATTCTAATCACAAAGAATAATTATAAAAGGTAGATTCAAGAAATAACTTATGGAAGGGGTAAGTTTGTTGGAGATTTTAATATGGGTAACATTATCTGCGTAAAATTTTTACCCCGAGCGATTATGGGCAACATTATCTGCGTAAAATATTTACCTCGAGCGAAAGCAAGGGGTAAAATTTGCGCAGATAATGTTACCCATATTAAAATCTCCAACAAACTTACCCCTTCCATAAATTATTTCTATTCTAATTAAGGATTGATCTCAAATTTGTTTCGGTTCATGAAGAAGTAAACTCAAAAATGTGGTACGCACTGTGTAACCCGCAAGGGTGTGTACCACATTTTTGAGTTTATTTCGAATGAACCGAACAAAAAATTGTGATCAATCCTCATAAATTAATTCCTAATTAATTTTTGTCTTGTCCTAAAAATATTTTGTCGGATAATAATTACTTAAAAAGAATTAAAATTAAAAATTTCCCAATTGAGACCCCAACATGTGACTTCCGGTTAAAAATTTTGTTTATGGAAAATAACATCAATTTTTATCCAATCAAAATCTCTTAAACGCATTAAATTAATTTATTAGGACATATACGGTAAATTTTTAATCCACATTCCTTTATAGTGTACCCATATTAAAATCTCCAACAAACCCCTTCCCATATTAAAATCTTCAACAAACTTACCCCTTCC
Source organism: Bathymodiolus septemdierum (assembly GCA_963383655.1). NCBI lineage: Eukaryota > Metazoa > Mollusca > Bivalvia > Mytilida > Modiolidae > Bathymodiolus > Bathymodiolus septemdierum. The sequence goes on from OY726531.1 coordinate 51,168,221, forward strand.
ATAAATTATTTCTATGACGTGCTGTTTTGGCTTTGTAAACAAAAGGGTATAATAGAACAGTCAAATACGTCATGATCATCAGCGCGTGTAAGTCATAATAAATCGGGGATTGTTATGCCCTTTTGTTTACAAAGACAAAACAGCACGTCATATTAGAATTATGAATTATTTTGAATATATCATAATTGGTCAGTTATTTACCACTGCAACATTTCGATCAAGTGTCAATAATTTAATTTGATGTGAATACTGCAATCTGATTGGCTGGTCTGCCTGGAGCAACATTGGGTATGCATGATAACCTGGATTGGTGTTGTCACGTCACCAACGCACGGTATTCATTCGCCATGCACAGACAAATGCAAATGGTCCCCTGGAATAAGTGTAATTAATATCGAGGAGTTATTATAAATATGGTTGCAAGAATCTAATTATAAGATTATTTGACATTTGTGAACAGTTTATACTGGTACAGTTTACATTTGCGAACAGCTTATACTTGTACAGTTTACATTTGTGAACAGTTTATACTGGTGCAGTTTACATTTGTGAACAGTTTATACTGGTACAGTTTACATTTGTGAACAGTTTATACTTGTACAGTTTACATTTGTGAACAGTTTATACTGGTACAGTTTACATTTGTGAACAGTTTATACTGGTACAGTTTACATTTGTGAACAGTTTATACTGGTACAGTTTACATTTGTGAACAGTTTATACTTGTACAGTTTACATTTGTGAACAGTTTATACTGGTACAGTTTACATTTGTGAACAGTTTATACTGGTACAGTTTACATTTGTGAACAGTTTATACTTGTACAGTTTACATTTGTGAACAGTTTATACTGGTACAGTTTACATTTGTGAACAGTTTATACTGGTACAGTTTACATTTGTGAACAGTTTATACTGGTACAGTTTACATTTGTGAACAGTTTATACTGGTACAGTTTACATTTGTGAACAGTTTATACTTGTACAGTTTACATTTGTGAACAGTTTATACTGGTACAGTTTACATTTGTGAACAGTTTATACTTGTACAGTTTACATTTGTGAACAGTTTATACTGGTACAGTTTACATTTGTGAACAGTTTATACTGATACAGTTTACATTTGTGAACAGTTTATACTGGTACAGTTTACATTTGTGAACAGTTTATACTGGTACAGTTTACATTTGTGAACAGTTTATACTGGTACAGTTTACATTTGTGAACAGTTTATACTTGTACAGTTTACATTTGTGAACAGTTTATACTGGTACAGTTTACATTTGTGAACAGTTTATACTTGTACAGTTTACATTTGTGAACAGTTTATACTGGTGCAGTTTACATTTGTGAACAGTTTATACTGGTACAGTTTACATTTGTGAACAGTTTATACTGGTACAGTTTACATTTGTGAACAGTTTATACTGGTACAGTTTACATTTGTGAACAGTTTATACTGGTACAGTTTACATTTGTGAACAGTTTATACTGGTACAGTTTACATTTGTGAACAGCTTATACTTGTACAGTTTACATTTGTGAACAGTTTATACTGGTACAGTTTACATTTGTGAACAGTTTATACTGGTACAGTTTATATTTGTGAACAGTTTATACTTGTACAGTTTACATTTGTGAACAGTTTATACTTGTACAGTTTACATTTGTGAACAGTTTATACTGGTACAGTTTACATTTGTGAACAGTTTATACTGGTACAGTTTACATTTGTGAACAGTTTATACTGGTACAGTTTACATTTGTGAACAGTTTATACTTGTACAGTTTACATTTGTGAACAGTTTATACTGGTACAGTTTACATTTGTGAACAGTTTATACTGGTACAGTTTACATTTGTAAACAGCTTATACTTGTACAGTTTACATTTGTGAACAGTTTATACTGGTACAGTTTACATTTGTGAACAGTTTATACTGGTACAGTTTACATTTGTGAACAGTTTATACTGGTACAGTTTACATTTGTGAACATTTTATACTTGTACAGTTTACATTGTGAACAGTTTATACTGGTACAGTTTACATTTGTGAACAGTTTATACTTGTACAGTTTACATTTGTGAACAGTTTATACTTGTACAGTTTACATTTGTGAACAGTTTATACTGGTACAGTTTACATTTGTGAACAGTTTATACTTGTACAGTTTACATTTGTGAACAGTTTATACTGGTACAGTTTACATTTGTGAACAGTTTATACTGGTACAGTTTACATTTGTGAACAGTTTATACTGGTACAGTTTACATTTGTGAACAGTTTACATTTGTGAACAGTTTATACTTTTACAGTTTACATTTGTGAACAGTTTATACTGGTACAGTTTACATTTGTGAACAGTTTATACTTGTACAGTTTACATTTGTGAACAGTTTATACTGGTACAGTTTACATTTGTGAACAGTTTATACTGGTACAGTTTACATTTGTGAACAGTTTATACTTGTACAGTTTACATTTGTGAACAGTTTATACTGGTACAGTTTACATTTGTGAACAGTTTATACTTGTACAGTTTACATTTGTGAACAGTTTATACTGGTACAGTTTACATTTGTGAACAGTTTATACTTGTACAGTTTACATTTGTGAACAGTTTATACTGATACAGTTTACATTTGTGAACAGTTTATACTGGTACAGTTTACATTTGTGAACAGTTTATACTGGTACAGTTTACATTTGTGAACAGTTTATACTGGTACAGTTTACATTTGTGAACAGTTTATCCTGGTACAGTTTACATTTGTGAACATTTTATACTTGTACAGTTTACATTGTGAACAGTTTATACTGGTACAGTTTACATTTGTGAACAGTTTATACTTGTACAGTTTACATTTGTGAACAGTTTATACTTGTGCAGTTTACATTTGTGAACAGTTTATACTGGTACAGTTTACATTTGTGAACAGTTTATACTTGTACAGTTTACATTTGTGAACAGTTTATACTGGTACAGTTTACATTTGTGAACAGTTTATACTGGTACAGTTTACATTTGTGAACAGTTTATACTGGTACAGTTTACATTTGTGAACAGTTTATACTTTTACAGTTGACATTTGTGAACAGTTTATACTGGTACAGTTTACATTTGTGAACAGTTTATACTTGTACAGTTTACATTTGTGAACAGTTTATACTGGTACAGTTTACATTTGTGAACAGTTTATACTGGTACAGTTTACATTTGTGAACAGTTTATACTTGTACAGTTTACATTTGTGAACAGTTTATACTGGTACAGTTTACATTTGTGAACAGTTTATACTTGTACAGTTTACATTTGTGAACAGTTTATACTTGTACAGTTTACATTTGTGAACAGTTTATACTGGTACAGTTTACATTTGTGAACAGTTTATACTTGTACAGTTTACATTTGTGAACAGTTTATACTGATACAGTTTACATTTGTGAACAGTTTATACTGGTACAGTTTACATTTGTGAACAGTTTATACTGGTACAGTTTACATTTGTGAACAGTTTATACTGGTACAGTTTACATTTGTGAACAGTTTATACTTGTACAGTTTACATTTGTGAACAGTTTATACTGGTACAGTTTATATTTGTGAACAGTTTATACTGGTACAGTTTACACTTGTCATCAAACGTATCCTGCCCCAAACCAGGTTATATCGTATAACCTGTACAAAAATTGAAAATATTCCTTAATTACCTCCTGTTATTCTGCAGATTTTCAGCTACCTGATTCATGTACATGTAGGGCGACGATAAAAAAAACCGATAACAGTATAAGCACAGACACCATTGATAACTATTAGAATGTTGCTTTTATATTTGCTATTTTTAGGACAATTTGAAGTACATTTATATGACAATTGCATTGTGGTCCTTAACAACAGGAAGTTGTATATCTTGTTTATAAGTAATGTATATGTCATATGTAATTATATATAAAAACAAATATATCTTATGTCAACAGGTAATACATTAAATTAAAAAAAAAAAACACTGTCACAACAGTTCCACATACGAAAAGTTGTAGTAAGAGGCCAACTATACACTTAGTACACATGCATGATCGCTCTTTTCCCATGCTTGCCAAATTTATGCATGCTCGCTCTTTTCCCTGGCTTGCTAAATTTATGCATGGTCTCTCTTTTCCCTGGCTTGCTAGATTTGTATTAAAGCTAAAGTTCTCCTCCCTCACACATAGGTGACATGATGAAGGTTGTTGCAGGAAAGTAACGTGCGTACATAATTTGATATCGAATGGATGACATTCGTCAAAATTTACTCTACAGGTGTCGCTCGAGTTTTATCGGTGGTCATCTGAGCGCTTTATTAGCCTATTTCAACTATTATTTCAAAAACAATATCTATCTTTAACCAACAATAATCATTATTTGTAAAACAATATTCCTCAAATTTACAATGAATGCATTATTAAGGAAAATGAATCTGCTGACATGTTACTAAATGCGAGGCCTATAGAGAGGACCTATTTCAACTGTTCATTTCCGCCTTTATTATACTATTACTGGATGATACTTTGATATATACGGCAGTATTTTTACGGATGTCATTATATAAGTCTAACACCATGGCTCCACTCTGTCGAAGCATCCATATTGCATCGTAATCTCATTTATAATATAAGGTGTTCTAGTGCGTGTTTTCCTATTGTTATTTGCATTTCGTTACGGATAACGGTGTACAACATGACATTCATATCAGATTATGGTCCTATCGCAGTCTGATTAAAATCATACCCCAGACTCAATTTCCATATCGAGTCTGGGGTATGATTTTAATCAGACTGGGCCCCATCGCTAACAGTGACCCGACGGGTGCCACTAGTAGAGCAGGCACCACTTACATTTTTGAAAACCTTTTTAGAGATACTCGTTTTGTTAAATCATTAATTGTCTTGTCATTGTTTTGTAGATCGTTGTTTAACTTTTTGTCCCTTTTCTTTTGGCTATTGTATTGTCTGTCATTCTACTTACGCTTTATGATTAACCTTTGGTATCTTCAAACTTTTCTGCCCTCGAGGACGTTTCTCAGTCATCTCTCGATGCGATATTTAATATGTTTTTTGTTAAACTCTAGGACGTTTCTCAGTCATCTCTTATCTCAGGGCTTCACCCTTCGATGAGATGACTGAGAAGGCTTTGCCATTCGATCAGATGACTGCGAAACGTTCTCTCGTTTTAAAAAAAACATCGTTAATCACCTATTATTCCTGGTAAACTTTGTTAATACAATAGTATACAGATAGCAAACTTTATACAATATTTACAACATAAGAAAGAGAGAGAGAGAGAGAGAGAGAGAGAGAGAGAGAGAGAGAGTTACATAATTCAGCCATGAGTTACTTTACATGTATGTAGTTGTAACATGAATGCATTCTTTTCTTTTGATCTTTTTATGGTTTATTTACCAGAATGTAAACAACAGCTAAGAAGTATGAAATAATACACACATGATACAAGATATTACACACTTTAAATCTGGACTGTAGTTTTATTACTCTCAGAGTGTTGTGCAATAATCAACTACTTAGATGTGATATTGCATGGCTTCATGCTACAAATCATTTATACTACGGTTTTCCGAGTTAAACCGTTAAACAATCTCAAGCTAGAAATAACAGAATTGAATTAATATGTATAGAATTTTATACAAGCTTTTGATAGACTTTATCTATATGTTGTAACATGAATGCATTCTTTTCTTTTGATCTTTTTATGGTTTATATACCAGAATGTAAACAACAGCTAAGAAGTATGAAATAATACACGCATATACACAGGGGCTCGCAGTTATATTTTCACATCACCAGTTATGTATTAAAAAGAAGAAGGGAGGACACTTTTTGGGGGGCCAAAAGTGAAAGTAGAGTTTCGCATCTTTTTTCGCTTCAAAAACGGTTTAGTCTTTGTTCTTCCAATAAAATTAATGCAAATATCGATGTTTTTTGCTGATTGACTGGTTTACAGTGGAATAACACTCGTTTTTAAATTCCAAGCGGTTTGGACAATTTCTTATCATACTCAATTCCGGTTTATACGGACTAAATATCAAGTTGAGTTTTCATTGGTCGAAGGATTTAAACTGGAATTTTTGCGAGAAATTATTTACTCATCTTGTCAAAAGATATTCTTAAAATGTTGTCTTCCTATATTTCCAGATTAATTGAGACAAGGAAAAAAATATATTTTAATGCAAGAGATTTAATTTGTCTTTTTTCCTACTTTTTAAAATTATATTTCGATTTTTTTATTTCTATCAATATTATTAAGTCCGTATAAACCGGAAATGAGTATGATAAGAAGTTGTCCAAACCGCTTGGAATTTAAAAACGAGTGTTATTCCACTGTAAACCAGTCAATCAGCAAAAAACAACGATATTTGCATTAATATTATGGTAAGAACAAAGACTAAACCGTTTTTGAAGCGAAAAAAGGTGCCGAAATTCTACTTTCACTTTGGGCAGCAACAAAAGTGTCCTCCCTTCTCTTTAAACATATACCTGGCGATGTGAAAATATAACTGCGAGCCTCTGTGCGCATATACGAGATATTGTACATTTTAAATCTGGAATGTAATTTTCTTATTCTCAGAAAGCCGTGCAATAATCAAATGTCGTAGATTTGATATTGCATGGCTTCATGTTACATATAGGAATTGCAACCGTGGTATAAATATTACTTAACTGAAAGCTCGTGTTTCCGCCACGAGGGCGACATTTTGTGATTTTTTTTTCTTCAAATATACAAATAAACTTCGCAAATTAGTTCATTAACTCATTATTCCTGCGGCAAACTGCACGTAGGTCAAATAACTGTGAGGGAATCTGCACGTAGCACACAATAACTGTTTGAAATTGGCGCGCTTTTGCACGTCGAACCAATAACTAGTTATTTCCCTCATATTAGTTCAGTATAATAATACAGTTATGTCCTTCATGAGAAGTTAATATCCATAATTATTAAATCTCGAAAAGGAAATAACCCTAGTGAGATTGACAATTTTGGATATTCACCTCTTCCGAAGGCCGTAATTGTATATTATTGATGTTCACGTGTTGTTGCCTTTCTTCTTAATTTTAATTCATTTGTTATTGTAAATTTGCATTGCATTATGTTGTGTTGTATGCCTTCAATCCCTTTTGGGTAAAATTGTGCATCAATAAAGTCAACATAAAACTCACAAACGGAAATATTTTAATGAATCTCTCAATAGGAATTCCCTATATAAGTAGGTAAATTCAGGAGCTAATTTTCCGAATGAAAATACGAATTGTTATCAGAAGCTGCTGACTGGGCCTTAATACCGACTCGGGCATGAGTCATCTATCAGGTCGACCCATTTTTCATTAATATTTTCCTTATCTGAGCGGCCCAATGTCTAATGTGTTCTAATGTCAATGTGGCCAGACCTCTTCTGTAATTATGTTTTATAACGAACATATCCACACTAAGAGCATGCACCATGCGCCATTGTCAATTACAATTGATTTGAATTGTTCGTTAGCGGAAGAGATCAACAATATGGCTGTTCACCATCTTAAAGGGATAGTGAAACATTTAACATTTGATTTACAAACCAAACATCCATGATGGGTGACCGACTATCTCCATATGGCTTACTAGTGTTATCACTTCTTGTTAAATGTCCATAGGCGCTCGTAGCATGGAATTACCCAATTTTCAACAATTTTCCCCTTCATTTATTGTGTTCGTGTCCATATATCATAGAGTTTTATGGTAACAACAACTTGGATATGCCGATCCTATGTATAATTTATAGAGTATATAGGGCTGGTATATACACGTTGTTGCTACCATAAAACTGTATGATATATGGACACTACCACAGTAAATAAAGGAAAACGAGGGGAAGAATAAAGAAATCAAATAAACAATAAAGATTTTATTTTTATTGAAAATAAATATGCAAGCATAAAGAGGGGTAATTGCGTGCCACGAACCCCTTTGATAATGTCTTGTCGAATGTTGTGTTGATGTCACAATGGTCTTTGTATACATAGGTTTCCTCCTGGACAGTGCATTTTATTACATCATGTTTGTTTCAAACTGGAACAATATATTACCCTGTTTTACATTGCAGGAAGATGCGTTATATGCTGAGCAGATTGGATATTTATTTAAATGTGGATGAAGTATTTTCAAAATTAGGTAGGCAACATTTTTTTTCTCTCAAAGGCTCTCTTGATAAATAATGTACTCTACACAAATAATGTGACATCATTATAAGTGTTCCAACATCTAATAGGATAGTCGTAGATAGGGACAACATCTAATAGGATAGTCGTAGATAGGGGCAACATCTAATAGGATAGTTGTAGATAGGGGCAACATCTAATAGGATAGTCTTAGATAGGGGCAACATCTAATAGGATAGTCGTAGATAGGGGCAACATCTAATAGGATAGTCGTAGATAGGGGCAACATCTAATAGGATAGTCGTAGATAGGGGCAACATCTAATAGGATAATCGTAGATAGGGGCAACATCTAATAGGATAGTCGTAGATAGGGGCAACATCTAATAGGATAGTCGTAGATAGGGGCAACATCTAATAGGATAGTCGTAGATAGGGGCAACATCTAAACATATATATGATCGCTTACACTCTTGGTTTGGTACAGGCATTTCAATGAGAATTATGGGGGTAAGCTAGTATATGGACCCAAACTTTCCCTCTAGGTGAAATAATGAGGTCATGTAAGTGTAATTTACTTTTCTTAAGAGTAAAAAAATAACATGTCTTTTTTATGAAGTAAACAAATATTTGATGACTAATTTTAGACATCTTAAAAACAATACATTGCACCAATTGTAAATTCGCAATTTATGCTCTCAAAATATCGATGATAGTTATGTGCAAAGCATAAAAGGGGCGGTGGTGTATGGATTATGTTAGTGAGCCTCCTTACCACGAATTAGATGCTTAGAGATTAGATTCGATTCGCGCCAGATTGTTTATAACAATACCGAGGCTAGTAGGAACTCTGGCTTCCTCTACCAATATATATGAACACCACGATATAACTGTATGTTTGATCACAAAGGTACCAAAAGAGTAATCACAAGGCGTAATGCGAAGAAAAATAGAATGGCCAAAAGAAAAAGACAAAATACTACTGAAAGACTAAAGATTGGGCAATAGGAACCCCACTAAAAACCTGACGTGAACTATGTGCCCCTGAAGGGTAAACAATTCCTACTCCACTAGTGGCACCACCCGTGATACTCTTGTTAATAATCCGGTAATAAGTCATGAATGAGGAAAGGACGGAGTTGTGATTTTGACAAACGAAGTGGCCATTAATGACACATATATTCCATATCAGTTTTTACAAAGCAACGGTGACGTAAAACAAATAGTTCACAACTTGTAATATCTACATATAATATGTACACACACAACACAATTATACGACTTGAATGCATGAAGAAGTTATGATTCTTCTTATATAAAACAGCCCCTGTCAGGGAAACCCCTGTAAGGAAATGGAGCATTGTGTCTGTACTGAGGTGAAACAACCCTCATAAAGACGTATCAGCTGGTTAATTGGGACGATTCAAATCCACTTCTCGTCATAAGGACGAGATTCAATTAGGTCGTATTTTGACTATGCTAAGCTCCTACATACCTTATCGACAATTGTTAAACATTTTGTTTGGAGTTGTTAGTTACAGGTCGGTTGAAATTGAAACTGTGTAGACCACAGACACTTGTTTCATTCCAAAAATATATGCCCCCTCCTCTTCCTTATATATTTTTTACTGAAACAAGAACCTGTGGTGTAGACCTTATCAAATTGTCTCCTATTTTACATATAGCATTCAATACATCAGACCCTTTTTATATTAGTTTAAGCTATAATGACATCTACTTTTAACATCATTTAAATTCAGTGTGCTATATATAGAACCGGAAAATAGTTTTATCTTTATCGATTGTCAACATTTGACATCATCTTAAACTTATTGAAGACGGTCATTATTTGGTAGAAGCAGTACAATATTTGACATCATCTTAAACTTGTTGAAGACGGTCATTATTTGGTAGAAGCAGTACAATATTTGACATCATCTTAAACTTGTTGAAGACGGTCATTAATTGGTAGAAGCAGTACAATATTTGACATAATCTTAAGCTTATTGAAGACGGTCATTATTTGGTAGAAGCAGTACAATATTTGACATCATCTTAAACTTGTTGAAGACGGTCATTATTTGGTAGAAGCAGTACAATATTTGACATAATCTTCAACTTATTGAAGACGGTCATTATTTGGTAGAAGCAGTACAATATTTGACATAATCTTAAGCTTATTGAAGACGGTCATTATTTGGTAGAAGCAGTACAATATTTGACATAATCTTAAACTTATTGAAGACGGTCATTATTTGGTAGAAGCAGTACAATATTTGACATCATCTTAAACTTATTGAAGACGGTCATTATTTGGTAGAAGCAGTACAATATTTGACATCATCTTAAACTTGTTGAAGACGGTCATTATTTGGTAGAAGCAGTACAATATTTGACATCATCTTAAACTTATTGAAGACGGTCATTATTTGGTAGAAGCAGTACAATATTTGACATCATCTTAAACTTATTGAAGACGGTCATTATTTGGTAGAAGCAGTACAATATTTGACATAATCTTAAACTTATTGAAGACGGTCATTATTTGGTAGAAGCAGTACAATATTTGACATAATCTTCAACTTGTTGAAGACGGTCATTATTTGGTAGAAGCAGTACAATATTTGACATAATCTTCAACTTGTTGAAGACGGTCATTATTTGGTAGAAGCAGTACAATATTTGACATCATCTTAAATTTGTTGAAGACGGTCATTATTTGGTAGAAGCAGTACAATATTTGACATCATCTTCAACTTATTGAAGACGGTCATTATTTGGTAGAAGCAGTACAATATTTGACATAATCTTCAACTTATTGAAGACGGTCATTATTTGGTAGAAGCAGTACAATATTTGACATCATCTTCAACTTATTGAAGACGGTCATTATTTGGTAGAAGCAGTACAATATTTGACATAATCTTCAACTTATTGAAGACGGTCATTATTTGATAGAAGCAGTACAATATTTGACATCATCTTAAACTTATTGAAGACGGTCATTATTTGGTAGAAGCAGTACAATATTTGACATAATCTTAAACTTATTGAAGACGGTCATTATTTGGTAGAAGCAGTACAACATTTGACACCATCTTAAACTTATTGAAGACGGTCATTATTTGGTAGAAGCAGTACAACATTTGACATCATCTTAAACTTGTTGAAGACGGTCATTATTTGGTAGAAGCAGTACAATATTTGACATCATCTTAAACTTATTGAAGACGGTCATTATTTGGTAGAAGCAGTACAATATTTGACATCATCTTAAACTTATTGAAGACGGTCATTATTTGGTAGAAGCAGTACAATATTTGACATCATCTTAAACTTGTTGAAGACGGTCATTATTTGGTAGAAGCAGTACAATATTTGACATAATCTTAAATTTATTGAAGACGGTCATTATTTGGTAGAAGCAGTACAATATTTGACATAATCTTCAACTTGTTGAAGACGGTCATTATTTGGTAGAAGCAGTACAATATTTGACATAATCTTAAACTTGTTGAAGACGGTCATTATTAGGTAGAAGCAGTACAATATTTGACATAATCTTCAACTTGTTGAAGACCGTCATTATTTCGTAGAAGCAGTACAATATTTGACATAATCTTAAACTTATTGAAGACGGTCATTATTTGGTAGAAGCAGTACAATATTTGACATAATCTTAAACTTATTGAAGACGGTCATTATTTGGTAGAAGCAGTACAATATTTGACATCATCTTAAACTTATTGAAGACGGTCAATATTTGGTAGAAGCAGTACAATATTTGACATCATCTTAAACTTATTGAAGACGGTCATTATTTGGTAGAAGCAGTACAATATTTGACATCATCTTAAACTTGTTGAAGACGGTCATTATTTGGTAGAAGCAGTACAATATTTGACATCATCTTAAACTTGTTGAAGACGGTCATTATTTGGTAGAAGCAGTTCAATATTTGACATCATCTTAAACTTGTTGAAGACGGTCATTATTTGGTAGAAGCAGTACAATATTTGACATCATCTTAAACTTGTTGAAGACGGTCATTATTTGGTAGAAGCAGTACAATATTTGACATCATCTTAAACTTGTTGAAGACGGTCATTATTTGGTAGAAGCAGTACAATATTTGACATCATCTTAAACTTGTTGAAGACGGTCATTATTTGGTAGAAGCAGTACAATATTTGACATCATCTTAAACTTATTGAAGACGGTCATTATTTGGTAGAAGCAGTACAATATTTGACATCATCTTAAACTTATTGAAGACGGTCATTATTTGGTAGAAGCAGTACAATATTTGACATAATCTTAAACTTATTGAAGACGGTCATTATTTGGTAGAAGCAGTACAATATTTGACATAATCTTCAACTTGTTGAAGACGGTCATTATTTGGTAGAAGCAGTACAATATTTGACATAATCTTCAACTTGTTGAAGACGGTCATTATTAGGTAGAAGCAGTACAATATTTGACATAATCTTAAACTTGTTGAAGACGGTCATTATTTGGTAGAAACAGTACAATATTTGACATAATCTTCAACTTATTGAAGACGGTCATTATTTGGAAGAAGCAGTACAATATTTGACATAATCTTCAACTTATTGAAGACGGTCATTATTTGGTAGAAGCAGTACAATATTTGACATAATCTTCAACTTATTGAAGACGGTCATTATTTGGTAGAAGCAGTACAATATTTGACATAATCTTAAACTTATTGAAGACGGTCATTATTTGGAAGAAGCAGTACAATATTTGACATAATCTTAAACTTATTGAAGACGGTCATTATTTGGTAGAAGCAGTACAACATTTGACATCATCTTAAACTTATTGAAGACGGCCATTATTTGGTAGAAGCAGTAAAACATTTGACATCATCTTAAACTTATTGAAGACGGTCATTATTTGGTAGAAGCAGTACAATATTTGACATCATCTTAAACTTGTTGAAGACGGTCATTATTTGGTAGAAGCAGTACAATATTTGACATCATCTTAAACTTATTGAAGACGGTCATTATTTGGTAGAAGCAGTACAATATTTGACATCATCTTAAACTTATTGAAGACGGTCATTATTTGGTAGAAGCAGTACAATATTTGACATAATCTTAAACTTATTGAAGACGGTCATTATTTGGTAGAAGCAGTACAATATTTGACATAATCTTAAACTTGTTGAAGACGGTCATTATTAGGTAGAAGCAGTACAATATTTGACATAATCTTAAACTTGTTGAAGACCGTCATTATTTCGTAGAAGCAGTACAATATTTGACATAATCTTAAACTTATTGAAGACGGTCATTATTTGGTAGAAGCAGTACAATATTTGACATAATCTTAAACTTATTGAAGACGGTCATTATTTGGTAGAAGCAGTACAATATTTGACATAATCTTCAACTTATTGAAGACGGTCATTATTTGTTAGAAGCAGTACAATATTTGACATCATCTTAAACTTATTGAAGACGGTCATTATTTGGTAGAAGCAGTACAATATTTGACATAATCTTAAACTTATTGAAGACGGTCATTATTTGGTAGAAGCAGTACAATATTTGACATCATCTTAAACTTGTTGAAGACGGTCATTATTTGGTAGAAGCAGTTCAATATTTGACACCATCTTAAACTTGTTGAAGACGGTCATTATTTGGTAGAAGCAGTACAATATTTGACATCATCTTAGACTTGTTGAAGACGGTCATTATTTGGTAGAAGCAGTACAATATTTGACATCATCTTAAACTTGTTGAAGACGGTCATTATTTGGTAGAAGCAGTACAATATTTGACATCATCTGAAACTTGTTGAAGACGGTCATTATTTGGTAGAAGCAGTACAATATTTGACATCATCTTAAACTTGTTGAAGACGGTCATTATTTGGTAGAAGCAGTACAATATTTGACATCATCTTAAACTTATTGAAGACGGTCATTATTTGGTAGAAGCAGTACAATATTTGACATCATCTTAAACTTATTGAAGACGGTCATTATTTGGTAGAAGCAGTACAATATTTGACATAATCTTAAATTTATTGAAGACGGTCATTATTTGGTAGAAGCAGTACAATATTTGACATAATCTTAAACTTGTTGAAGACGGTCATTATTAGGTAGAAGCAGTACAATATTTGACATAATCTTAAACTTGTTGAAGACCGTCATTATTTGGTAGAAGCAGTACAATATTTGACATAATCTTAAACTTATTGAAGACGGTCATTATTTGGTAGAAGCAGTACAATATTTGACATAATCTTGAACTTATTGAAGACGGTCATTATTTGGTAGAAGCAGTACAATATTTGACATCATCTTCAACTTATTGAAGACGGTCATTATTTGGTAGAAGCAGTACAATATTTGACATCATCTTAAACTTATTGAAGACGGTCATTATTTGGTAGAAGCAGTACAATATTTGACATAATCTTAAACTTATTGAAGACGGTCATTATTTGGTAGAAGCAGTACAATATTTGACATCATCTTAAACTTATTGAAGACGGTCAATATTTGGTAGAAGCAGTACAATATTTGACATCATCTTAAACTTATTGAAGACGGTCATTAATTGGTAGAAGCAGTACAATATTTGACATCATCTTAAACTTGTTGAAGACGGTCATTATTTGGTAGAAGCAGTACAATATTTGACATCATCTTAAACTTGTTGAAGACGGTCATTATTTGGTAGAAGCAGTTCAATATTTGACATCATCTTAAACTTGTTGAAGACGGTCATTATTTGGTAGAAGCAGTACAATATTTGACATCATCTTAAACTTGTTGAAGACGGTCATTATTTGGTAGAAGCAGTACAATATTTGACATCATCTTAAACTTGTTGAAGACGGTCATTATTTGGTAGAAGCAGTACAATATTTGACATCATCTTAAACTTGTTGAAGACGGTCATTATTTGGTAGAAGCAGTACAATATTTGACATCATCTTAAACTTATTGAAGACGGTCATTATTTGGTAGAAGCAGTACAATATTTGACATCATCTTAAACTTATTGAAGACGGTCATTATTTGGTAGAAGCAGTACAATATTTGACATAATCTTAAATTTATTGAAGACGGTCATTATTTGGTAGAAGCAGTACAATATTTGACATAATCTTAAACTTGTTGAAGACGGTCATTATTAGGTAGAAGCAGTACAATATTTGACATAATCTTAAACTTGTTGAAGACCGTCATTATTTGGTAGAAGCAGTACAATATTTGACATAATCTTAAACTTATTGAAGACGGTCATTATTTGGTAGAAGCAGTACAATATTTGACATAATCTTGAACTTATTGAAGACGGTCATTATTTGGTAGAAGCAGTACAATATTTGACATAATCTTCAACTTATTGAAGACGGTCATTATTTGGTAGAAGCAGTACAATATTTGACATCATCTTAAACTTATTGAAGATGGTCATTATTTGGTAGAAGCAGTACAATATTTGACATAATCTTAAACTTATTGAAGACGGTCATTATTTGGTAGAAGCAGTACAATATTTGACATCATCTTAAACTTATTGAAGACGGTCAATATTTGGTAGAAGCAGTACAATATTTGACATCATCTTAAACTTATTGAAGACGGTCATTAATTGGTAGAAGCAGTACAATATTTGACATCATCTTAAACTTGTTGAAGACGGTCATTATTTGGTAGAAGCAGTACAATATTTGACATCATCTTAAACTTGTTGAAGACGGTCATTATTTGGTAGAAGCAGTTCAATATTTGACATCATCTTAAACTTGTTGAAGACGGTCATTATTTGGTAGAAGCAGTACAATATTTGACATAGTGCATATAATTTTAACCTGTATATAGAGATCAACTGCAAATAAAGGACACGTTTTAGGTTCCATTGAGTGCCTTTATATACAGATTGGTTTGGTTTATGGTTTATGGTTTTTAACTTTCAACTATTTTTCAGTTATATCGTGGAGGTCAGTTTTATTGGTGGGGAAACCGGAATATCCGGAGAAAACCACCGACCTGTCGCAAGTCACTGGCAAACTTTAGCACATGATGTTGTATCGAGTACATCTCGCCCTGAACGTGGTTCGAACTCACAACTTTAGTGGCGATAGGCACTGATTGCACAGGTAGTTGTAAATCCAACTATCACGACCACGACGGCCCTCGATATACAGGTTTTACAGTATATTACTAATATTATTATCTATGTGAACATTTTATTATAAAATGAAAGGTTTTTTCACTTTTGACATTAAATGTTTAGTTCTTATCGTCGCTTTCTGTAGCGGGTGCGCACATTGTTGTCTTTCATGAGTAACGTGCCTTGTTTCGGTGCTCTACTAAATTTCCCGCCAGTTGGATCAATTCCATACAGTACAACTGCCGGTTGGCCGTGTCGTCTGATACATCGGGTTTGACAAGCCATGTCTCTTCGTTTGCAAAAATCATCACAATAAAAGAATTTGGCATATGTGTCCATCCATTGACAACGGAAAGCGCAGTGATCTGCCATTCGGTCACACTCGTGACACTCCATTTTGTCGTATGTAGCCTGTCCTTCTGGTATTAGCAGTAAACCGACAACCAGTAAAACTAAGATCTTTACACAAATCTGAAGAAACAAATTAATAAAACAATAAAACAATAAACAGCATGCAGATGTATGTATACAGACGTTTATAAAATATGTCTACATCATGTAGTTGTGTGTAATACAACACTAAAGTATATTTTTATTTCGTTTATAGGGGAGGAGGGGTTGGGGGGGGGGGTGGGGGGGGGGGGAGGGGAGGGAGGGGGGGGGGTAGAGTGGTCCACGATCGTATTATATTTATATTTACACAAATGTCCAAACAACCAAATAGCTGGTGTTATAGTGGTGATAGGAACTGCTTGATCATTCTAAGAAGTAAGAAGTTCATATCATCACTAATGCACCAACAATTTTCTTATTTGGCGGAGGGATCTGGTATTGTCTTTTTTTAATAGTTTGCCTGGTAAAAAAAATCTACATCTTTTTCATATATATACCATATATAAATTTTGATGAAGAAATAAAAAACGCTTTGACTTTAGACGGGAACAAATATTATCCAAACGAAAAATCTCGTATACAACTACCCCCTCCCCACACACATCCCTACCCCATCGATCCCCGATATGAAAATAGTTAGTCCATAAAGTTGTGAATTCGATTCCCACCCATGGCGAATTATACACGATAACAGTCTTGTGTTATAAATAATAAAAACTTAGATATCAAATTTAGTGCACACGACGCGTTTCTGGAATAATCTTCATCAGGTACGCTCAAAATAGAAAGATTAGTAAGCCAGATAATTATAAAGTTTGTCACCGCTAATTATCTCCGAGTACACTGGTTTCCATCATCAAATAAAACTAGCCGTCATGAAATAACTGCAAATTTATTGAATAAACGTTAGATAATACCGGAGGGGCAATCAAAAATGGACAATCCAGAGACTCTTGGAACATAGGGTACACAAGACGAAGAAAAACAAAAGCACAACACAATATGTGTTGGACACCATTATACGCCAGCAAAGAAAAATAACGTAAATAATACATGAGCCCTGCTACAAACAACTAGAGGGGGCAAATAAGACATGAGCCCTGCTACAAACAACTAGAGGGAGGTAAATAAGACATGAGCCCTGCTACAATCAACAAGAGGGGGGTAAATAAGACATGAGCCCTGCTACAAACAACTAGAGGGAGGGAAATAAGACATGAGCCCTGCTACAAACAACTAGAGGAGGGTAAATAAGACATGAGCCCTGCTACAAACAACTAGAGGGAGGTAAATAAGACATGAGCCCTGCTACAAACAACTAGAGGGAGGTAAATAAGACATGAGCCCTGCTACAAACAACTAGAAGGAGGTAAATAAGACATGAGCCCTGCTACAAACAACTAGATGGAGGTAAATAAGACATGAGCCCTGCTACAAACAACTAGAGGAAGGGAAATAAGACATGAGCCCTGTTACAAACAACTAGAGGGAGGGAAATAAGACATGAGCCCTGCTACAAACAACTAGAAGGAGGTAAATAAGACATGAGCCCTGCTACAAACAATTAGAGGGAGGTAAATAAAACATGAGCCCTGCTACAAACAACTAGAAGGAGGTAAATAAGACATGAGCCCTGTTACAAATAAGTAGAGAGAGGTAAATAAGACATGAACCCTGCTACAAACAATTAGAGGGAGGTAAATAAGACATGAGCCCTGTTACAAACAACTAGAAGGAGGTAAATAAGACATGAGCCCTGCTACAAACAACTAGAAGGAGGTAAATAAGACATGAGCCCTGTTACAAATAACTAGATGGAGGTAAATAAGACATGAGCCCTGCTACAAACAACTAGAAGGAGGTAAATAAGACATGAGCCCTGCTACAAACAACTAGAAGGAGGTAAATAAGACATGAGCCCTGTTACAAACAACTAGAAGGAGGTAAATAAGACATGAGCCCTGCTACAAACAACTAGAAGGAGGTAAATAAGACATGAGCCCTGTTACAAATAACTAGAAGGAGGTAAATAAGACATGAGCCCTGCTACAAACAACTAGAGGGAGGTAAATAAGACATGAGCCCTGCTACAAACAACTAGAAGGAGGTAAATAAGACATGAGCCCTGTTACAAACAACTAGAAGGAGGTAAATAAGACATGAGCCCTGCTACAAACAACTAGAAGGAGGTAAATAAGACATGAGCCCTGTTACAAATAACTAGAAGGAGGTAAATAAGACATGAGCCCTGCTACAAACAACTAGAGGGAGGTAAATAAGACATGAGCCCTGCTACAAACAACTAGAAGGAGGTAAATAAGACATGAGCCCTGTTACAAATAACTAGAAGGAGGTAAATAAGACATGAGCCCTGCTACAAACAACTAGAAGGAGGTAAATAAGACATGAGCCCTGTTACAAACAACTAGAAGGAGGTAAATAAGACATGAGCCCTGCTACAAACAACTAGAAGGAGGTAAATAAGACATGAGCCCTGTTACAAATAACTAGAAGGAGGTAAATAAGACATGAGCCCTGCTACAAACAACTAGAGGGAGGTAAATAAGACATGAGCCCTGCTACAAACAACTAGAAGGAGGTAAATAAGACATGAGCCCTGTTACAAATAACTAGAAGGAGGTAAATAAGACATGAGCCCTGCTACAAACAACTAGAAGGAGGTAAATAAGACATGAGCCCTGTTACAAACAACTAGAAGGAGGTAAATAAGACATGAGCCCTGTTACAAATAACTAGATGGAGGTAAATAAGACATGAGCCCTGCTACAAACAACTAGAAGGAGGTAAATAAGACATGAGCCCTGTTACAAATAACTAGATGGAGGTAAATAAGACATGAGCCCTGCTACAGACAACTAGAAGGAGGTAAATAAGACATGAGCCCTGTTACAAATAACTAGAGGGAGGTAAATAAGACATGAGTCCTGCTACAAACAACTAGAAGGAGGTAAATAAGACATGAGCCCTGTTACAAACAACTAGAAGGAGGTAAATAAGACATGAGCCCTGTTACAAATAACTAGATGGAGGTAAATAAGACATGAGCCCTGCTACAGACAACTAGAAGGAGGTAAATAAGACATGAGCCCTGCTACAAACAACTAGAGGGAGGTAAATAAGACATGAGCCCTGTTACAAACAACTAGAGGGAGGTAAATAAGACATGAGCCCTGCTACAAACAACTAGAAGGAGGTAAATAAGACATGAGCCCTGTTACAAATAACTAGATGGAGGTAAATAAGACATGAGCCCTGCTACAGACAACTAGAAGGAGGTAAATAAGACATGAGCCCTGCTACAAACAACTAGAGGGAGGTAAATAAGACATGAGCCCTGTTACAAACAACTAGAAGGAGGTAAATAAGACATGAGCCCTGTTACAAACAACTAGAAGGAGGTAAATAAGACATGAGCCCTGCTACAAACAACTAGAAGGAGGTAAATAAAACATGAGCCCTGCTACAAACAACTAGAAGGAGGTAAATAAGACATGAGCCCTGTTACAAACAACTAGAAGGAGGTAAATAAGACATGAGCCCTGTTACAAATAACTAGATGGAGGTAAATAAGACATGAGCCCTGTTACAAATAACTAGATGGAGGTAAATAAGACATGAGCCCTGTTACAAACAACTAGAAGGAGGTAAATAAGACATGAGCCCTGCTACAAACAACTAGATGGAGGTAAATAAGACATGAGCCCTGCTACAAATAACTAGATGGAGGTAAATAAGACATGAGCCCTGTTACAAACAACTAGAAGGAGGTAAATAAGACATGAGCCCTGCTACAAACAACTAGAAGGAGGTAAATAAGACATGAGCCCTGCTACAAACAATTAGAGGGAGGTAAATAAGACATGAGCCCTGCTACAGACAACTAGAAGGAGGTAAATAAGACATGAGCCCTGCTACAAACAACTAGAAGGAGGTAAATAAGACATGAGCCCTGCTACAAACAACTAGAGGGAGGTAAATAAGACATGAGCCCTGCTACAAACAACTAGAGGGAGGTAAATAAGACATGAGCCCTGCTACAAACAACTAGAAGGAGGTAAATAAGACATGAGCCCTGCTACACACAATTAGAGGGAGGTAAATAAAACATGAGCCCTGCTACAAACAACTAGAAGGAGGTAAATAAGACATGAGCCCTGTTACAAATAAGTAGAGAGAGGTAAATAAGACATGAACCCTGCTACAAACAATTAGAAGGAGGTAAATAAGACATGAGCCCTGCTACAAATAACTAGAAGGAGGTAAATAAGACATGAGCCCTGCTACAAACAACTAGAAGGAGGTAAATAAGACATGAGCCCTGCTACAAATAACTAGAAGGAGGTAAATAAGACATGAGCCCTGCTACAAATAACTAGAAGGAGGTAAATAAGACATGAGCCCTGCTACAAACAACTAGAAGGAGGTAAATAAGACATGAGCCCTGTTACAAACAACTAGAAGGAGGTAAATAAGACATGAGCCCTGCTACAAACAATTAGAGGGAGGTAAATAAAACATGAGCCCTGCTACAAACAACTAGAAGGAGGTAAATAAGACATGAGCCCTGCTACAAACAACTAGAGGGAGGTAAATAAGACATGAGCCCTGCTACAAACAACTAGAAGGAGGTAAATAAGACATGAGCCCTGTTACAAATAAGTAGAAGGAGGTAAATAAGACATGAGCCCTGTTACAAACAACTAGAAGGAGGTAAATAAGACATGAGCCCTGCTACAAACAACTAGAAGGAGGTAAATAAGACATGAGCCCTGCTACAGACAACTAGAAGGAGGTAAATAAGACATGAGCCCTGCTACAAACAACTAGAGGGAGGTAAATAAGACATGAGCCCTGCTACAAACAACTAGAAGGAGGTAAATAAGACATGAGCCCTGTTACAAACACCTAGAGGGAGGTAAATAAGACATGAGCTCTGCTACAAACAACTAGAAGGAGGTAAATAAGACATGAGCCCTGTTACAAACAACTAGAAGGAGGTAAATAAGACATGAGCCCTGCTACAGACAACTAGAAGGAGGTAAATAAGACATGAGCCCTGTTACAAACAACTAGAAGGAGGTAAATAAGACATGAGCCCTGTTACAAATAACTAGAGGGAGGTAAATAAGACATGAGCCCTGTTACAAACAACTAGAAGGAGGTAAATAAGACATGAGCCCTGTTACAAATAACTAGAGGGAGGTAAATAAGACATGAGCCCTGCTACAAACAACTAGAAGGAGGTAAATAAGACATGAGCCCTGTTACAAACAACTAGAAGGAGGTAAATAAGACATGAGCCCTGTTACAAATAACTAGAGGGAGGTAAATAAGACATGAGCCCTGTTACAAACAACTAGAAGGAGGTAAATAAGACATGAGCCCTGTTACAAACAACTAGAAGGAGGTAAATAAGACATGAGCCCTGCTACAAACAACTAGAGGGAGGTAAATAAGACATGAGCCCTGCTACAAACAACTAGAAGGAGGTAAATAAGACATGAGCCCTGTTACAAATAAGTAGAGAGAGGTAAATAAGACATGAACCCTGCTACAAACAATTAGAGGGAGGTAAATAAGACATGAGCCCTGCTACAAACAACTAGAAGGAGGTAAATAAGACATGAGCCCTGTTACAAACAACTAGAAGGAGGTAAATAAGACATGAGCCCTGCTACAAACAACTAGATGGAGGTAAATAAGACATGAGTCCTGCTACAAACAACTAGAAGGAGGTAAATAAGACATGAGCCCTGTTACAAATAACTAGATGGAGGTAAATAAGACATGAGCCCTGCTACAGACAACTAGAAGGAGGTAAATAAGACATGAGCCCTGCTACAAACAACTAGAGGGAGGTAAATAAGACATGAGCCCTGTTACAAACAACTAGAAGGAGGTAAATAAGACATGAGCCCTGTTACAAACAACTAGAAGGAGGTAAATAAGACATGAGCCCTGCTACAAACAACTAGAAGGAGGTAAATAAAACATGAGCCCTGCTACAAACAACTAGAAGGAGGTAAATAAGACATGAGCCCTGTTAAAAACAACTAGAAGGAGGTAAATAAGACATGAGCCCTGCTACAAACAACTAGAAGGAGGTAAATAAGACATGAGCCCTGTTACAAATAAGTAGAGAGAGGTAAATAAGACATGAACCCTGCTACAAACAATTAGAGGGAGGTAAATAAGACATGAGCCCTGCTACAAACAACTAGAAGGAGGTAAATAAGACATGAGCCCTGTTACAAACAACTAGAAGGAGGTAAATAAGACATGAGCCCTGCTACAAACAACTAGATGGAGGTAAATAAGACATGAGTCCTGCTACAAACAACTAGAGGGAGGTAAATAAGACATGAGCCCTGCTACAAACAACTAGAGGGAGGTAAATAAGACATGAGCCCTGCTACAAACAACTAGAGGGAGGTAAATAAGACATGAGCCCTGTTACAAACAACTAGAAGGAGGTAAATAAGACATGAGCCCTGTTACAAATAACTAGATGGAGGTAAATAAGACATGAGCCCTGTTACAAATAACTAGATGGAGGTAAATAAGACATGAGCCCTGCTACAGACAACTAGAAGGAGGTAAATAAGACATGAGCCCTGCTACAAACAACTAGAGGGAGGTAAATAAGACATGAGCCCTGTTACAAACAACTAGAAGGAGGTAAATAAGACATGAGCCCTGTTACAAATAACTAGATGGAGGTAAATAAGACATGAGCCCTGTTACAAATAACTAGATGGAGGTAAATAAGACATGAGCCCTGTTACAAACAACTAGAAGGAGGTAAATAAGACATGAGCCCTGCTACAAACAACTAGATGGAGGTAAATAAGACATGAGCCCTGCTACAAATAACTAGATGGAGGTAAATAAGACATGAGCCCTGTTACAAACAACTAGAAGGAGGTAAATAAGACATGAGCCCTGTTACAAATAACTAGATGGAGGTAAATAAGACATGAGCCCTGTTACAAATAACTAGATGGAGGTAAATAAGACATGAGCCCTGTTACAGACAACTAGAAGGAGGTAAATAAGACATGAGCCCTGTTACAAATAACTAGATGGAGGTAAATAAGACATGAGCCCTGCTACAGACAACTAGAAGGAGGTAAATAAGACATGAGCCCTGCTACAAACAACTAGAGGGAGGTAAATAAGACATGAGCCCTGTTACAAACAACTAGAAGGAGGTAAATAAGACATGAGCCCTGTTACAAATAACTAGATGGAGGTAAATAAGACATGAGCCCTGTTACAAATAACTAGATGGAGGTAAATAAGACATGAGCCCTGTTACAAACAACTAGAAGGAGGTAAATAAGACATGAGCCCTGCTACAAACAACTAGATGGAGGTAAATAAGACATGAGCCCTGCTACAAATAACTAGATGGAGGTAAATAAGACATGAGCCCTGTTACAAACAACTAGAAGGAGGTAAATAAGACATGAGCCCTGTTACAAATAACTAGATGGAGGTAAATAAGACATGAGCCCTGTTACAAATAACTAGATGGAGGTAAATAAGACATGAGCCCTGTTACAAACAACTAGAAGGAGGTAAATAAGACATGAGCCCTGCTACAAACAACTAGATGGAGGTAAATAAGACATGAGCCCTGCTACAAATAACTAGATGGAGGTAAATAAGACATGAGCCCTGTTACAAACAACTAGAAGGAGGTAAATAAGACATGAGCCCTGCTACAAACAACTAAAGGGAGGTAAATAAGACATGAGCCCTGCTACAAACAACTAGAAGGAGGTAAATAAGACATGAGCCCTGCTACAAACAATTAGAGGGAGGTAAATAAGACATGAGCCCTGCTACAGACAACTAGAAGGAGGTAAATAAGACATGAGCCCTGCTACAAACAACTAGAAGGAGGTAAATAAGACATGAGCCCTGCTACAAACAACTAGAGGGAGGTAAATAAGACATGAGCCCTGCTACAAACAACTAGAGGAAGGGAAATAAGACATGAGCCCTGTTACAAACAACTAGAGGGAGGGAAATAAGACATGAGCCCTGCTACAAACAACTAGAGGGAGGTAAATAAGATATGAGCCCTGCTACAAACAACTAGAGGGATGTAAATAAGACATGAGCCCTGCTACAAACAACTAGAGGGAGGTAAATAAGACATGAGCTCTGCTACAAACAACTAGAGGGAGGTAAATAAGACATGAGCCCTGCTACAAACAACTAGAAGGAGGTAAATAAGACATGAGCCTTGCTACAAACAACTAGAAGGAGGTAAATAAGACATGAGCCCTGCTACAAACAACTAGAAGGAGGTAAATAAGACATGAGCCCTGTTACAAACAACTAAAAGGAGGTCAATAAGACATGAGCCCTGCTACAAACAACTAGAGGGGGGTCAATAAGACATGAGCCCTCCTACAAACAACTAGAGGGAGGTAAATAAGACATGAGCCCTGCTACAAACAGCTAGAGGGAGGTAAATAAGACATGAGCCCTGCTACAAACAACTAGAAGGAGGTAAATAAGACATGAGCCCTGCTACAAACAACTAGAGGGAGGTAAATAAGACAATGAGCCCTGCTACAAACAACTAGAGGGAGGTAAATAAGACATGAGCCCTGCTACAAACAACTAGAAGGAGGTAAATAAGACATGAACCCTGTTACAAACAACTAGAAGGAGGTAAATAAGACAATGAGCCCTGTTACAAACTACTAGAAGGAGATAAATAAGACATGAGCCCTGTTACAAATAACTAGATGGAGGTAAATAAGACATGAGCCCTGCTACAAACAACGAGAGGGAGGTAAATAAGACATGAGCCCTGTTACAAATAACTAGATGGAGGTAAATAAGACATGAGTCATGTTACAAATAAGTAGAGGGAGGTAAATAAGACATGAGCCCTGCTAAAAAAAACTAGAGGGAGGTAAATAAGACATGAGCCCTGCTACAAACAACTAGAAGGAGGTAAATAAGACATGAACCCTGTTACAAATTACTAGATGGAGGTAAATAAGACATGAGCCCTGTTACAAATAACTAGATGGAGGTAAATAAGACATGAGCCCTGTTACAAATAAGTAGAGGGAGGTAAATAAGACATGAGCCCTGCTACAAACAACTAGAGGGAGGTAAATAAGACATGAGCCCTGTTACAAACAACTAGAAGGAGGTAAATAAGACATGAACCCTGTTACAAATAACTAGATGGAGGTAAATAAGACATGAGCCCTGTTACAAATAACTAGATGGAGGTAAATAAGACATGAGCCCTGTTACAAATAAGTAGAGGGAGGTAAATAAGACATGAGCCCTGCTACAAACAACTAGAGGGAGGTAAATAAGACATGAGCCCTGCTACAAACAACTAGATGGAGGTAAATAAGACATGAGCCCTGCTACAAACAACTAGAGAGAGGTAAATAAGACATGAGCCCTGCTACAAACAACTAGAGGGAGGTAAATAAGACATGAGCCCTGCTACAAACAGCTAGAGGGAGGTAAATAAGACATGAGCCCTGCTACAAACAACTAGAGGGAGGTAAATAAGACATGAGCCCTGTTACAAATAACTAGATGGAGGTAAATAAGACATGAGCCCTGTTAAAAATAACTAGAAGGAGGTAAATAAGACATGAGCCCTGCTACAAACAACTAGAGGGAGGTAAATAAGACATGAGCCCTGCTACAAACAACTAGAAGGAGGTAAATAAGACATGAGCCCTGCTACAAACAACTAGAGGGAGTTAAATAAGACATGAGCCCTGCTACAAACAACTACAAGGAGGTAAATAAGACATGAGCCCTGCTACAAACAACTAGAGGGAGGTAAATAAGACATGAGCTCTGCTACAAACAACTAGAGGGAGGTAAATAAGACATGAGCCCTGTTACAAACAACTAGAAGGAGGTAAATAAGACATGAGCCCTGTTACAAATAACTAGATGGAGGTAAATAAGACATGAGCCCTGCTACAAACAACTACAAGGAGGTAAATAAGACATGAGCCCTGTTACAAATAACTAGATGGAGGTAAATAAGACATGAGCCCTGCTATAAACAACTACAAGGAGGTAAATAAGACATGAGCCCTGCTACAAACAACTAGAGGGAGGTAAATAAGACATGAGCCCTGCTACAAACAACTAAAGGGAGGTAAATAAGACATGAGCCCTGCTACAAACAACTTGAGGGAGGTAAATAAGACATGAGCCCTGCTACAAACAACTAGAGGGAGGTAAATAAGACATGAGCCCTGCTACAAACAACTAGAGGGAGGTAAATAAGACATGAGCCCTGTTACAAATAACTAGATGGAGGTAAATAAGACATGAGCCCTGCTACAAACAACTAGAAGGAGGTAAATAAGACATGAGCCCTGCTACAAACAACTAGAGGGAGGTCAATAAGACATGAGCCCTGTTACAAACAACTAGAAGGAGGTAAATAAGACATGAGCCCTGTTACAAATAACTAGATGGAGGTAAATAAGACATGAGCCCTGCTATAAACAACTACAAGGAGGTAAATAAGACATGAGCCCTGCTACAAACAACTAGAGGGAGGTAAATAAGACATGAGCCCTGTTACAAACAACTAGAAGGAGGTAAATAAGACATGAGCCCTGTTACAAATAACTAGATGGAGGTAAATAAGACATGAGCCCTGCTACAAACAACTACAAGGAGGTAAATAAGACATGAGCCCTGCTACAAACAACTAGAGGGAGGTAAATAAGACATGAGCCCTGCCACACACAACTAGAGGGAGGGAAATAAGACATGAGCCCTGTTACAAACAACTAGAGGGAGGGAAATAAGACATGAGTCCTGCTACAAACAACTAAAGGGAGGTAAATAAGACATGAGCCCTGCTACAAACAACTAGAGGGAGGTAAATAAGACATGAGACCTGCTACAAACAACTAGAGGGAGGTAAATAAGACATGAGCCCTGCTACAAACAACTAGAGGGAGGTAAATAAGACATGAGCCCTGCTACAAACAACTAGAAGGAGGTAAATAAGACATGAGCCCTGCTACAAACAACTAGAAGGAGGTAAATAAGACATGAGCCCTGTTACAAACAACTAAAAGGAGGTAAATAAGACATGAACCCTGCTACAAACAACTAGAGGGAGGTCAATAAGACATGAGCCCTCCTACAAACAACTAGAGGGAGTTAAATAAGACATGAGCCCTGCTACAAACAACTACAAGGAGGTAAATAAGACATGAGCCCTGCTACAAACAACTAGAGGGAGGTAAATAAGACATGAGCCCTGCTACAAACAACTACAAGGAGGTAAATAAGACATGAGCCCTGCTACAAACAATTAGAGGGAGGTAAATAAGACATGAGCCCTGCTACAAACAACTAGAGGGAGGTAAATAAGACATGAGCCCTGCTACAAACAACTAGAAGGAGGTAAATAAGACATGAGCCCTGCTACAAACAACTAGAGGGAGGTCAATAAGACATGAGCCCTGTTACAAACAACTAGAAGGAGGTAAATAAGACATGAGCCCTGTTACAAATAACTAGATGGAGGTAAATAAGACATGATCCCTGCTATAAACAACTACAAGGAGGTAAATAAGACATGAGCCCTGCTACAAACAACTAGAGGGAGGTAAATAAGACATGAGCCCTGTTACAAACAACTAGAAGGAGGTAAATAAGACATGAGCCCTGTTACAAATAACTAGATGGAGGTAAATAAGACATGAGCCCTGCTACAAACAACTACAAGGAGGTAAATAAGACATGAGCCCTGCTACAAACAACTAGAGGGAGGTATATAAGACATGAGCCCTGCCACACACAACTAGAGGGAGGGAAATAAGACATGAGCCCTGTTACAAACAACTAGAGGGAGGGAAATAAGACATGAGTCCTGCTACAAACAACTAAAGGGAGGTAAATAAGACATGAGCCCTGCTACAAACAACTAGAGGGAGGTAAATAAGACATGAGACCTGCTACAAACAACTAGAGGGAGGTAAATAAGACATGAGCCCTGCTACAAACAACTAGAGGGAGGTAAATAAGACATGAGCACTGCTACAAACAACTAGAAGGAGGTAAATAAGACATGAGCCCTGCTACAAACAACTAAAGGGAGGTAAATAAGACATGAGCCCTGCTACAAACAACTAGAGGGAGGTAAATAAGACATGAGACCTGCTACAAACAACTAGAGGGAGGTAAATAAGACATGAGCCCTGCTACAAACAACTAGAGGGAGGTAAATAAGACATGAGCACTGTTACAAACAACTAGAAGGAGGTAAATAAGACATGAGCCCTGCTACAAACAACTAGAAGGAGGTAAATAAGACATGAGCCCTGTTACAAAGAACTAAAAGGAGGTAAATAAGACATGAACCCTGCTACAAACAACTAGAGGGAGGTCAATAAGACATGAGCCCTCCTACAAACAACTAGAGGGAGTTAAATAAGACATGAGCCCTGCTACAAACAACTACAAGGAGGTAAATAAGACATGAGCCCTGCTACAAACAACTAGAGGGAGTTAAATAAGACATGAGCCCTGCTACAAACAACTACAAGGAGGTAAATAAGACATGAGCCCTGCTACAAACAACTAGAGGGAGGTAAATAAGACATGAGCCCTGCTACAAACAACTAGAGGGAGGTAAATAAGACATGAGCCCTTTTACAAACAACTAGAAGGAGGTAAATAAGACATGAGCCCTGTTACAAATAACTAGATGGAGGTAAATAAGACATGAGCCCTGCTACAAACAACTACAAGGAGGTAAATAAGACATGAGCCCTGCTACAAACAACTAGATGGAGGTAAATAAGACATGAGCCCTGTTACAAACAACTAGAAGGAGGTAAATAAGACATGAGCCCTGTTACAAATAACTAGATGGAGGTAAATAAGAGATGAGCCCTGCTATAAACAACTACAAGGAGGTAAATAAGACATGAGCCCTGCTACAAACAACTAGAGGGAGGTAAATAAGACATGAGCCCTGTTACAAACAACTAGAAGGAGGTAAATAAGACATGAGCCCTGTTACAAATAACTAGATGGAGGTAAATAAGACATGAGCCCTGCTACAAACAACTAGAAGGAGGTCAATAAGACATGAGCCCTGCTACAAACAACTAAAGGGAGGTAAATAAGACATGAGCCCTGCTACAAACAACTAGAGGGAGGTAAATAAGACATGAGCCCTGCTACAAACAACTAGAGGGAGGTAAATAAGACATGAGCCCTGCTACAAACAACTAGAAGGAGGTAAATAAGACATGAGCCCTGTTACAAATAACTAGATGGAGGTAAATAAGACATGAGCCCTGCTATAAACAACTACAAGGAGGTAAATAAGACATGAGCCCTGCTACAAACAACTAGAGGGAGGTAAATAAGACATGAGCCCTGCTACAAACAACTAGAAGGAGGTAAATAAGACATGAGCCCTGCTACAAACAACTAAAGGGAGGTAAATAAGACATGAGCCCTGCTACAAACAACTTGAGGGAGGTAAATAAGACATGAGCCCTGCTACAAACAACTAGAGGGAGGTAAATAAGACATGAGCCCTGCTACAAACAACTAGAGGGAGGTAAATAAGACATGAGCCCTGTTACAAATAACTAGATGGAGGTAAATAAGACATGAGCCCTGCTACAAACAACTAGAAGGAGGTAAATAAGACATGAGCCCTGCTACAAACAACTAGAGGGAGGTAAATAAGACATGAGCCCTGTTACAAACAACTAGAAGGAGGTAAATAAGACATGAGCCCTGTTACAAATAACTAGATGGAGGTAAATAAGACATGAGCCCCGCTATAAATAACTACAAGGAGGTAAATAAGACATGAGCCCTGCTACAAACAACTAGAGGGAGGTAAATAAGACATGAGCCCTGTTACAAACAACTAGAAGGAGGTAAATAAGACATGAGCCCTGTTACAAATAACTAGATAGAGGTAAATAAGACATGAGCCCTGCTACAAACAACTACAAGGAGGTAAATAAGACATGAGCCCTGCTACAAACAACTAGAGGGAGGTAAATAAGACATGAGCCCTGCCACACACAACTAGAGGGAGGGAAATAAGACATGAGCCCTGTTACAAACAACTAGAGGGAGGGAAATAAGACATGAGCCCTGCTACAAACAACTAAAGGGAGGTAAATAAGACATGAGCCCTGCTACAAACAACTAGAGGGAGGTAAATAAGACATGAGCCCTGCTACAAACAACTAGAGGGAGGTAAATAAGACATGAGCCCTGCTACAAACAACTAGAGGGAGGTAAATAAGACATGAGCACTGCTACAAATAACTAGATGGAGGTAAATAAGACATGAGCCCTGTTACAAATAAGTAGAGGGAGGTAAATAAGACATGAGCCCTGCTACAAACAACTAGAGGGAGGTAAATAAGACATGAGCCCTGTTACAAACACCTAGAGGGAGGTAAATAAGACAATGAGCCCTGCTACAAACAACTAGAGGGAGGTAAATAAGACATGAGCCCTGTTACAAATAACTAGATGGAGGTAAATAAGACATGAGCCCTGTTACAAATAAGTAGAGGGAGGTAAATAAGACATGAGCCCTGCTACAAACAACTAGAGGGAGGTAAATAAGACATGAGCCCTGTTACAAACAACTAGAAGGAGGTAAATAAGACATGAACCCTGCTACAAACAACTAGAAGGAGGTAAATAAGACATGAACCCTGCTACAAATTACTAGATGGAGGTAAATAAGACATGAGCCCTGTTACAAATAACTAGATGGAGGTAAATAAGACATGAGCCCTGTTACAAATAAGTAGAGGGAGGTAAATAAGACATGAGCCCTGCTACAAACAACTAGAGGGAGGTAAATAAGACATGAGCCCTGTTACAAACAACTAGAAGGAGGTAAATAAGACATGAGCCCTGTTACAAATAACTAGATGGAGGTAAATAAGACATGAGCCCTGTTACAAATAACTAGATGGAGGTAAATAAGACATGAGCCCTGTTACAAATAAGTAGAGGGAGGTAAATAAGACATGAGCCCTGCTACAAACAACTAGATGGAGGTAAATAAGACATGAGCCCTGTTACAAATAAGTAGAGGGAGGTAAATAAGACATGAGCCCTGCTACAAACAACTAGAGGGAGGTAAATAAGACATGAGCCCTGCTACAAACAACTAGAAGGAGGTCAATAAGACATGAGCCCTGTTACAAATAACTAGATGGAGGTAAATAAGACATGAGCCCTGTTACAAATAACTAGATGGAGGTAAATAAGACATGAGCCCTGTTACAAATAAGTAGAGGGAGGTAAATAAGACATGAGCTTTGCTACAAACAACTAGAGGGAGGTAAATAAGACATGAGCCCTGCTACAAACAACTAGATGGAGGTAAATAAGACATGAGCCCTGCTACAAACAACTAGAGAGAGGTAAATAAGACATGAGCCCTGCTACAAACAGCTAGAGGGAGGTAAATAAGACATGAGCCCTGCTACAAACAACTAGAGGGAGGTAAATAAGACATGAGCCTTGCTACAGACAACTAGAGGAGGGTAAATAAGACATGAGCCCTGCTACAAACAACTAAAGGGAGGTAAATAAGACATGAGCTCTGCTACAAACAACTAGAGGGAGGTAAATAAGACATGCACCCTGCTACAAACAATTAGAGGGATGTAAATAAGACATGAGCCCTGCTACAAACAACTAGAGGGAGGTAAATAAGACATGAGACCTGCTACAAACAACTAGAGGGAGGTAAATAAGACATGAGCCGTGCTACAAACAACTAGAGGGAGGTAAATAAGACATGAGCCCTGCTACAAATAACTAGAGGGAGGTAAATAAGACATGAGCCCTGCTACAAACAACTAAAGGGAGGTAAATAAGACACGAGCCTTGCTACAAACAACTAGAGGGAGGTAAATAAGACATGAACCTTGCTACAAACAACTAGAGGGAGGTAAGTAAGACATGAGCCCTGCTACAAACAACCAGAGGGAGGTAAATAAGACATGAGCCCTGCTACAAACAACTAGAGGGAGGTAAATAAGACATGAGACCTGCTATTAATAACTAGAGGGAGGTAAATAAGACATGAGCCCTGCTACAAATAACTAGAGGGAGGTAAATAAGACATGAGCCCTGCTACAAACAACTAGAGGGAGGTAAATAAGACACGAGCCTTGCTACAAACAACTAGAGGGAGGTAAATAAGACATGAACCTTGCTACAAACAACTAGAGGGAGGTAAGTAAGACATGAGCCCTGCTACAAACAACCAGAGGGAGGTAAATAAGACATGAGCCCTGCTACAAACAACTAGAGGGAGGTAAATAAGACATGAGCCTTGCTACAAACAACTAGAAGGAGGTCAATAAGACATGAGCCCTGCTACAAACAACTAAAGGGAGGTAAATAAGACATGAGCCCTGCTACAAACAACTAGAGGGAGGTAAATAAGACATGAGCCCTGCTACAAACAACTAGAGGGAGGTAAATAAGACATGAACCCTGCTACAAACAACTAGAGGGAGGTAAGTAAGACATGAGCCCTGCTACAAACAACCAGAGGGAGGTAAATAAGACATGAGCCCTGCTACAAACAACTAGAGGGAGGTAAATAAGACATGAGACCTGCTACAAATAACTAGATGGAGGTAAATAAGACATGAGCCCTGCTACAAATAACTAGATGGAGGTAAATAAGACATGAGCCCTGCTACAAACAACTAGAGGGAGGTAAATAAGACATGAACCCTGCTACAAACAACTAGAGGGAGGTAAATAAGACATGAACCCTGCTACAAACAACTAGAGGGAGGTAAGTAAGACATGAGCCCTGCTACAAACAACCAGAGGGAGGTAAATAAGACATGAGCCCTGCTACAAACAACTAGAGGGAGGTAAATAAGACATGAGACCTGCTACAAACAACTAGATGGAGGTAAATAAGACATGAGCCCTGCTACAAACAACTAGAGAGAGGTAAATAAGACATGAGCCCTGCTACAAACAGCTAGAGGGAGGTAAATAAGACATGAGCCCTGTTACAAATAAGTAGAGGGAGGTAAATAAGACATGAGCCCTGCTACAAACAACTAGAGGGAGGTAAATAAGACATGAGCCCTGCTACAAACAACTAGATGGAGGTAAATAAGACATGAGCCCTGCTACAAACAACTAGAGAGAGGTAAATAAGACATGAGCCCTGCTACAAACAGCTAGAGGGAGGTAAATAAGACATGAGCCCTGCTACAAACAACTAGAGGGAGGTAAATAAGACATGAGCCTTGCTACAGACAACTAGAGGAGGGTAAATAAGACATGAGCCCTGCTACAAACAACTAAAGGGAGGTAAATAAGACATGAGCTCTGCTACAAACAACTAGAGGGAGGTAAATAAGACATGCACCCTGCTACAAACAATTAGAGGGATGTAAATAAGACATGAGCCCTGCTACAAACAACTAGAGGGAGGTAAATAAGACATGAGACCTGCTACAAACAACTAGAGGGAGGTAAATAAGACATGAGCCGTGCTACAAACAACTAGAGGGAGGTAAATAAGACATGAGCCCTGCTACAAATAACTAGAGGGAGGTAAATAAGACATGAGCCCTGCTACAAACAACTAAAGGGAGGTAAATAAGACACGAGCCTTGCTACAAACAACTAGAGGGAGGTAAATAAGACATGAACCTTGCTACAAACAACTAGAGGGAGGTAAGTAAGACATGAGCCCTGCTACAAACAACCAGAGGGAGGTAAATAAGACATGAGCCCTGCTACAAACAACTAGAGGGAGGTAAATAAGACATGAGACCTGCTATTAATAACTAGAGGGAGGTAAATAAGACATGAGCCCTGCTACAAATAACTAGAGGGAGGTAAATAAGACATGAGCCCTGCTACAAACAACTAGAGGGAGGTAAATAAGACACGAGCCTTGCTACAAACAACTAGAGGGAGGTAAATAAGACATGAACCTTGCTACAAACAACTAGAGGGAGGTAAGTAAGACATGAGCCCTGCTACAAACAACCAGAGGGAGGTAAATAAGACATGAGCCCTGCTACAAACAACTAGAGGGAGGTAAATAAGACATGAGCCTTGCTACAAACAACTAGAAGGAGGTCAATAAGACATGAGCCCTGCTACAAACAACTAAAGGGAGGTAAATAAGACATGGCCCTGCTACAAACAACTAGAGGGAGGTAAATAAGACATGAGCCCTGCTACAAACAACTAGAGGGAGGTAAATAAGACATGAACCCTGCTACAAACAACTAGAGGGAGGTAAGTAAGACATGAGCCCTGCTACAAACAACCAGAGGGAGGTAAATAAGACATGAGCCCTGCTACAAACAACTAGAGGGAGGTAAATAAGACATGAGACCTGCTACAAATAACTAGATGGAGGTAAATAAGACATGAGCCCTGCTACAAATAACTAGATGGAGGTAAATAAGACATGAGCCCTGCTACAAACAACTAGAGGGAGGTAAATAAGACATGAACCCTGCTACAAACAACTAGAGGGAGGTAAATAAGACATGAACCCTGCTACAAACAACTAGAGGGAGGTAAGTAAGACATGAGCCCTGCTACAAACAACCAGAGGGAGGTAAATAAGACATGAGCCCTGCTACAAACAACTAGAGGGAGGTAAATAAGACATGAGACCTGCTACAAATAACTAGATGGAGGTAAATAAGACATGAGCCCTGCTACAAATAACTAGATGGAGGTAAATAAGACATTAGCCCTGCTACAAACAATTGGTGGTAAAGACGAACCGAACATCGTTTTTATGCGGAAATCGTAACGGACAACACAACACGGAACTGAGAACGTAAAGACAAATAATAACACAACTGAGAAATCTAAGAATATGAGTAACACAGATCCCAGTAAAAAAATAATATCAACACACCTATATTCCCTTATCTCTTATCAATGTAAAATTACAATAATTTTATTATATTGGTGCTTAGGACTACACTTTTGACCATTTTTGAAAAGAAATAAGCAGTTGCATAGCTGCCTTAGGGCACATTAGATGCGTGCCTATGCATATTTTGTTTTCATGAATAACAACTTTAATTGTAGTTATAGATAAAACCATTCAAATTGAGTCTGGCACGTGTACACGTGTATGTCATGAGATCTTTGAAAGTGACATTATCTTCACGTTTGTGTCATATATTTTACACATTAGTAAGATCGTAGATAAATTTTAAAATAAAATCGTTTCGTAGTATTGGATAATTGTAGACTATAATATACCGTCTCATTGAACAAATAATATTTTATACTGCAACTGCGTAATTTTGAGTACTATTAGGGGGTCAAATAAATTTCACTGTTATATCATCATGGACTTAATAAAACATTCCCTGGTACCTGATTCATGTAGAGCCACAAGATGAAACGGTAGCAATATAAGCGCCGACTTCACAGATGACACCATTGTAAACGATTAGATCGACGCTTGTTTCAGCTATTTTCAGACAATTTGGAAGTTATTTTGGACTTATTGATATTGCAGGATAAACACAATATACGTATATTGTCGTTAAATATAAAATTTATTTGCACTCACTGCAAAACAGGGTCGCTTTTCTACCTGTTTCTAAAGCTCGCACAAATAACTTTTATATTTGCGGACAATGTACGTATATTGTATAATAATAATCCATAATTCATGTTCAAGCATGTTTATTGGTATATACTTATTGCAATAATTGGCTGTTTCTCTCCCCTTGTGTCATTCATATACATATTATACAGTGACAGATATTGGCTTGTACATCACAACATGTTATTTTTCTACGGGTATTCCGGATGTGACGTTCAAATAGATAAAATAAAGTACAATGTTTACGCTATGCCATGAAAGCGTTCAAATATTAGCCCGAGTCGCATGGAGGGACAGTAGAACTCCACACTATTATAACCCGAGTCGTATGGAGGGACAGTAGGACTCCACACTATTATAACTCGAGTCGTATGGAGGGACAGTAGGACTCCACACTATTATAGCCCGAGTCGTATGGAGGGACAGTAGGACTCCACACTATTATAGCTCGAGTCGTATGGAGGGACAGTAGGACTCCACACTATTATAGCCCGAGTCGTATGGAGGGACAGTAGGACTCCACACTATTATAGCCCGAGTCGTATGGAGGGACAGTAGGACTCCACACTATTATAACCCGAGTCGTATGGAGGGACAGTAGAACTCCACACTATTATAGCCCGAGTCGTATGGAGGGACAGTAGGACTCCACACTATTATAGCTCGAGTCGTATGGAGGGACAGTAGGACTCCACACTATTATAGCCCGAGTCGTATGGAGGGACAGTAGGACTCCACACTATTATAGCCCGAGTCGTATGGAGGGACAGTAGGACTCCACACTATTATAGCCCGAGTCGTATGGAGGGACAGTAGGACTCCACACTATTATAGCCCGAGTCGTATGGAGGGACAGTAGGACTCCACACTATTATAGCTCGAGTCGTATGGAGGGACAGTAGGACTCCACACTATTATAGCCCGAGTCGTATGGAGGGACAGTAGGACTCCACACTATTATAGCTCGAGTCGTATGGAGGGACAGTAGGACTCCACACTATTATAGCTCCGAGTCGTATGGAGGGACAGTAGGACTCCACACTATTATAGCTCGAGTCGTATGGAGGGACAGTAGGACTCCACACTATTATAGCCGAGTCGTATGGAGGGACAGTAGGACTCCACACTATTATAGCTCGAGTCGTATGGAGGGACAGTAGGACTCCACACTATTATAGCCGAGTCGTATGGAGGGACAGTAGGACTCCACACTATTATAGCCGAGTCGTATGGAGGGACAGTAGGACTCCACACTATATAGCTCGAGTCGTATTGGAGGGACAGTAGGACTCCACACTATTATAGCTCGAGTCGTATGGAGGGACAGTAGGACTCCACACTATTATACCCGAGTCGTATGGAGGGACAGGTAGGACTCCACACTATTATAGCTCGAGTCGTAGTGGAGGGACAGTAGGACTCCACACTAATTATAGCTCGAGTCGTATGGAGGGACAGTAGGACTCCACACTATTATAGCCCGAGTCGTATGGAGGGACAGTAGGACTCCACACTATTATAGCTCGAGTCGTATGGAGGGACAGTAGGACTCCACACTATTATAGCCCGAGTCGTATGGAGGGACAGTAGGACTCCACACTATTATAACCCGAGTCGTATGGAGGGACAGTAGGACTCCACACTATTATAGCCCGAGTCGTATGGAGGGACAGTAGGACTCCACACTATTATAGCCCCAGTCGTATGGAGGGACAGTAGGACTCCACACTATTATAGCCCGAGTCGTATGGAGGGACAGTAGGACTCCACACTATTATAGCCCGAGTCGTATGGACGGACAGTAGGACTCCACACTATTATAGCCCAAGTCGTATGGAGGGACAGTAGGACTCCACACTATTATAGCCCGAGTCGTATGGAGGGACAGTAGGACTCCACACTATTATAGCTCGAGTCGTATGGAGGGACAGTAGGACTCCACACTATTATAACCCGAGTCGTATGGAGGGACAGTAGGACTCCACACTATTATAGCCCCAGTCGTATGGAGGGACAGTAGGACTCCACACTATTATAGCCCGAGTCGTATGGAGGGACAGTAGGACTCCACACTATTAAGTATGGGAGGACAGTAGGACTCCACACTATTATGGCCCGAGTCGTATGGAGGGACAGTAGGACTCCACACTATTATAGCTCGAGTCGTATGGAGGGACAGTAGGACTCCACACTATTATAGCCCGAGTCGTATGGAGGGACAGTAGGACTCCACACTATTATAACTCCGAGTGCGTATGGAGGGACAGTAGGACTCCACACTATTATAACTCCGAGTCGTATGGAGGGACAGTAGGACTCCAGACTCCACACTATTATAACCCGAGTCGTATGGAGGGACAGTAGGACTCCACACTATTATAGCCCGAGTCGTATGGAGCGACAGTAGGACTCCACACTATTATAGCCCGAGTCGTATGGAGGGACAGTAGGACTCCACACTATTATAGCCCAAGTCGTATGGAGGGACAGTAGGACTCCACACTATTATAACCCGAGTCGTATGGAGGGACAGTAGGACTCCACACTATTATAACCCGAGTCGTATGGAGGGACAGTAGGACTCCACACTATTATAGCCCGAGTCGTATGGAGGGACAGTAGGACTCCACACTATTATAGCCCGAGTCGTATGGAGGGACAGTAGGACTCCACACTATTATAGCCCGAGTCGTAT
The DNA here is from genome assembly GCA_963383655.1 of Bathymodiolus septemdierum. Taxonomy (NCBI): domain Eukaryota; kingdom Metazoa; phylum Mollusca; class Bivalvia; order Mytilida; family Modiolidae; genus Bathymodiolus; species Bathymodiolus septemdierum. The sequence continues at coordinate 51,207,353 of OY726531.1, forward strand.
GGAGGGACAGTAGGACTCCACACTATTATAGCCCGAGTCGTATGGAGGGACAGTAGGACTCCACACTATTATAACCCGAGTCGTATGGAGGGACAGTAGGACTCCACACTATTATAGCCCGAGTCGTATGGAGGGACAGTAGGACTCCACACTATTATAGCCCGAGTCGTATGGAGGGACAGTAGGACTCCACACTATTATAACTCGAGTCGTATGGAGGGACAGTAGGACTCCACACTATTATAGCCCGAGTCGTATGGAGGGACAGTAGGACTCCACACTATTATAGCCCGAGTCGTATGGAGGGACAGTAGGACTCCACACTATTATAGCCCGAGTCGTATGGAGGGACAGTAGGACTCCACACTATTATAGCCCGAGTCGTATGGAGGGACAGTAGGACTCCACACTATTATAGCCCGAGTCGTATGGAGGGACAGTAGGACTCCACACTATTATAGCCCCAGTCGTATGGAGGGACAGTAGGACTCCACACTATTATAGCCCGAGTCGTATGGAGGGACAGTAGGACTCCACACTATTATAACCCGAGTCGTATGGAGGGACAGTAGGACTCCACACTACTATAGCCCGAGTCGTATGGAGGGACAGTAGGACTCCACACTATTATAGCCCGAGTCGTATGGAGGGACAGTAGGACTCCACACTATTATAGCCCCAGTCGTATGGAGGGACAGTAGGACTCCACACTATTATAGCCCGAGTCGTATGGAGGGACAGTAGGACTCCACACTATTATAACCCGAGTCGTATGGAGGGACAGTAGGACTCCACACTATTATAGCCCGAGTCGTATGGAGGGACAGTAGGACTCCACACTATTATAGCCCGAGTCGTATGGAGGGACAGTAGGACTCCACACTATTATAGCCCGAGTCGTATGGAGGGACAGTAGGACTCCACACTATTATAACCCGAGTCGTATGGAGGGACAGTAGGACTCCACACTATTATAGCCCGAGTCGTATGGAGGGACAGTAGGACTCCACACTATTATAACCCGAGTCGTATGGAGGGACAGTAGGACTCCACACTATTATAGCCCGAGTCGTATGGAGGGACAGTAGGACTCCACACTATTATAGCCCGAGTCGTATGGAGGGACAGTAGGACTCCACACTATTATAGCCCCAGTCGTATGGAGGGACAGTAGGACTCCACACTATTATAGCCCGAGTCGTATGGAGGGACAGTAGGACTCCACACTATTATAACCCGAGTCGTATGGAGGGACAGTAGGACTCCACACTATTATAACCCGAGTCGTATGGAGGGACAGTAGGACTCCACACTATTATAGCCCGAGTCGTATGGAGGGACAGTAGGACTCCACACTATTATAGCCCGAGTCGTATGGAGGGACAGTAGGACTCCACACTATTATAGCCCCAGTCGTATGGAGGGACAGTAGGACTCCACACTATTATAGCCCGAGTCGTATGGAGGGACAGTAGGACTCCACACTATTATAGCCCCAGTCGTATGGAGGGACAGTAGGACTCCACACTATTATAGCCCGAGTCGTATGGAGGGACAGTAGGACTCCACACTATTATAGCCCGAGTCGTATGGAGGGACAGTAGGACTCCACACTATTATAGCCCGAGTCGTATGGAGGGACAGTAGGACTCCACACTATTATAGCCCGAGTCGTATGGAGGGACAGTAGGACTCCACACTATTATAACCCGAGTCGTATGGAGGGACAGTAGGACTCCACACTATTATAGCCCCAGTCGTATGGAGGGACAGTAGGACTCCACACTATTATAACCCAAGTCGTATGGAGGGACAGTAGGACTCCACACTATTATAACCCGAGTCGTATGGAGGGACAGTAGGACTCCACACTATTATAGCCCGAGTCGTATGGAGGGACAGTAGGACTCCACACTATTATAACCCGAGTCGTATGGAGGGACAGTAGGACTCCACACTATTATAGCCCGAGTCGTATGGAGGGACAGTAGGACTCCACACTATTATAGCCCGAGTCGTATGGAGGGACAGTAGGACTCCACACTATTATAGCCCGAGTCGTATGGAGGGACAGTAGGACTCCACACTATTATAGCCCCAGTCGTATGGAGGGACAGTAGGACTCCACACTATTATAACCCGAGTCGTATGGAGGGACAGTAGGACTCCACACTATTATAGCCCAAGTCGTATGGAGGGACAGTAGGACTCCACACTATTATAGCCCGAGTCGTATGGAGGGACAGTAGGACTCCACACTATTATAGCCCCAGTCGTATGGAGGGACAGTAGGACTCCACACTATTATAACCCGAGTCGTATGGAGGGACAGTAGGACTCCACACTATTATAACCCGAGTCGTATGGAGGGACAGTAGGACTCCACACTATTATAACCCGAGTCGTATGGAGGGACAGTAGGACTCCACACTATTATAACCCGAGTCGTATGGAGGGACAGTAGGACTCCACACTATTATAACCCGAGTCGTATGGAGGGACAGTAGGACTCCACACTATTATAGCCCGAGTCGTATGGAGGGACAGTAGGACTCCACACTATTATAACCCGAGTCGTATGGAGGGACAGTAGGACTCCACACTATTATAACCCGAGTCGTATGGAGGGACAGTAGGACTCCACACTATTATAGCCCGAGTCGTATGGAGGGACAGTAGGACTCCACACTATTATAGCCCGAGTCGTATGGAGGGACAGTAGGACTCCACACTATTATAGCCCGAGTCGTATGGAGGGACAGTAGGACTCCACACTATTATAGCCCGAGTCGTATGGAGGGACAGTAGGACTCCACACTATTATAGCCCCAGTCGTATGGAGGGACAGTAGGACTCCACACTATTATAGCCCGAGTCGTATGGAGGGACAGTAGGACTCCACACTATTATAGCCCGAGTCGTATGGAGGGACAGTAGGACTCCACACTATTATAGCCCGAGTCGTATGGAGGGACAGTAGGACTCCACACTATTATAACCCGAGTCGTATGGAGGGACAGTAGGACTCCACACTATTATAGCCCGAGTCGTATGGAGGGACAGTAGGACTCCACACTATTATAACCCGAGTCGTATGGAGGGACAGTAGGACTCCACACTATTATAACCCGAGTCGTATGGAGGGACAGTAGGACTCCACACTATTATAGCCCGAGTCGTATGGAGGGACAGTAGGACTCCACACTATTATAACCCGAGTCGTATGGAGGGACAGTAGGACTCCACACTATTATAGCCCGAGTCGTATGGAGGGACAGTAGGACTCCACACTATTATAGCCCGAGTCGTATGGAGGGACAGTAGGACTCCACACTATTATAACCCGAGTCGTATGGAGGGACAGTAGGACTCCACACTATTATAGCCCGAGTCGTATGGAGGGACAGTAGGACTCCACACTATTATAGCCCGAGTCGTATGGAGGGACAGTAGGACTCCACACTATTATAACCCGAGTGGTATGGAGGGACAGTAGGACTCCACACTATTATAACCCGAGTCGTATGGAGGGACAGTAGGACTCCACACTATTATAGCCCGAGTCGTATGGAGGGACAGTAGGACTCCACACTATTATAACCCGAGTCGTATGGAGGGACAGTAGGACTCCACACTATTATAACCCGAGTCGTATGGAGGGACAGTAGGACTCCACACTATTATAGCCCGAGTCGTATGGAGGGACAGTAGGACTCCACACTATTATAGCCCGAGTCGTATGGAGGGACAGTAGGACTCCACACTATTATAACCCGAGTCGTATGGAGGGACAGTAGGACTCCACACTATTATAGCCCGAGTCGTATGGAGGGACAGTAGGACTCCACACTATTATAGCCCGAGTCGTATGGAGGGACAGTAGGACTCCACACTATTATAACCCGAGTCGGTAAGGAGGGACAGTAGGACTCCACACTATTATAGCCCGAGTCGTATGGAGGGACAGTAGGACTCCACACTATTATAGCCCGAGTCGTATGGAGGGACAGTAGGACTCCACACTATTATAACCCGAGTCGTATGGAGGGACAGTAGGACTCCACACTATTATAACCCGAGTCGTATGGAGGGACAGTAGGACTCCACACTATTATAGCCCGAGTCGTATGGAGGGACAGTAGGACTCCACACTATTATAACCCGAGTCGTATGGAGGGACAGTAGGACTCCACACTATTATAGCCCGAGTCGTATGGAGGGACAGTAGGACTCCACACTATTA